>BPTQ01000001.1:154953120-155085620 GCA_019973895.1 Chrysanthemum seticuspe
ACTATAACAAGTTTAAGTAATTCTATGAGTTAGATACATATGTACAACAACTAGTGTTTACATATTGGGTTAATACATACTTATATTAAGTATACTAAAATGGGTAAAAACAAGTATATACTAAAATGGGTAAAAGCAAGTATATACTAAATAGATAAAAACTAGCAAATGGTTTTGACCCATAACCCATGGTTTTATATATACCACTTACACAAGTTCAATGTATCCTTAAGGTACATTGTATCTAGATAGAAAACCATGGATCAACCCATAACCCATGACCCATGACCCATAACCAAAAATACCCATGGGCAAAGAGGAGCGTTCCACGGATCCCTAGCTTTGTGCTAGCCGGATCCCAAGTGGAAGGGATCCGTGGGATCCGGGGAAACAGTAGAGAATTTTCTCTATAAATAGAGAGCCATTTCTTCCTTTCTAATCATCCCTTTACACACATACTTCCCCCAAATATTCTAACCCTCTAACCTCAGATCCAAGAGATCTATGTAGCTTTTTCTCTTTTGTTTTTGTGTGATCTTGTAGGTTCCTCTTAAAGGAAAGATCACCACATCTTGAAGACGTGCAAGCTCAAGTCCATGAGTTGCCATGCTTCGTCATCATCAAGACAACGAAGGTTCTTTTGTTGATAGTTCTTCCTTTCTCCATAGATGTTGGGTTGAAGGCATTAGTGAAGAATGCCGAAAGTGTCAAGATGAAAGCATTAGTGAAAGGTGCTCATCATCCGAGTCAAAGCATTAGTGAAGAATGCTTAAGGTGTCAAGAGGAAGGCGTTAGTGAAGGGTGCCAAGCGTTGTGTGAAAGGCATTAGTGAAGGATGCCGAAGAATCAAATCAAGTAGCATTTGGGAAGAATGCTTAGGTCGTATAATCTATGAGGTGCATCGTTATACATATAAGTGTTTATTTACTCACAAGGATGGTGATATCCTTGATGATGTTGTAACAAGGAGTAGATCTCCTTGATAATAGGTGTTGTGTCGTGAAGGGTAGTAGTTCCTCCATAATGGAACTAGGTGCTTAGCCTAGTACCTAATAAAGGGTAGGCGATGTTGTGATAGGATTAGTTCTCCTAAGGTGTGAAAGAACTCGGTGGTTAGCCTAGCACCGTATAAAGGGTAGGAGACGTAGTGTTAGGTGTGGTTCGCCTTGGTGTGAAAGAACTCGGTATTTAGCTTTGTACCGGAAAAAGGTTAAGCGACGTTGTGAAGGCTTCTCCGCCATAAGGAGATTTGGTGTAGTGCTTACGAACTCTCGAGTAGGTGACTCGGGGAGTGGAGTAGGGCAAGGAAGGTGTCCTTGTAGCCGAACCACTATAAATAACTTGTGTCGTGGTGATGTGCTTCTTACTCTTTATCTTTCATTTTACGTTTATATATCTATCTATCAACGTCCAACATAAATAACCAAATAGATTGACATAAGTCGATCTAAATATTTAAAAAGGAGTTTTAAATTGGTAAAACTATTCAACCCCCCCTTCTAGTTTTCCACACTTTCTTTATAAACCTCTTCAAGACTTAGCAAAAAATATCACAAACATACACATCACAAGCTCACTCAAACTTTCACACACTCATATCAAAGAAGTTTTCCACTGTGGAGATTAGTTCAAAGGAAAGAAAGAAAGGAAAAGTTGTAACATAAGTACATATTGGACGTGTAAGGTTATAAGGATAACACGGGGTTCTCGTATTTAATTCACTTGCTCACTCGTCTCACAAGTCATCACCACTCCTAGAGAGTGTAGTAAGTTTCCTAAATATTCATTCTTATGATTATATAATGCATGTCACACGTTAAATACTAAAAACGCACCCTATGTTCTATAATTTCTTCGTATTATCTCGTAATATCACCACTCGACACACTCACTCACTCACTAGTTAACATGCAAACCTATAATGACTTGAAGAACATAGTGATAACGAGTTATAAAACCCTTTGAAACCCCCTAACCTCTTGACAGTTTTAACAAAAATACGCAAGACCAAACGGGCCTTAAAGCCCACGATACAAGCCTAATACGCACAAACCAAGCCCAAACAACCCACTACCCGGCCCAATAAGTCTATAATAAGCCAATAAGCACTAAAGATAAGCTAGAAATAAGTTGTGATCATTTTGTAAAGATTTCGTATTTTAAAAACTATATTCGGACTTGTTTTGCAAATATATTAGTCCTTGGGTCGAAATAGTAACATTTTTAAAAGATAAAGGGGTTGCTTTTTTACGTAAAATATTTAGTATGATAAGTACAAGGACCATTATGGTCATTTTCGAAAGTAAAAGGGTTAAAAAACCACGTGCATGCGCACGTGTGAAACCACAAGGACCGGTTATGTAATTAACTCAAACTGGTAATAATAAAGGTTTTGGGTAAAAAGTGTCAAATTAGAAAAATGAAGGTTTAAAGCGTATAAACTAAACTTGGAGGACTGTTTTTTTAAAATTAGTTTTACCAAGGGGTAAAACTGTCAAAACTGAAAGTTTCGGTATAAAATATGTTTCGGGTAGAAAGTGTTAATTTCCCAAACTTGAGGAACTAAACTCGTACATTTTGAAACTTGAGGGTAAAAAGTGTAAATTCTGGAAAAGTTTAGAAAAACTCATAATTTTATCATAACTTCGTAAAAACGAGTATTTTGATCATATGAATGTATTATTTTTGGATATCGATGAACATATTTTATATATGAAAATATATATATATATATATATATATATATATATATATATATATATATATATATATATATATTATTAGAAAATAATTATATATATATATATAATCCGATAAAACGCACGGGGAATCTAAACAAGTTAAAATACTCAACAAATTTATTAAGATCACAACGGGGGAAAACATTTCACTTATGCGTAAGTGAGCATCCTTAATTAAGGCAATGTAGCACGTAAATTAACTTAAAACGTAAGCACGCACGCACACTATTGGATTGGACAATCCAATGATCTATTGAATAAGAATATTCAATGCTCTATTATTTTGGTCGCGAACCAAAATGCTCATTTTACTGAGACTCGCCATCTCATCATTTTTAGGTTTCGGTTTGGAACCTCCGCTACATTGTGCTTGATCTGTTTGTGCTTGTTCATATCATCAAGGTGAGTTCATAGCCTCGCTTTTACTTTATTTTACAAACCCCGCGAGGGAGATACATGCTCTAAACTAGAACACATGATTTTTCATAAATGCTCTCCTCTTGATTATTGGTACTGCCTAAGTATTTAGCCATAAGTCCCCTGATCATGAACCATTAGTCACCGCGAGTGAACGCAGATATCGTGAATAGTACTATGGGGATTAACGACCCCGTTTCGGTTATAGAGAAATAACCGGGGCACACCATATTTGAATTTCTTTAGGTAATTGGCTATTACCTCCTTTGGGGCATACTTATGTACACTGGTAATTCGGTGTATGCAGTTGAGTCTTGGTTTCATGAGCTTAGCGCATAATAATCTGTGATTTTTCTTATGATATTGTTAGTTTACAATGATCATGCTCTTATACTTGTGTTCAACAATTTTAAACCTATGGATTTCACTCAACATTTTTGTTGACCTTTTTAAGCATGTTATCTCAGGTAATCGATGAAGATTATTACAAAGGCGCGGAATGGGGCATGACAAGGCTTATCTGGTGGTGTAAAACATAAAAGTTGTCATTTCTTTCAAACTCATGATCTTTCTTTTGGGAAAAACACTTAAACTATTTACAACGTTTGGTAACAGCTATGAGTTTTCGATGAATGATAACTATTTCTAATAAAACGTCTCTTTCGAGTCATTTTCTATAATTATTGACTATGATCTCCATTCAAGTAACACCCGAATTAGTCTTCCGCTGTCATTAAGATTTTCAGGGGTGTTACATAAGATAAGAAACACCCTAACAATAATCAATAACTAGGTTTCACAGATCTAAGCAAACACACAAGAAATTTAGCTAGACATGGTGAACAAGCAAGCATACACACAATCAACTGAATACATAATGATACTTTGGATTAAAATACTTATCTTGATGTGTAAAATAAGGTTTGGGGCCCAAAGATACTGTCCAAATCGGACTACAAATGATTAGGGTTTTTTCTCCAAAAGTCTACCTCTTTAAATGCAGAAAAATCGAATTCTATATATAGATTTACACTTGCGACAACGTCACCTTTTGCATGGGACGCCGTCAGGTCGCCGTCATTAGGGTTTCGTCTTGGGACACCTTTTCTCTTTTTCTATTTTTTTTTGATTTTTTTTTCATACACTTTTACTCTACCATCCTCTACGGTAACATCAAAATGATAGGGATTTTAGGCACATCCCTACACTTGAGTTTTTATTAATCTAACACTAATTTGACCCGAATTGAAAAGATCAAAACACTTGGGGTACGTTATTACGCAAATAAGGGAATTTAACGTTCCCTTCCAGTCATTTCATAAACTTTAACTTTTTTCCATGAGTCCCAATCGTCCCAAAACTGTGTACAAAGGATATGACTCGACTTAGCAACTCATGCAAGCAACTAGATAATTGAACTAAGGGTTTAGGGTGATAACAATAATGCACTAAAAGTAAGTGCATACAAGGTAGGCTAAGGCGATTTGGGTGTATATTTGGGGGTGGGGTGTAAACAATGCTCTTCATTGATATTCCGGAAAAACCGAAACATCACGAGAACCGCGAAAAGGATAGGCTCCGAGGGGTTAACTAGGGGTATCGTGTACTAAAGATGAGTACAACGCAAAGGTGTGGGGGAATTACTCAACCGATGTGGAAGAAGTAATTATATTACGGGTATCAAACAAGGGTTATCCTAATGCCTCTTATCATTTAGTTATTCCTAACTACACAAGTGTAGTCTTACTAGCGATCTCGGAATGTATCACAAAACAAGTTCTAGAATCTATTATACTACCGGTTCACACTCTAAGCATTAAAGATGAATGCTTTAATTCCTACTAATCTAAGGGCGATCCTCACATTTTGGGTGGAATTTAGGTGGTAAAGGGTTTTTGTGCTAGTCATGCAACTTCCTATCCGTGAGACGCTTTTGTTAAGACTAATGGCCCACTCCTATATGTCATGAAAAATTTTAAATTTGGTGCCAAAATTACCCTAACCGACATTTTCTCATGGTTTATTACACAAATACAATTGGACAAAGCAAATAATCAAGGATAAGCATAGTTTCTAAGTTCTCGTTTTATTTTCCCTCTCTACACTTAAACTGAACATTGTCCCCAATGTTCCCCGAAAGTATCAAAGTTATGATAATGGAAGGTAATAAAAAACGAAAGAAACTAATACTCCCCTGATTAGCTCGGTAGGAACCGTGTAAAGTGGTGGTTAAATCCTTTCCAAGAAAAATGTATGCGTGAAAAGCTCCTTCCAATCTTTTGTTTCTTCTTCTTGATAAATAAAACCTACACATTCGAAGAAAACAAACGAAACCTTCGCGTAAAATCAGCGGTAATAATATATATAAGACTCTACTAAACTAGGATATAATGCTTGTGGAATGGATGTTTACAGAATTTCTGGAAAATTAAGACCTGGAAAATTCCAAAATTTTATAGTTAGCTCAGAAAACGAGAAAAAAGTAATCTGTTGTTTTTACTCCTTCCTGATGCCGTCAGGTTGCGATCATGACGCCTTCAGGTTATCCTGACAAAAACTGGTCTGCGATTTTCTGGAAACAATTCTGGAAAATTTACATCTTTAGAATCTGGAAAAATTTCTGCAAAACATCCATTATGACTCGATACAAGCATTTGACTCAAACAAACACACATATATATCTTTTGATGAATTGCTATTCTCATGTTTACGTTTCTTTGAAAACGTGTGTAATCCTCCCTACACTTATCCTTTATGTAAAATACCTTTATATGCAATTAAAACGAGGTTAAAAACAAAATAAAGCATTTTTACAAATTTAAACATGAGAATAAACGATCAATAAAAGATATATGACACTAACAAGCAAACAATTAAGCATGGGTTTCCTCCCACGAAGCGTTTTTCTTTATTTAAGAGTCTTGTAGCTAGACTCGTAGTCGTGCCCTTACGTGACTTCATTACCGCCATCTTCTTCCTCATGACGGTCTCTATTGGGGGATTCCATGTTGTAGAAGTGCCCTATGATGCACCTCTCTAAGAGTTCGTCCTCTCCCCACTCGGTCCTATATTTCGTTCCTAAGTTCAAGCAATCTTTATAGAATCCGAAAATCTTAGCCATAACATAATCTACTCCTTTTTCTTTATCCTCCTCATTCCTATAATAGACCGATATTTTAAGTTCCTTTTCATCATTAGAGAGTGATGAAAACTTCTCAATCTTAAACGGCATTTGGTAAGCTATGTCATCGGTCTCATCTTTGAATCGCACTATTCCTAACGAGGGGTCATAGGTCATCCTGATGCTTTCTATGAAAGGTTTTCCTAGAATAACGTAGGACAAGCTAGGATCTATGGCCGTACTAATATCATTCACAATTATGAAGTCCGTAGGAAACGTGAAACTACCTACATAAACGGGCAATCCCTTAACTCTACCAAGAAAATTGCACCTAACCCTAGGATTATCGGGGTCTTGCCTAGTTGGAATAGGCTTCTTCATTACCCAATTGTAGTAGGTTCTAGTCATTATGTTGATTGGAGATTTGCGATCAATGTAGGCCTTTGCCACGAAAAGGTGTCCTATGCAACATGGTATGTTAAGATTCCAAGGGTTCCCAAACTTGATTCTAGGGCTTTTCCTGACATACATGTGACGGAGGTTACGCACTAAGTGAGGGTGGCGAGATAGTTCTTCTTCCGTAGGAAACTTATTGAAATAGTCATTGCCTACTTCATTCACTTCCTCGGTTGTTTCATTCTTCGGTTTTTCCTTAACCTCAAGTATTATCTCATGGTTCACTTCGTCATTTGTTTTATTAATTTTCACTAAGGCGATGGTATTGACAAATTGAACGTGCTTAGCTAACTTACTTGGGTCCTTAATCTCTACACCGGAAGGCTCGGGAGTTGAGATAGCATTAACCTTCTTATCACTATTGGCCATGGCTTTCAAAAGGTTATCTATCTTCCTATCCATTTCGGCTTGTTGTTGGTTAAAGCGGTCCGAGAGCTTAGCTATTTGGGCTTCTTGGGATGCGATTAGGTTTTACAACATCCCTTCAATGTTTTGTTGGTTAGGACCGTGAGATGGGGGCCATGAGAAATCATTGGAAGTGAATTCTTTGGTTTGCCCCCAATAGAAGTCGGGCTTGCCCTTCCATGCTTCTCGGGTTTCATTGAAATTCCTAGGTCCGGGTATTGTAGGGAATCTTCCTCCCGTTCCATTAATACACGAGGATGCGTAGTCAACGGAGGCATGTTTGGGGGATCGGGTGCAAGTGCGCGTGTTATGAGGTTCACTACACGGCTCACACGAGGAAGAAACTTTGTTCACATGGCGTGAAGACTTGGGATTTTCGTAGGAACTCATTAGGAATTTAACTTGATCTTCAAGTTCGATCATCCTACGGTCGGAAGATTGTGAGTCAATGGGAGGTAAGGAGATTGCCTTAACGGTTTTGGGCAACTCACGGGGGTCATTCCAACTTTCGTTGTCATAGAGAGCAAGGTCCTCTATTATGCCCCATGATTATTTCGCGGTGAGATCACTAAGTTTTCCACCGGCCGCTTGGTCAATGGATCGCTTTGTGGGGAAGTTGACATGATCATAAAAGATTTGGACTTGAAGCCAAAGATCAATGCCGTGATGAGGGACTTTATGAAGTAAGTCCTTGAATCGATTCCATGCTTCGTAGAGAGATTCACCTTGACGTTGTTGGAACATCAAGATGTCATTCCTAAGTTTAGTGGTTCTCCTCGGTGGGAAAAATTGAGCAAGGAAGCGAGAGGTGAGATCATCCCAACTTGAGATGGAGCCGACGGGAAGTGGCTCAAGCCAATTACTAGCTTGGTCCCGTAGAGAGAATTGGAAGAGACGCAGGCGCGTAGTCTCCCGAGTAGTAGCATCAAGGTCGATGGAATCGACAATTTTAAGGAGATCCCTCAGATGCTGAATAGGATCTTCGGAACGAAGTCCATGGAATGCACATCCGTTTTGCACCAACCGGATGGTGTCGGATCGCAGGGCCGTAGTTTGGGCTTGGTCGGGAATCTCAATGGTGTTCCTATAGCCTAGGTGGCTTGGTCTCGAGTATTCACCAAGAGTACGGGCTCTTGGTGGGTCATTTGGTGGTAGGTTGATGAATGGTGGTTGGTTATCACCTTCCATGATGAAAAGTGATGGGGTTACGAACAAAGGTCACGAAGAAGGGGGATAGACTACGAGAAAGCTAAAAATTGAGAAAAATTTACTTGATAGGAATCAAGCAAAGAAACCTAAACGATGTGGACTACTAACTAGCTATTCTATTCCCCGGCAGCGGCGCCAAAAACTTGATAACGCGTTGTAGTGTAGTATTAGGGTAAGCCACGGGTATTGATATCGTTCTCTAGGGGAATAGGAATGCTAGTGAGAAGTTACTACGCTAAGGTTGGGGTTGAGGAAGATTATTTTTTTATCTTTTTATGTTTTTTAGGAAATGGAAAGGTACGAATCTCGGGGTTTGGATTTGGGGGTTGGTATTTCTACCGATTACTCTACTTATCTAATTATCTAATCTCAGGTGTATGTAGTCTATGTCTAATTATTGTGTGCTCGTATGATAGTTTAAAGATGTGTTCACTTATGTTTTATTACTCCTTAATTATCTCCTATTGATGGTTGAATTGTCACGTCCTTATTCTTAATCGCGTTGTGTGTCTAAAGTCGTAAGGTATGCGTTTATCCCTAACTCTTTGAACTTACCAAAGGGTCTCGTCTACAAAACCCTCTAGGGATTATAAACTCTAAGTCTAAGGCCCTCTTTGGATGGTTTAGCCTACAACCGCTCTAAGTGCTATAGCCTAAGGTTCACAAAGATTAATCAAGCATTAATTACACAACGAATGACCTATCGCATTACTAGATCATTAATCAATTAAGATAAGAGACAACCAATCAATATTTAATAATTAAGTTTCATATTCCCTAAGCAAACACACAAGTAAATTAGTCGGACATGGAGAACATGCAAGCATACACACAAATAATCAAAGACATAATTGAATTAATGAAGTAAAACACTTATCTTGATGTAAGATAGGGTTTGGAACCCTAAAATACTATACAAGACAGTCTTGGTTCAGTTTAGGTTTTTACTCCAAAAGACTACTACACTAATACTGAAAAATTCGGATTCTATATATAATATTACAATCGCGACGGCGTTACCTTTTGATTTGTGATGCCGTCGGGTCGCCGTCATTAGGGTTTCATCTTGGCCACGTTAGTCTTGCGACGACGTCACCATGTGCTTGTGACGCCGTCCTCTTCAGCTTCTGACGCCGTCTGGATCAAATCTAGGCCGTCTGAGTTGCGACGGCCTACTCTTTTAAAGCCTGACACCGTCACTTGAAAATAAGAAATTTGGCTTCTGTGCCGTCACAAAATGCTTCGGCGGCGTCGCAGTTAAGCAGTGACGCCGTCACCTTGTATTTCAGCAGCTTGAGTGTCTCGATTCTTGACTTTGGCCATTTTCTTCGTATATCCGCGCCTTTTCGTCCAAATAAGTGCCATTACAGCAATTTGCCTTCAAGAGACCTAAAAAGTGAAAAGGAACGATATTAAGTAATAACGGATACAAAAGTGATCAAATAAGGGCTTAAACGACCCCTCAAAAAGGTACATTTTAAAACCTTATCAGTAATAGACTTTCATTCGTATGACATTATATTCATTGTAATGTGCATATGCTTTTACTTATGGTCCATCCTTACTGTTTAAATTATAAACCTAAGAACTCATCAGCTTTTTGCTGACTTTTTAGCATATTTTTCTCCGGTGTTTAATTTGTTAGAATGAGGCAAGGCATGGCAAGGCAAAAGGTCGTAGATTATCTACCGAAGTGTTTTTACACATATCTATGATTTATTGTTGGGACAACTAAATTTACGGGCCGTACTTTCATATTATACTTGATTGTAAACTCTATTAAAACCATCTTTCTGCTCCAATGTTTGGAACCCCATAACCCGAATGCTTCCGCTAAACCAGATTCGGGGGTGTTACACTATGTGTTTTGAGACGAGATGAACAATGTGTAAACATTGGAGCAGAAAGATGGTAAGTTTTGAAGTAGTAATAAATCAAAAACACCTTGAATATGATTGATGAGTGCTTATTCACTCATCGTTTTTACCCACCTAAGACCACAAAAATGACCAAAAACACCCAAATATGATCAAAATATGTTAAAAATATCCTCGGAGTGTGTTTTGTGTCTTGCAGGTACAAAAGGATTGAAAACTGAGTTAAAACGGGCAAAAATCGAGCCGAAATCAGAAAAGTGCTGAAACAGACAGAGCCCGAAGTGGATTTTCTACATTTTAAGAGCTCGGGACGTGTTTTTGGAGTGAGAGCGGGAAACAAACCCAAAAACCTTTAACCACCCTATTAACCCTTAACCCCATAACCACTAACCCATCACACTTATACCTTTCCCCTTTTCACCCAATTCACCCTTTACCCAGAAGATAATACCAAAACCAGAAACCAAACACAAATGGCGCCATTTTCCTTTCCCCTCTCCCATCACTTTCTCAAATCCCCAACCCACTATCCTCATCTCCCAAGGAAAGAGTCACGAGATGCACTTGCCACTGTGGCAATCCATGTCAAAAAGTCCCATCAGACGGCTTAGATTGTCTTCTCAATGGTACCTACTAAATGGATGGCTGGGATTATCAAAAGAAAGCACAAACTTGGTACTTTGCTTGGTTCATCTCACAATGAAAGCACAAACACAAGAAAGAGAAGAGAGAAGACATATTCACTCTTTTGTATAAATAGGCAGTGAGAATTTGTAAAAAACTTGTCTAGAAACGGTGTGTTCTAGTCCCACTTTAATTTCATTGTCATTTACTTGTTATTGTAATTTTCTTTCCAAAATGCAATTTAATTTCAAGTTAATTTAAATTTCAGTTTTTGCAATTTATTTTATGAATCTGCTATTTTATTTGGAATGCATCATTGATCAAGATTGTTATGGAATGCATCATTGATCAAGATTGTTAAAAGGTTGTTTTTAAGCTCATGTGAGCTTGTGTTTAAGCTCACAAGTTTGTTTTTAAAACTTTTTCACCTTCTCAGTTTCAACAAAAAGGATTTCTGCCCCTTAAGGGATGTTAGGATTAGCATTGTTCTTGGGTCAAAAGCAAATTTTGACCCATGTTGGGTTCTTAAAACAGTTTGTTAAAGTTAACGTAACAATTTAGTTTAGTTGTTTCAAGTTTTTAGTTTGAAAGTTCTCCTTTAGAAGTAGCTTTTTTTTTAGTTTGCCATTCTGTCTTATAGTTTGCTGTCCAATCCATCACTTTGTTAGTTCACTTTAGCTAGGTTCTTGTTAGATTTAGATTAGGATTTTTAGTTTTGCAATCAGGTTACAGTTTGGTTAGTATCAGTTTAGATTTGTTTTGGATTTTAGAATTAGGATGTTAGCTTATTTTGCCTTCAAACCCCCCACTGCTCCCTTTTGGAATCTGCAGCAACCATCAGTAGCCCCAAAGACCTTCCTTGACAGCTTATTTATAAGCTGTCAAGAGGTCCCCCTTGCCCCACTTTTGGTATTTTGTGATCTCATCATGGTGAAGTTAGTAGTCCCAACTTATTTTCTCTATTTAGAAGCCCCTTAAGTAGCTTAAGTTTAAGCTCAATTGAGCCATTTGAACTGTTTTGCTAACTGGTATAGCAGCAGACCCTTGTTTTTTCTTATTAGGAGTTTTTCTTGTGCTTATTTAGATACTCTAGATCCCATAGTTTAATTTAGATTAGGTTAGGTCTCTAGTATAGCTTATCAGATGCCTTTTTTTTTAGCTTATCTTGCTTATTCTACCATTTTCTAGTTTAGGATTCCCCTAGTATAACTATTGTGCCAACTGCTCATCCCCATTGTTTCTCTAGCTTAATTCATTTGTTCTTTGCTTATTTTTGTTTAACTTAGCTCGTTCTCTATTTATTTTGCTCATCAACTGCTTATCTTGCTTATTTTTGTGCTTCAAGAATCATATGGGGTGTTTCGTTGGGGTCTGCCCCTGACAGCAGCCATAAGCATTCTTAAACTGCTTTTTATCTTTTTTTTTTCTTAGTTCACTTTTTTTAGCTTATATTAGATCTTCTACGTGCCTTGTTTAGCTTGTTTTATGATTTGGTTAACTTATTCGAGCCAGTGTAGCTTTTGTAGCTTTTTGGGTAATCACGTAACCAAGCAGATTCTTAACTGATCTGCTGCACTAATAAGCTAGTTTCCAGCTCATTTCAAGGTTTCCAAGACAAAAGTTTTTGTAAAGATTGACCTTTGAGATTGTATTTTCAAATCTGTAAAAGCAAAAATCATGAAAAAAAATAATTTGCAAAAAAAGGTGGGTGCTGGAATCGAACCCAGGGCCTCCGGGTTCCCCTTGCATGCACACACAGCAGACCACTACACATAACTCGTTTCGAACTTGCCCTTGGGACTTTTTGGTTATTTTTTTGCACAACTAGTTCTATATCCCTACTGTAGACAGTTTGCTTATTTGCTTATGTAGCTTATTATCTGCTTATTTAGGGTAGCTTGTAGCTTGTAATTATTTTTCCTGCATTCCTCATGGTTCAAAGTGGTTTTTGTAAATTTTTCAGATTTTTCCTGATTAGTTTAGTATTTTTAATTAATTAATTAGTTTAAAATCGTTTTTAATTCGTAATAAATAATGTACAAGTCAAAAAATACCCGGCTTTTTCTTAAAATTATTTTTAGTCATTTAGAATGTAGAAAAATTAGTTTTGCACTCGTAGGATTTAAATTGCATATTTTTCACTTTCGAGGCTCGGGATTAGCTCGGGTTCTCGCGTTTTTGCATTTTTACACCATAGGATGTAGTTTAGCTTAGTTTTATTGTTCCTTAGGCTTAGTAGTAGTTTAATTAGTGTTTAGATTGTTTTACATGCTTTATTTTTATTCCAGTTCTTTAATTTGTAGAATAACGTAATCAAAAATCCAAAATTCGTTTAACCAATTCAAGTTCTAGTCACAAAACTCAACGACATCGTCAATTTCACACCTCGTTGGGACACGACCCGGGGAAATCACTTTCCCGGTATCACTTTTATCACATTCGTGAGGTTTGGCACGTTAACCCTTTTCCTAAAAGGTTGATTTGTCGGATTTCACGTTTAATTTGATACATTGATATTGTGTTTATTTCACCACACTCACAACAAGACGAATCAAATTTTGGCGCCGCTGCCGGGGAGGTGTGTTGCGACAATATCGTGATTTTTGCGATTAGTGACTTGAAGAACCTTCCTCGTGAAGTTATTGTTTTTTATAAAAATAAAAAATACAAAAATATTTTTCTTTTCTTTGTATATATGTAAAAGATTAAAAATACAAAAAGATTTTGATTGTTGTTTTAAATAAATAGAATACATCAATCATATAACACTTCTCAACTTGAGTGTTATCATAATAAGTTCCCAAACCAAAGATCCAAAACTTGCCTTTGTGTCACTTGCGTGAATACGCTTGTGATTATTGGTTTAAGTTCCTTGTGTTTTGCCTCGGTCTTGTTTTAATTGAAAGTGTTGTTTTTGAATGTGCATGTGCACTCGTTTTCAAAAATCCAAAAATATTCTTCTCGTTCCTCTTATCCGTATAATTCTATTTCTCTTACCCTCTTTTACCGTTTAATTCTATTCTTCGTTATCCTCTGACCCGATGATTCTTTCCTTTTATCCCTCTTATCCGTATAATTCTTCGTGATGTCTTCGTCTTACCAATTCGTTTGTGAATGGTGCGGGGGACCTCAAATGGTGCAAGGCAAAAGGTCGTAGATTATCTACCGAAGTGTTTTTACACATATCTATGATTTATTGTTGGGACAACTAAATTTACGGGCCGTACTTTCATATTAAACTTGATTGTAAACTCTATTAAAACCATCTTTCTGCTCCAATGTTTGGAACCCCATAACCCAAATGCTTCCGCTAAACCAGATTCGTGGGTGTTACACTATGTGTTTTGAGACGAGATGAACAATGTGTAAACATTGGAGCAGAAAGATGGTAAGTTTTGAAGTAGTAATAAATCAAAAACACCTTGAATATGATCCTAAGTCATCTATGAGGAGATCAACTGAGCCTAAGGAAAGTTTAAGTGATCATAATGTAGAATGTTTAACTAGCCCAATAATGTCTGGAAGGTTGGATTGATGTAAGGAAGCTAAAAAGTGTACATCTGTCCACCCGAATCCCACGGATCCTTCACTTGAGGGATCCGGCTAGTTATGGCCCATGGATCCGACATCTGGGACAGATTCCTTAACAAAATGTTGCAAAATTTAGTTCCAAGTGTCAAATTTTGGAACTAATGATCTCTACAATAAGCATACATGTATACAAGTAAGACATAGTAAGTATAGCATGTAGAAACACCAAATGGTCAAGTATATGAAAAGAAATGATCAACAAACAACTATTTCATATACGTGATCAAGTTACATTGGTGGATTAAGATAAGGCTTAAGAATTGATATTCTAAAGGAAATGTTTTATTCATAAGTTAACTTTTATTATTCGTTGTTTTCGTTGGATGGATCATCAAGTAAGTTGTGAGTAGTTGATGATTCAAGAATGAAGAATGAAGTGTTGAGAGATGCATTCAGAGGTTCCATCATTTTATTCACAAGTGAATATTGGGGGCTTTGAAATTGTGGATGATAGTGAAATTTTTCTTTTTATAGTAAGTTTTCATGAGATGAATTTTATGGTGTTTGTGTGGGAAAGAGAAAATAATTCATGAGTTTCTGTCATATGTTCTTCCGGTTCTGCCATTTCCCTGTTAAAAGGGATCCGACCAGTTAAGATCCAGGGATCCGGGAGATTGCAGATTTGGTAGAAATTTTGTTTGGTGTAGGTTCTATTTTTATAACTCGTGTGTTACAAAATGAAATGTGTTTTAGCTAGTGTTAATTCCTAAACTTATATTAATAGTTTTAAACACATTGCTTATATTAATAGTTTTAAGCACATTGGGGTTTTGAATGCACGACCAATAAAAAAGAAAGCATATAACGCGATAATAAAATGAGAAAACTACGATATTATTTATATTTTATTTCAATGCTTAAAGCAATACAAAGGATCGTATAGATGATACAAATGTAGATCAATAAAACAAATAACATGTCTCATGGCAAAAATTTGATCATGGGATAGATGAGAGCGATGATGATCACAAAAGCGATGTAGACCATGATGACAAAGATCTTCCTTGGTTTGGATTTTTAGAAATGAGATGATGAAGAAGATAAAGTTGTGAGTGTGTGAGATTTTTGAAAGTGGAAGATTTGAAAAATGGGATTTGTTGGTAAGGGTTTGACGTTCGGAGGGATATTTATGGGGAAAGAGGAATTTTTGAGATTTGTGTTTTGTTTTATTTGTATTTAGAAGGATTTGATTTTTAGATATTAGGTTTAGACATCACATATTGATATACCTAGGTTTAGACGGACGATGACAAATATGCACCAAGTTTTCTAACGAACCACGTATATCATATAAATATGTTTAGATATTTATATGAAAGAAAAACAATAAACACATAATTTCCCATTTAGTGACATGCAAGCATACACATGTTTTACTAATAATACTTAGAGATAAGTCTTATGAAATTCATACCTTTATTGCAATTTGAGTGTCCTTTTTGACGAGTTTTTATCAATGGACAACTATGATTTCTTTTAGATCTACTTGGTAATAGGTTTGGACAATTTTTTGGGGAAAGTTATCTTTTTACCAAAGAATCTTGATGGTCTGATTATTTTCGGATCAACAAAACAAAATGACAAGAAAGGTTAGTGCATTTTGTAAGACAAAATAAGATGTAAGAAAATAAAAGAATTAGTGTTATCATCTAATCAACATCCAACAAAAAAAATCTTGAAACATAGTTTTTATTTTAAGAAATTTCCTTCTTTATAGTTTTCAAAAATACACGGATCATATCAAGTTTTTAAAGTACAATATACTCTAAGAAACTTGGTAATGAAGCTCTGATGCCAATTATGGAAAACTAGAAAGGGGGGGGGGGTTGAATAGTTTTACCGATTAAAACTTCGTTTTAAAGTATTTAGATCGACTTATGTCAATCCATTTAGATCGTGTGTTGGATATTGATAGATAAACATATAAATAAGTTATGCAAGAAATAAAGAGTAAAGGAATGCAAAACCACGAGACGAGTATTAAAAGTGGTTCGGCTACAAGGACACCTTCCTTGCCCTATTCCGCTCCCCGAGTACCCAACTCGAGATTTTATAAGCACTACATAACACAAGCTCTTTAATGTGTTTGAAAAGCCTTCACAACGTCGCATACTCTTTATCTGGTACAAGGCTAGACACCGAGTTCTTCCATGAGGTAGAACCAAACCTATCACAACGTCGCCTACACTTTATCCGGTACAAGGCTAGATACCGAGTTCCATTACAAAGGAGGAACTACTACCCAACACTACAACCCAACACAACTACCCAAAGGAGACACACTTCTTTTTACAATACTAGAAAGGATATCAATATCCTTTAACCCAAACTACACAACTTGTACATCGACGCACCATATCGAATGTACATCTTCGGCACCATTTCACTAATGCCTTCAACACGAAACTCTATAAAGAGAGGAAAGAACTATCAACAAGTTGTACTTCAGTGGTCTTGATGATGACAAAGCTTAGCAACTCATGACCTTGATCTTGCACGTCTTTAAAAGGTGGTGATCTCGCCTTTAAGAGGAACTTAGAGAATCACACAAAGATAAAACTACATAAAATGATCATTTGGATCTGTGATTAGAGAGGTTAGAACGTAGAGAGAAAGTATGTGTAAAAGTGTTAGTGAGCAAGAGAGAAATGACTCACTATTTATAGGCAAAACAAGCCTATTGTCCCATGGTTTCGGCGGATCCCTCACCAAAAGTATCCAGCTAGTGCAATTCCTGGGATCCGGCTACTGGATCAGTTTAGTCCGGATTTTAGGTTGCAAATTGGGTTATGAGTTATGGACCATGGGTCATGTACTTTGGATCATGGATACCCAACACGATGCAATGTACCTAGTCAATGGGTTATGGATCTTGGGTCATGGGTCATGGACTTTGGGTCATTTGTCATGGATAATATCCAACATGACTTCATGCATGATGTCATGTAATGGGACATGGGTTATGGATCATGATCCATGGGTATGGGTTATGGACTTTGGTTCTTACTCAACAAGATTCATTGTACCTAGTCAATGGATCATAGGTCTTGGGTCATGGGTTATAGACTTTGGTTTTTACCCATTACAACATATATAAAGTACATATACATTTTTATAAGATGTAAGTAAACAATATTACTTGTAAGTGTTTTATAAAAATGTTTTTGGTTTTATATAACTTATTTACTAAACATGTTTTGATGGTTTTGATATGTTTAGTAAAAGTGTGTTAGTAAACTATTGGCTCAAAGATTTTACGTATTTTATTTATTTCATTAAAATGATTTTACGTTTGTTATCGACAAAACATTAGAATATCGTAAAATATAAATAAACGTTTTTATGGTTTATTTGTATTAACAAATACTTATGAGATAGTGGATGACAGGTGGGAGTTTGGGATAAGTATTATTAATACTTATTGGTAGTTTTAATGTATTGCGTACCCCGTGTCCCGCTGAGTTAGACTGTAATCGTGGTGTCCCGGTTTAGTAAAATCATGAGAAAAATGTTTCTGGACACCTTTTTGTAAGTGTAGTATAAAAACAAAATTATCGACTCCGGGAATTAATTATAAATTTCATATGTCACTACTGTGGTGTCGGTACGCGTGCAGTGTCGGTTTCTCAGAAGAAACAAGATAACATCTCTTTTTAAATTTTAAATCATCACTAAATGTCAGAAAATAGCAAATTTGAAAATTCTGATAAAATTATGCAATGCAATGATTTATAGTAAGCTACAGTGTGCGGGTTAGCTACCTGAAATAGTTATGTAAGCTCATGTATGCTTAGTTTAATAGTTTAGTAATAATAAATTATCATTTATTATTAAAATACTGGTTGGAAAATTACCGTGCGTCACAGATCGATTGTTAGGTTTAGAGGAACAGTCTTACCCACGACATAATTAATAAAATTAGCATACCATGGTTCATAGTCACCGAACCTAGTTTTCAACATCATTAAAGAGGAAACATACATTTTCTTTTCTTTTAGAAACTTCTTGAGAGTTTTCAAGAAATACCTTCATAAGCGTTTTTACACATTTGAAGGATTTTTGACAAAGGATTATGATATATCATTTTAGTGTGTCAACTTCGTTCTTTCCTCAGATTAAGAAGTATTCGAAGTTTCCTATCAAGAAGATACCTAAAAAATATTAGAGTTAAGTATCTAATCAACTAATAGAGATGAAATATTGAAAGTAATATTATCCAAAGTATCAGTATCTTAATTGAGATTTAAAATAGATTTAAAGTTAGATAAAAGATTTTCCTTCTTTGTAGTTTTCAAAACGTTCACGAATCCTTTCAAGTTTTTAAGGTACAATATACTCTAACAAACTTAGTGTTAGGTCACTAGTTTTACAACACAAGTAATATAGAAAGAGATAGAGGCGGTTGAACAACACACAAACACACACACACGTAAAAGTAAAGAAAGGTTTAGGCGTAGAGTGTATGTGAAAGAGTAACTTGAACAACCAACCCTCAAATGAGGGTTTACATTAGTTTATATAGGCAAGGAGCTAGGGCAACACTCCCTCTCCTTCCCTATTCCTTATTGGGCTTGGATCAAGCTTATGGGCCTTCTACATAAGCTTGACCTTAAACAAACATAAAGGCCATAATAAAGCTACCTATTACATATGAAATATAAATACTTGAAATACTGTTTAGGAGTGATTCCAACAATCTCCCCCTCAAGTATATATGAATGTAAACGGTGAAGGCGTTGATGTAATAGTAGCTGTGACGTCTTCTGACATTCCTCTTTCTTGTGAGAGGAATTGTCTTGATTCGAACAATCTCCCTAGTGTAGAGAGATAGTTATCTTTGAGCAGTTATGCTTCGACGTCATCTTTAACTTTGTTCTTTGATCATTGTTCTTTGTGGTGAAAGTGATAGTATGTTGTTGTCTGCATCAGTCTGCCTCAGGTCTGCTTCGCTGCTCCAGTGTCTCCACGTCATTCTTCAACATGCTCACACGCTCTATGACGTTGGAATTCAATACTGATGAAGTTCTTTAAATCTTTATCATTGTAGATTCTTTGGTTTGACGAAGAATCATTCTGACGGTTGTGTTGCTTTTGAATAGAACTTCCATTAGTGTTGATGTTGGCGTGAGCATGAGAAGAATCAGCATGATCATCCCGCTCCAGAGCTTCCATAAGAAGAAAACATTTCAAACGGTTAGTAATAAGCGGTTTCCGGCACTTACAAGTTTGAACTTCGAGAGTGTTAACAGCATAGTGTGAAAACACAACTCTAATTCTTACAAAGGCCGTTCCTGAACTGGAGTCCCACAAGTGAGATAACGCGATGTACCGAAGTACATCTACAGTTCAGATGAGTCGCTGAGGTACATCGAAGCATCACCTCACGACTGTAGACCGTTTGAGACACACTCCGCGTAATCCACGGGGAGTTACCGAAGTGACCTGCTGTCAGGGCTGTTTGATGTTGACCCTGGCAGGAGTTTCCATTCAATCACTGAGGATCACAGATGTGAACCTCTCATGAATGTTCTCGACAGATTGCAAAGATCTGTGAAGGACTCGATATGAACCACTGATGATCTTATTTGTTGATCTTCAAGTGATTAAATGTCAAGTGTTCCTTAGAGATCTTTTGATGAATCTCATGGCTCTAGACTCAATAGTGCATTTTGGTTTTCCTGAGCGGAGACTAGGGAGAGGGTCTCCTTCTTCAATACCAGCGATCTCTAAGAGAAAGCCAATAGATTATGTAGGGTTCCCTGTGAGAATGAAACAAGTTTCTGTTGAGAGAAACTTGAGTGGCTAAGAAGGTTTAGTGCATGCGTCACTGGGTCCATGACGACTTTTAATCTTCAATACCGGTGTCACTAAGTGACAACCAGTAGCATATGAATTGAACCCGGTCTCTGCCCTAAGTTGAATAATCTGGAGGGCTATTTCTTTTCACCCTTTACTTTACATTTCTTTTTGATTTTTCAACTCCTTCTTTCTCCGATTCTCATTTTCTCCTTTTTATAATCATTCCTAAGGACTTCTAACACTAACTAATGGTAGTGTCCTTGGGTAGATCCCTCCGGCTCTGGCGGATCATAGGACGGTTATTCCTAACCTTAGTCACCTTATAACTCCATGACTTACCTATGTTTGCCATTATAACCACTGTATGTTAAAACCTCTCTCAAAGGGTTTGTTAACGAAAAACATGTTTGAACCACAGTGAGAGATGAAGTTTTGCATAAATACTCCCCCTCCACATGTGCTTAATAGTTTTAATGGTTAAATGCACAGTGAGGAAAGAGCGCGCACTTTTTGAATTGATCCACTAAAGATAGACAATCTCCCGCGAGACACGGTTACGTTGAATAGTTAAAGAGATACATTGTCAGCTTTTAGGTGACAACTAGCTCTAATAACTACCTTGAAGGTGTAGACAAACCTTGGAAGGTTGTCAAACCCGTCAGAGTTCATGTCTATCAAAAGTTTCTCGAATGGTACTTTCTACTCAGACAAGTCCTTTGCGAGACACGTTTACATCACTAGCGAACTAGCTTGAAATTATTACCCGTCCAGGACAAGTCTTTTCGAGTTACTAACAGTTTAGTACCGTCAATTCGTTGTTTAAGTCTGAAGTTCATAGATTTATTTGCATTCACCACATATTTCTTATCACACAAATTTTCTCCCCCTAAAAAATGGCATATGAAAATGTTATTTTTGAAACGTTTGAGAATAAATATGACCATTTCGAGTGTTGCGGGAAGACGACCACTATGAACAATTTGTGAACAAAGTTTTAAATCAAATACTCCCCCTCAACTAGTGATATAAACGGTTGAGGTTTTGAAAAATCATATGGGGAAGTACTTGTTTTTTTTGTGAGCAAAACCTTGAAAAGTGAAAGGTTTGATAGGTTTTACTCAAAAATTAAGGAGCTTTCGCTCCTTTTATAAGGATTGTGGCACTAAGGCGTACCACAGGGTCCTTTCTTGACAATTACGGGTTGTACACTGTTATGTGTGCACAAGCCATACACATATATAATCATACATCCAAAATTATATGAAGAAAACAATTCACGGGGTACTAGGAAGTGCAGTGATATTCCCAGGAGTGCACACAGGGCGTTGAAAGCCGATGATGTTTCTCCTGAGTCGACCACCAACATAGCTTTCCAATCGAGTGAATTGATCCCTTCTGAACAACCGTTCATCAATCATGGTGATGATGCGTCTCACATCCCTCCTGTCCTGAGAATTCCAGCGTTTAGGATTCCCAACTTTCAGGAGTATATCCTTCAATCTGTACGCCAATCCATCCCTAACCATCTTCAAGGTATGATCCCCGAATTTGTGGAGCTCACTACACGCCATTAAGCAGTTTCTTCAAAGTTCACTGCGGTAAACAACGCCGAAAGGTTTGCTGATGAGCGTGAGTTGTTTAAGCTGGTTGATGTCGGGAAGATCAAGCTGTGGTGGAGTGAAGTTTACACGTTTCTGATATGATTCAACAGCCATCTGGATATCTTCGACACGTTCTTTGATCACGATGCGTCTAATGAAGATGAGAACTGACTTGATAAATTCACGTTGAACTTCAGTCGAGAATTGTCTCATACGACCCTGTACTTTGGCAAGATACATGTCTTCGATGTCGTTGAGGGACAAGTTCTCAAAGTCAGCTTCGGAGAATCCATAGTCCTGTTCATCTTGTCGTTTGACTATGATATTCTTTAAGAATGTGTAGTCCCACTTAGACTTGAGATCAATGTGTTTGATGGCCACGATGTCCTTCGAGCTATACACTGCATGTTGAGACTTTTGAACCAGGCAGCTTCGGTAGTAGATTCTTCGGCGTTCAGGCCAATGATGAATCCCATACAATGCATCTTGGTCGTATGCTTGCACGTTGTCAGAAAACAAGTGAGTTGCACGTTCCTCGATAGCTATGCAGTTAGAGTAAATGGTCGCTGGGAATGGAAGAGTCAATGATGTAGTGTATTTTCTCGAACCATCGCCACCATGGAGAAGAAATTCCAGGTCTTTGTTGAAGAAATATCGGAAGGGAATCCTTGGTTCGTCTGCTTGGCCAATGGTCGGTAGAGGTTTGGTCCAGTCGGTGTAGTATGGAGGGTTGTCCCTTTGTGTGAAGTCAATGTTTGCTTCCGGATTGAGCCAATCCATGTTGTTAGACATAGCTCGAGCGATGTTCTCAAGATGATATTCGACCTCAAGGGCGCTTTCAGAGTTGTCTTTCCATAGTTGAAAAGCTTCATTTTTGATTCGCTTCAACTCAGATTTTGTCATTTTCTTCACATGGAACTTTTCTTGCAATAGTTTTGCGTGCTCCAATGTAGAACCGTCTACCATTTCTTGGCCTTCATCAGGGTATGGAGTTTGATTGACAAGTGTGGAGAACCATTCAAACTCTTCGGTTTTATCGTCATCTAGCCATGATACGACTACGGGCTGAGTCGTCTGTTTCTTCTTTTTGGAAGGCTTTGATGATGAAACTGGTTTCTGCACTTGTTTGGGTGAGGTGGGTTGTTGTCGGGGCTCAAGGACCTCTTCATCGTCACCACCCGTATTCTCAAAGTAGTCACCAGTTGTATGAGTCAGGGGTGGTAACTCGGAATCGTCCCGAGGTTTATCAGTAGAAGACCGAGGTGGAGGAGACTTATGTTGAGAAGAAGTCCGTGGTGGAGGAGGTGGCATAGATGTAGATTGACCAGACTGCTTCTGACGTTTAGGTGCAGAGTCCTTATCCTTATCATCGTCATCTCTTGGCCGTTTGGGTTGATCGGCTGACTCCTTGCATGATGAACTGAGTTGAAAAGCAAGTAGACCTTCGAAAAATTTAGCTTCATCCGAAGTAAACGTTCCAGATCGCTTTGACATTTGCATCACTAGTTTAGCGATTAACTCAGATTCAGAGAGATCAGCTTCTTTGGCCATTGTATGTTTAACCAATGCGACGATGTTAGGGGTGAGTTGTCTGGAGAATACTTCTCTAGTCACACCGGGGACAGTGTCGAGAAGAAACTTGTGGGTTTGTTCTCTTGCTGACTTCTCCAGTTCCTTTTGGACTTTTGGAACGATATCCTGAAGGTACTTTTGAGTGTAACCTTCAATCATTTCATTCAGTTCCTCCTGACGATGACTTCTCATGAATTCCTGAATAGATTTCCTATCTTTCCGCATCTCATCATTCTCATCATGTAAGTACTGCATTTGTTCAGCATACCAATTAAGTTTTTTATGAAGCATGTCCTTCTTTCTAACTTGTTTGACAGCTTTCACAATTCTTGCATGTGTTTGAGACATCCAAGATTTAGGTGGTTTCTTCACGGATTTGGATGATGATCTGGTTGACTTCGTTGATGGTGGTGGTGATGAATGAGATGAAGAGTCCGATGATGAGGAGACATGAGGAGACTTCATGTCCTTAGGAGTTTCTGAGGTTTTCTCCTTTGAGTGTGTTGGACTGTCGAGAAGAAACTTTGTATAATCATCCTCGTCATCCTTAGACTTTTCTTTCTCAGTTTCCTGTTTCTCAAAATCATACACAATAGTGTATTCAACAGGCTTTTGTTGTTGCACAAGAGTGGTGGTACCAGATCCCTTATCGGGTTGATTAACCGCATCAGGATCTGGAGAGGAGTGGACAGCACCACTTGATCCTCCGGGGCCACCCATTTGATCTTTAGCAAATTGTTCGGCCTTTTGAAGGTGTCGGACGTTGTGAAACTTTTTCCTGTATGATTTATTCAGTTGCTCTTCTTCTTCTTCTTCAGAGCTCTCATCATAAGGTACAAGTGCAGGAGTCTTCCCTTTTTCTTGGACAGCTGGAGGACTTGGAGGTTTTGCTACTGAGGGATTAACATCCTTTACAGTTTCAGAGTATGTGATCTCTTCATCTGTGTCAGTAGCATCAGAGTCCTCGTCCCTGAGCTGTCTTTGCGGTTCAGGTGAAATGATAGGAGTGGCTTCCAGAGACGGAACTTTCTTCTTAGGGGTAGGTTTCCTCTTTGGAATAGGTTTCTTCTTTGGAACATTCCTTTGACTATCTGTACTTGTTACACTTCCAGCACTTCCTTTTCTGGTTCTCCTTACAGGTGTACCAGAAGATTTTTCGTCGAGATGACCAACTTTGCCTTGTCTGACTGCTTCCAGATACCTTTGGTACGATTCGAGCTTTCTGACATCTTCAGTTAGAAGGAAATCTGGCAGCACAGCACCTTGTTTCTTTGTGGACGTTTCCTTGATTCTGACAGAGAGAATAGGTTCCGTCAACATGTCGTGATTGTAGGGGTCATTGAGCCTCTTGGGAATGTCAGGATGAAGTCCAAGTGCTCTCTGGATCAACAATTTGGTATATCTGATGTAGGGAATCTTTGAGCCAAGTTTGTTGAGAAATGACATCATGTCATCCCAAATCAGAGCTTCGATAGCGATGTGTTTCTTGTTGACCAATGCCCAGAATATTTGCAGTTCCATGAGTTTAGGGTGCTCATAGCCGCTGTCACGACCAGAAACAGACTTGGTGATGATCATGTAGAGAGTTCTCCAGGGTTGAGGAATACTCTTAAGCTCTACGTGAGAGTGCTTGTTGATTACTCCTGTAGCCTCGTCATAACCGATATCGATTAAGAATTGGAGAGTGAGCTCTTCAGCAGGTGAGGCATATAGTTTGGTTGGATCGACTTCAGGAATTAGGAGAACAGCCCTTAAGTCTGCAGGTGTAATGATGACTTGTTTGTGATTCAGAGTCACCGTCACAGCAGTTTGTCCTTTGACCCTTTCCATAGTGTTCCAGAACTGTTGGATGTAGATCTCAGGAACGGTTGCAGAGTGAGTAAGCATGTTCTGATAAGGATGAGTCCTCAGAATATCAATAGCAATAAGACACGAAGATTCAGAGCAAGTGAGGGTGTCAAAGTCAACACGGAGGTTATTCTTTCCTATCTTCATTGGATAGCCATGAGGATAGATATCATCAATGGAGAGAACTTCAGGTGCATCCACATTCATTTGTTTAGCCATGTCGTGATCTGAAATAACGTTAGCCAAAAGAACCAACATATTGAAAGACATAATGTTAGTCAACAGAAGGTCTTATTGTCTAGTTATTGAATGTACAGTGATAATGATTGTTACGAGTCCTATGTCACTTGTGTGTTCAATAGTTCAATGATATCATGAAATGTTTCGTGAGTTAGTTAACATTAAGTTTTAAAGTTTATTTTATCACTTATTGTTCACAACATATCAGACGATTTAAGTTTATTAGTGACATTTTTAGATTCGTGATGATATGATTAGTTTATTTACAAGTTTGTACAAGTAACAATTCATCATGAAGGTAATTCCAGGGATAAGCGTAGTTTTGGCAAAGTTATGCGTAGACAGGAATGATATATGCTTAGGCGTAAACTTACGCGTAGAATCCTATCTTACGCGTGAGAAATGTTACGCGTAGGAAAAGGAGACCTTATGCGTAGAGCTTATGCGTAGGCATATATTTACCTTACGCGTAAGGCTACTCGTAAGAGTTGACCTTATGCGTAGAGGTCACTGTTTACGCATATCCTTCACAGGATACGCGTAGTCCATTGTAGAACCTTATGCGTAGACGCTACGCGTAAGACTAGTCTTACGCATAACAAGCTACGCGTAAGGTGATCCTTATGCGTAGATTAATAACCACCTTGATTCTGAATATTACGTGTTGCAAGCCTGAAATAAAGCATCATTTCAACAAAGTTAAAACCATAGCATTCGTTTTATGACAAATCAAAACACATTTTCACAGTTTATCAGTTACGCGTAGAACTGCATATGCGTAATCTAAACCCTAAATCTACGCGTATGAGATCTAGCCATGGATTATGCACCAAACTTTTTCTGGTAGCTTAAGAGTGTTGAGGAAGTCTATATACTGAGTTATAACACCTAATTCATGGTGAATCAAAAGTACCCAAACTTATGAACTTTAAACCCTAATTCCAAATTGTTGATTATTTGGAGTTTCTGGGTGGTTATAAAGCAAGGAAATCATCAATTCATCACCATAAGACCATAACCCAACAATCTTTTTGACCAAAACACTTCACATTTGAAAACACCCAATTCGACTTATAAACCCTAATTTTCAAAAAATCATCAATTAGTATTTCTGGGTGGATTTTGATGGTTAAAAAAGTATCATTGATGTATTATGAACGTTTTGACACAATCATTTCACCACAAACACACACATGTTGATTGTGTGTTCTTACGCATAAGCGTAGAACACCTAATCACGCGTAGAACAAGTTTTAGCCGTAGGATTTACATGAGATTCAAAACCTTATCATAAAAACATGTTGTGATTACGAAAACACTTACAAGATGAGGATCAAAAACACGGTTTTCTTGAGTGAATCTTAAGCGTAGGATGGTTTTAGGTATTTTGTAATAAATGAGAAGTGATAGTTAGGTGGAGGAGTTTTATTTAAAATAACTTTAAGTTTTTGACAGTTTTGGTCCCTCCACCTTTTCCATTTTCATCCAAAGCTTTTTAACTTCCTTTTTGGTTACCAAATGAAGATTTTAGGAAACTTGACGACACTTCCCCTCGACTTGAGAAAATAATGAAAGGTTATTAATTAAAGTCCGAGGAGTGTCTTTGAACCAGGAAATGTACCACCATTTGTAAAAGAATCAACCGAGATGTGATAACATGCAAGTACACAGATGTTTTGAAACAGTTAATGGATTATTTTCTCCCCCTCAACACTTGATCGGAAAAATACTGAATTTTGAAAGATTAAAGTGTTGACGGAAGAAATGTACTTGCCATGTTGAAAGAAAGATAGATTGGGAGAATATTTTTGTTGTTTTATCGGATTTTATATTTTTGTATTTTGTTTTTGAAAAATTTATGTACAAAAGATGTTTTGGTGTTTGACAGGTTTTTAAGACTGTTTTAAGAGGTCATCCAATTCCTCTTGAGTCAAACACCTCATACCAATTCGGTGGACCAACTCATTAAACCTAGCGGGAGGCAAGGCTTTGGTGAGCAAATCTGCCAATTGGTATTCAGTACCCACAAAGTATAATTCAACGGTACCCTGTTCCACGTGGTCCTTGATGAAATGATAGCGTAGATCGATGTGCTTTGATTGCGAGTGCTGAACTGAGTTGCACGAGATTGCGATGGCACTCCGATTGTCGCAGTACATCGGGATTCTGTCAAATACGTAACCATAGTCTTTGAGTTGTGTTCTCATCCAAATGACTTGAGCACAACACGCGGACATGGCTACATATTCTGCTTCGGTTGATGACAGCGATGTACAGTCCTGTTTCTTTGATTGCCAAGACACCAGTTTATCACCGAGAAATTGTAGAGCTCCTGAAGTACTTTTCCTTGAGTCTAAGCATCCTGCGTGGTCAGCGTCTGAAAAAGCGATTAGTTCAAAACCAGAATCCTTCGGATACCAGATCCCCAAGTTAATGGTTCCCTTGATGTATCGGAGGATTCTTTTAGCCTCGGAGAGGTGGGTTTCAGTTGGTCGCGACTGATAACGGGAGCATAGATAAACGGCAAAGACAATATCAGGTCTGCTAGCTGTTAGATACATGAGGGACCCAATAATACTTCGGTATTTGGTGGGGTCAACTAATTTCCCATGTAAATCAGCATCTAGCTTCTTGGTATAAGTCATTGGTGTGGCATAAGTATCACAGGTTTTCATTCCAAATTTGTTTAACAATTCAAGGGCATATTTGGACTGACTCAGAAAAATACCACGGGGTGATTGATGAACTTGCAGTCCTAGAAAGAACGTGAGTTCACCCATCATGGACATTTCAAAATTTTTCTTCATTAGTTTTGCAAAAGCGATTGAAAACTTTTTATGTGTAGACCCAAAAATGATGTCATCCACGTAAATTTGAACAATTAAGATATGTGCCCCGTGATATTGTATAAAAAGAGTTGGGTCAACCGAGCCTTTGGTGAAATTGTTGGCAATGAGGAAGGATGATAGCTTATCGTACCATGCCCGAGGGGCTTGTTTGAGACCATAAAGAGCTTTGTTCAGTTTGTAGACATGGTTCGGGAACTCAGGATCAACGAATCCATCTGGTTGGCTGACATAGACCGTTTTTTTAAGTTGCCCATTGAGAAACGCCGTTTTGACATCCATCTGATAGACCGTCATGTTCATATGAGCCGCGAACGCGAGAAATATCCGAACAGCCTCAAGACGAGCAACCGGAGCAAAAGATTCTTCAAAGTCTATTCCTTCTTCCTGACGATAACCCTTAGCAACTAGACGTGACTTGTTTCGGATGACGTTCCCTTCAGCATCCAATTTGTTTTTCCAAATCCATTTTAGACCAATGACGTAGACTCCTGTTGGTCTTTCAACCAGTTCCCATACTTCAAGACGTTTGAATTGGTTGAGTTCTTCTTGCATGGATTCAATCCAGTTGTCTTTTGTCATTGCATCTTTAATGTTTTTAGGTTCAGATTGGCAGACAGTTAGTGCATAAATGCAGTGTTCACCATCTGAGTGAAGACGTTGTCTCGTAACGACTGGTTGATTCGGGTTGCCAATGATGTTAGCCAGAGGATGGTCTTTTGTCCATCTATGTGTAGAGGGTTGATGTTGGTATACATTGTGCAGATTCTGAGGATTCAACTGATTTGTTAAAGATTCCGCTACATCTGGTGCAGCAGTCTCATTGGCAAACGGGTTGAAGAAGGCATTAGGATCAAAATCTGCAGGTGGGGTTACTTCATTCAGAATATCATCAGCTGGTTCATCATTGTTGGAGGCGGTATGTTCAACTGTTGTGTTGGAGTCAATTGGTGTAGGTGCATCTTCAACAGTAGTTGTTGTAGCAAGTGTATCAGGTATAGGAATATTATCAGGTTGTGCAGCGGAGACAGCGGATACACCAGGAGCACGTTCATCAATATCGTCACAGAACAGAGGAGCAAATAACCTTTCCATTTGTTGACGAGTTAGCTGAGGGCTTTCGTCAGCTGATGATGAGGGTTGAGGGAAGTTTAAACGGTTGTGACCGGGTTCTAAGCTGTTATACTCAGAAGCCATTTCCGTGAGTTCATCGAAATGAGCATGAATCGTTTCCATTACCTCCTTAGTTCGACGATTCCAGATTCGGAAACCTTTAGAATTGTCACAGTATCCAATAAAGACTCCAATATCAGCTTTGGCTTTGAGCTTTCCAAAATCATCACGATCATTATTCGGATAGCAAAGGGATCCAAATACATGAAAGTGTTTGAGGTTCGGTTTATAGTTGTGGACAAGCTCGAAAGGTGTTTTGTTGTGGCGTTTAGTGATCATAGAACGGTTTTGAGTATAGCATGCAGTAGATACAGCTTCTGCCCATAAGTAATCTGGAAGTTTAGCATTGATTAACATTGTTCTTGCAGCTTCCACTAACGTTCGGTTTCGTATTTCAACAACTCCGTTTTGTTCAGGTGTACGTGCAATAGATGTTTGATGCTGAATTCCCACTTTCTCATAAAATTCACGAAGGGTTTTGTTAACAAATTCAGTTCCTTTGTCTATTCTGATTATTCGGACGGTGTTGCGGAGCTGAACCTGTATTTTTGTGAGAAAGGTGATGATCATTTGTGGAGCTTGGTCTTTGCTACGAAGGAAGTAGACCCAAGTCCATCGTGAGAAGTCATCAACAATTACTAAGATGTAGCGTTTGCCGTTGATCGTTTGCACACGCATCGGGCCACACAAATCCATGTGAAGAAGATGAAGCACATGCTGAGAGCTGTGTTCCACCTTTGAAGGAAAATGAGCACGAGTGCTTTTCCCTTGTTCACAGGCTGAGCAAAGGTGATCTTTTGAGTACCGGAATCGTGGGAGTCCTTCAACTAGTTTGTGTCGAGCAAGGTTGGTGATGGTTTGAAAGTTTAGATGTGAGAGACGACGGTGCCATAGCCAGGATTTTGTAGATGTTGCCTTTGAAAGTAAGCAAATGGGAGAGGAAGCAACCATGTCTTGCATAGAGATAGTGTAGAGACTAGAATTACGCGAGCCGGACATAAGATCGTTTCCTTGTAGATCACGAATGAAACAAGTTGTCTCCCTGAAAGCAACCTCCAAATCTCCATCACAAAATTGACCTACTGAAAACAGATTGTGACCGAGGCCTTCCACATAGTAAACCCTGCTGATTTCGATGTTCCCATTAACATAATCTCCGTAGCCCATGATGGCTACGAAGTGATCGTTCCCGAATCTGACAGTGCCAATGAACTTTGCAATAAAGTTTGATAACAGTTTAAGGTTGCCTGTCATGTGTCGGGAACATCCGCTATCAACAATCCAGAGAATGATCTGTATCACCTGCATTACACACAGACGACACAGATGGAGTAGATGTGGAACCCGAAATGTTAGAGGGTTCCGAAGCAGATATTTTAGACATACACACATTGAGAATTTTAGGCATCCACTTAAATCCTAGTGTGTTATATATCCATTTCTGCCATCTGTAACTACTCTTTGCTTTAGTCTTAGTGAAAGCACTAGGTGGTACTACATTCTTAGGAGGTGAAGCGGTAGCTACTGTGATAGCAATGGTTGCCTTAGAATCTAAAGAAGGTGGTTTACCAAGCACAGACTTAGAATGATTAGTGGGCCTAGAGGTATTCCGATTCTTAGGATTCCGTAATCTAGAGATTATAGCTTTAGCAACACATTTGTCATGACAATCAGAATTTATACTCTTTCGACAAATAACACAAGGTGCATCAGACTGAGTATCAAAAGTACTTAACGGTTTAGCCTTCGTTACATCACTATTTCTATTACATTTGCCAGACGTAACATCTATAGTGGAAGCAACATGATTTTTATTCAGAGTCCTAGGGTGTTCTTCTACTTTAGCATTCCTTATTGATCTTTTCTTAGGTCGCAACTTCCTATTCTTCGATTGAGTGCTCCTAGGCTGTGAAGTGCGGACGTTTGGAAAAGATGCAACTATTCCTGTTTCAGTAGAGGGAAACACATTAGCAACTTGTGATTTGGCAGTGGGAATTCTTGGTTCACGATTACTAAGTGTGACTGGTGCTAATCTCTTAATCACAGTAGGCGGGAGTAGTTCATACTTTCCTAACATTTCCCGTAACTTAGAGATGGTGTGAATCAGATCTTGATTTTCAGAACGAATATTACCAGCAAAATTCATGACTTCTCTAGTGTGAGCAAGATAGTGATCAAGTTCATTAGATGCTTCAAGTCGAGTCTTTTTGAGTAAATCAAATATGACACCATATTCCTGTTTAACTTTTAAAAGTTCTTGTTCATATTTTGAGATTTGACTTTTCAAAGACACGTTTTGATCATCCAGTTGCTCAATTTTATGATCAGAAGATTTTGCACTCAATTGAGCGATTTTCTTTTGAAAACTGAGTTGATGGTTGTGAATATCTTTTTCACACCAATGAAGACGACGTTTTGCATTGTTAATTTCCGTGTGTAATCGTTTATTTTCAGCTTTTAAAGACTCGATCTGAAGCACATTATCGGTGTTCTCAACAGTTACAACAGTTTCAACAATATCAGCAGAGATATGATCAGATGCATATGGCAACGAATAGAATAGCACAACATTATGGATATCAGCACAGATAACATCTTCCAAGAGTCGATCAACATCTTTTCTCAACAGTTTCTTTATGCGTTTTGTGTTAGTAATAGATGTTTCTGTTTTCTCGAAAACGTTTTTCATTACCCCAAGTTCCTTATGAAAATCCTTTTCCCAGGCAATTGCACAACTTTTCAAGTTTTTAACATTAGGTAAAAGATTTTTCTGAAAAATGTCTCTTTGTTCTCGCGCCAGAGGCGATTGAAAATGTTCAACTTTGATTTCAGATCGATATTCTATCTCATGTTGTAAAATTTTGAGGTCAGCCATGAAAATGTCAAAATATCGAAGAATTTTTTGATTTTCAGGTTGTGAGTTTACTTCGCTAATGGAAGGTAAAGGACCATAAGTTTGTGCAAAGACTGTTTTGGGATTAACAATAGAAGACTCGGGTGTTTTGATGATAACCCTGGGTGTGTTTGAAGAATCCGTTGGTGTGATGAAAGTGACCGCGTTTTTATAATTAAAAGGTTTGTTGTAAACAACGGTTTTTAATTTAGATCGACTCTCGTCTTCTGCATCTAATTCCTCTTGACGATGATATTCAACAACACTCATGACAGTATTATCAATTTTGTATTCTGCACTGGAAACTTCAGGAGTTGGTTTGAATGTTTTTAGTGAAAGCTTTGGTTTGTAATCAGCTAGATTTTTTCCATATCCATTTGGATTGGGTTTTAAGGTAAACTTTTCAATAGCTGTTACTGATTCACCATGTTTGTAAACAACCGTTTTAAACTCTTTAATTTTGTTTTGCAAACCGAGAATTTCTGCAAGAAGGTCATCTACCCGATTCGTTGAATGCTTTTTGTATGCGGAGAACTGTTTTTGACAATTTAACAACTCAGCCTTAGCTTTTTGATTTTCCAAGGTGAGAGCGTTAATTTGCTTTTTATGTTCATGTTTCAGTTGTTCTAATTCGGACAACAAAGCATTCTTCGAGGCGGCTAGATCACGCATCTGTCTCTCTAAATATTTTTCGTTTTGATGAGATTTTGCAAAAGCGGCTTCAAAACCTTTTTCACGGTTTTCTTGAGTTTTGAAAAAGTTGAGTTGCATTTGTAAACATTCAAAATCCTTGGTTAACAGTGCATTTTTACTTTTTAAGGATTGATTTAATGCATAGCATTCCTCCATTTTGATTTTATGGTCTTGAATTATCCGAGCAAAATCCGGATGAGGCAACAGATCATCTTGTTCAACGTGAGTCTCAACATGATCATTCTTTAGATCCTCAAGTACGACCACGGAGTCAATTTGATTATCAAAGGAGACCATAAGGTCATCTTGATCGTCAAATGTAACTACAGGGTTAACTTGAAAATCATCAGAAGAAGATGTAGAAGACTCATTTTGAACAGTCTGATCCGTGCCGGATTCAGATATTGGCGGAGATATTAGTTCAGATATGATGATGGTTTGTTCGGGTACCTGAGACAAGCCATCAGTGTCATACACTGGGCCTGTATCACTCATGTGCAGCTCATGCATATTAGCCATCAACATAACAGCTGCATTCGCCTGCAAGTCCTCCATATCATCATCTGAGTCTGCATCTGCCATAAAGCTCTGTTCTTTGTCTGTAAGAGATCCACCAGCTTCATCCTTAAGAGCCAGAAGTAAGGCCTCTTTGAAATAAGCACTGCCCCTAGTCCTTGGCTTTGGGCATGCAGTAGCCAGGTGTCCCTTCTCATTGCAGTTGTAGCATCTAAGATCATTTAACCGATTCTGAGCATTTCCCTGTTCCACCACTTGAGCTCTGTTGGTGTTCCTACCCACAGCATTAAACCCTTGACCACCGCCCATCTGACGACCATAATCACGATTCTGAACTTCAACACGTCCATTGTTCACAACAGCTTGAGTCCGTGTGTTAGATGAGGAACGAATACGATTGTTGGATTTGTTGGTGTAACGGCCAAAAGCATTAGCAATCATCACAAATCCTTGTTGCAATGCTTCGAACGGATCTGTTTCCTCAGTCGCTTCACTGACATATGCTTGAGCATTGTTGCTGTATGGAACCAATTGATTTTGTTGAGGTTGTGATTGTGAAGGTGTGTTTGATGCAGTTGGTTGAGGTGATGGTTGAGAGGGATAATTCTGTTGAGCATACAAGGCAAGTTGTTGATTGTCCGGTTGTGACTGTTTAGCAATTTGAGCACGGAGAATCCTTTCCCGATCAACTTCCTTTTCATGAGGCTTCAAGTAATCGTACAACAATCCATAAGTAGAATGATGCATATTCTTCGCTTGACGGAGAAAAATGACATACTTCTCCCATTCTGGACCAAGACTACTCAGGAACTTAGTATTCACTGCAATTCTTGGCATAATGATGTTGTGTTTATCCAAATCATTGATGATATCTGAAAATCGATGATGATAGGACTCTAGTGTCTCTCCAGGTTCAATCATGAAGTGTTCATAAGCCAAGTAAATTTTGGATTCCAAATCCTCCTGATTGAGTACAGATCCTTCCATAAGAAGACGAATATGATCCCACATTTTTTGTGCAGTCTTTTGAGCATCAACACTACGAAGAATTGGGTTTGGTAATCCTAAGAGGATGTATTCCATTGCAAGTTCATCAGCTTCATAGTGTAGAAGTTCTATAGGATTTAAATCTGCAACAGTAGCAATGTTGGTTTGTTCATCTCTTGGTGGAACAGCAGTTGGATCTCCGGGTACAATGACAGTAGGCATCTCAAATGGACCTTCCAAGATAACCTTCTTTAAGAACTTTCCATGTAGCTTCTTCAGATCACAAAACCTAAAGAACCTTATCACCCATTGATCGTAGTTTCCTGGAGTGAGCATTGGAGGTCTATCAAGTGATCCAGCTTCATGAATTGATTGTTGGCTGCTTAAAGCTTCACACATCTTAGCAAACCAAGTGGGTTCCTTCATAGTGGTCCGTGATGGATGTTGATTGAAATCGGTTGTGTAGGGTTGAACTTGAAGGCTTGGTTGTGGTTGAACCATTTGTGGTTGTGGAATTGCACCAAGTTGTGGAGTATGTTGCTGATTAAATTGTTGTTGATAAATAGTTTGTTGTTGATTCCATTGTTGATGTTGTGGAGTTAATTGTTGTTGTTGTTGATGATTATAAGTGTGAGGGAAATAGTTAGAGTATGGTGGTTGAGACATGATGATAAACTTGTGTGGTAAAGATGGATCTTTGTAGTCGAATGAACCTTTGTTGATGAAGTATCCTTAGGCGTAGAAAAGACAAGAACCAAGTAGCACTTATGCGTAAAAACACCAAAAGTTACGCGTAACAATGAGGAGTTACGCGTAGGTTTTAGCTTACGCGTAAGTAGGGAAAACACTAAAGTTAAGCGTAGACAAAAGTTAGGCGTAGAAACGTAGGCGTAGGATTACCTTATGCGTAGACCGTAGTTTACGCGTAAAGTGAATCTTATGCGTAGGAATTCTACGCGTAAGCTTATGCTTATGCGTAATTTTAGGGTTTTTGCCCAAATGATCTTTTACACTTCACAGTGCAAAAGATATCCAAAGTCGACGTATTTTCAGACTTATCCAAGTAAGAAAACACGGATTAAACCAGAAAATTGAAGATCAAACCAAGGAACAATCTTACGCGTAATTTTAGGGTTTTGATACGCGTAGGATTACTCGTAACTTTGATTCTGCCCAAATGTGTTTCTAAACCAGTTTTTTGTTATGGAATAGCTTCAATAGTACCAAAAGAGCACAAAAGTGTGAATTTTGATGTACCAAAACTGCTAAACAGGTTACGCGTAGAACGACACCCACGAACAAAAACTAGCTTAAAAACGTAAATCCACGCGTAAAGTTTGAAACTTTATGACAAAAACAAGTATTTTAACACCTCAAAACATTGAAAGTACAAGAATCTTGGATTAAAAAGTGTAAAAAACGAGTTTTTAAGATAACCAAAGAATGCGTTATCTCTACGCGTAAGATCCAAAACCAAAACTTCAAAAACAAACGAGTACACCCAACTATTTGGCGATTGATACCACTGTTAGGTCACTAGTTTTACAACACAAGTAATATAGAAATAGATAGAGGCGGTTGAACAACACACAAACACACACACACGTAAAAGTAAAGAAAGGTTTAGGCGTAGAGTGTATGTGAAAGAGTAACTTGAACAACCAACCCTCAAATGAGGGTTTACATGAGTTTATATAGGCAAGGAGCTAGGGCAACACTCCCTCTCCTTCCCTATTCTTTATTGGGCTTGGATCAAGCTTATGGGCCTTCTACATAAGCTTGACCTTAAACAAACATAAAGGCCATAATAAAGCTACCTATTACATATGAAATATAAATACTTGAAATACTGTTTAGGAGTGATTCCAACACTTAGTAACGAAGCTTTAATGCCAATTGTAGAAAAACTATGAGGGGGTTGAATAGTTTTACTGATTAAAACTTCGTTTTAAAACTTTTAGATCAACTTATGTCAATCTATTTTGGTGTTGTAGATATTGATAGTTATACGTAAATAAACAATACTACGAGATAGAGAAAGAAAGATACAACCATAACACAAGTATTTATAGTGGTTCGACTACAAGGTCACCTTTCTTGCCCTACTATACTCCCCGAGTACCCAACTCGAGAGTTCGTAAACACTACACACTACAAGCTCCTTATCTTGGCAAATAAGCCTTTAAAATGTCGCTTAAAATTTATCTGGTACAAAGCTAAATACCAGATTCTTCCACAAGGTACAACAAACCTATGTCGCCTACACTTCATCCGGTACAAGGCTAGATACCGAGTTCTTCCATAAGGTAGAACCACACCTACATCGCTTACACTTTATCCGGTACAAAACTAAATACTGAGTTCCTTTATAATGAAGGAACCACAACCCAACTACACCAACATATCATAACACACTTACTACATACTTAGGAAGAATCAACTACAAAAGGCACTTCTGTGATCTTGTGATGATGACGAAGCCTAGCAACTCACGTCTTCGAGCTTGCAAGTCTTCTATGCAAATGATCGTGTTCTCGCCTTTAAGAGGAACATAGAGAATCACTAAAGAAAAAGCTACATGGAAGATCCTAAGATCTGAGGTTAGAGAGATAATAATATAGAGAGAATATGTGTGAAGTGATGAAAAGAAATGAGGAAATGACTAACTATTTATAGGCAAACTGTCCTCTGATTAGCCGGATCCACCAGATCTTTTCCCAGAGGGATCCGGCCAGGCAATCCAAGGGATCCGATAACTAGGTCAGTTCAGTCTAGATTTTGGGTTACAATTCTGGGTTTTGGGTTTTGGGTCTTGGGCTATGGGTCATGGGTACCCAACATGATGTCATGCATGATGCAATACACACTTTGGGTTATGGGTTATGGACTTTGGGCCATGGGTCATGGACTTTAAGTCATGGGTCATGAATTTTACCTATTTTGATGTCATGCATGATGTAATGCACATGGGCCATGGGTCATGGGTTTTGGGTTATGGATAGTCCAAGCTACTTTGTATGTTTATTTGGTTAGTTTATAACTATGTATATTTATAAAAGTGTAACTAACAAAAGCTACTTATAAGTGTTTTTATAAAAATGGTTTTGTTTTTATATAAACTATTTAGCTAAACATGTTTGATGGTTTATTTTTTTTAGTGAAATGAGTTAGTAAACTATTGGCTCAAAAACTTATGTATTTTATTTATTTCGTTAAAATTATTTTACGATTGTTATCGACAAAACATAAGAATATCGTAAGATATAAATAAAAGTTTTTACGGTTTATTTGTATTAACAGTATGGAAAACTCCCAGCGGAGCTAAGGTTGATCGTGTATGAATTTTTAAAGTTCCGGTTGGTGCACTTTTTCAAAACCTGATATTGTTGCACTAATTTGCATTTTACACAAATTTGACTATTGAACGAGCCATAACTTAAATAATATCAATTGAAGTAGACTCAGAGGGATACAATTTTCGTTTTTACTTCAAGTTAATCCTATAAACGATTAGTTCTCTATGACACTTCAAAACCAACCCATTTTTTGAAAACCTTGCTGTCCTAAATCGAACATCGCCAAAACGACCCAATACCCTTAATAAGCTATTCTACTCTTTACCAAACTTATATCTCAGCTTATTAAACATGTAAATGATCATTTTCAATAAGACTTGCACTAATAACGTGTCAAAACTTGCAAATATGGCCTTGTGTCAAACAGTGACAGATCCAAGATTTTAAAATAGGGTGTGCACCATAAGCCAAAATGGCAAAATGACGGTGTCGCGTAATGCGTCAAATTAGATTTGGGTCAGTTCGGGTCGGTTAAAATGTAGCCGTGTTATTGTATGTCTATTGAAACTTGTTAATCCCATAGAACCCTTTGAATGCGTAGCTTAATATAACTATATGACATGAGAATGCTTCTCGCGTAGAATATGTAAATCATTATTCATATGTAATATGACATGAGAATGCTTCTCAATAATATGAAATCAATGTTAACTTGCTTCCAATTTTTTTTATCCTGTACATATATAGTTTTACATATGATATATTCTAAACGCCAACTATATTAATCTTTGATTGAAACTAAAATTATAAATTTCTATATGATAAATGGAACAAGACACTATTACTACATCTTAATATTTGAAAAAGAGATTTGCTTGTGTCTTATTAAACTAACTTGAGCAACAAAAAAAATATATAGTATGCCTACACATCTACATTTTGACTAGTGGCTAAAAAAGTAAAGTGCACAGTTACGGTTATTAAAGTCTTTCTTGGGATGTTAAATGTTATTAAAAAAATATTAATATATTTGTAAAAGTTACTTCTTCTTTAACTTTCTTCTTCAACTTTATAGAAGAAAAAATAAACAGATGATCTAAACACTAACAGAGCAAGGTCGATCTATCTACAAGAAGGATGTAAATATTGTTCTCTTCCTCCTTTTTGTTCATCAGTTTCAACATAGCATCGTTAGGGTATGCACCTTAATTTTTGCTCAAATTCTTGGGTGTGCACTCTATGTAAAAGATCACCATGAAAGCCAAATATCAATTTTTCTTACACTATTGACATGTTTCACATGGTATGCACGTGCATACCCTATGGTAAGTGTAGATCTGCCCATGGTGCCAAACACTCTTTTATGTGTATAAGCTAAACATTATCTTCTTTATTAATAAAAAACAACTCATCTATAACATGATTTAGCTATTGGTTTCTAACCATAACATCATAATCTCAGTAGCATAATCATATCTAATCCAAAATCATGACAACATCATCTAGGTTCATCACACATATACAAAAACTTCATAAACATGTCTAAAATCATTCTTAACATACTTTAACACCAAAAGCTTTAATTTCTACCATGAATCATGAAATCAAGACTTGTAAATAATTCATACATTTGATGGGTATCATGTTTAGGAAGCTTATACTATCTTGTGATAGCTTAATCATCATCAAAAACCTCCTAAATCACCATTTGGAAGCTTTCTTCATCCATAGGAAAACTAAACATTTTCCCTCCATGACAACACATACATACATATGTAGTTATGATAAGAAATCCGAGATTTTAAGTTATCTAAGCCATAAGGGTAGTTCGGTAATTATGTCCAAAATGTGTATTTTACATCATTAGTTCATGTCGTTAAATATTTGCACCGCTAGTCTTTTTATGTTAACCATTTGCATTGGAAGTCCTTATTTATAATAAAAACTAACGGGAAGATTTTTTTTTAATATTCTAATAACAATTTAAAAGTCTATTATTAAGACTTATAAAAGTCGGTGTGTTACACATAAACTACCACTCACTCGCTGATCGCACGGTTTGTCCACTATTTCGTGCGACCTACCTAATTACTGGGAAGACGTGCATGCTCCATATTTATAGATTTCTATTTTAACTTTCGAAAAATGCCATTATCTGATCTGTCGAGGCTGGTCACAAGTAGATGTGGCAATCGAGTCGTATTCGTGTTGACATATTCGGGTTCGCGTGTTGGTGGGTTAGTATAGCCTCTACTCAAACACGACCCATTTATTAATCGTGTCAAGAAACTCAACTGTACCCAAACCTGCATAACACGTGTAACCGTTTAACCTGTTTAAATAATTAGGTCAAGCAGTGAATAAGGTTGGTGATTTGTTGATTTAACTAAGGCAAAAATGATATAAGGATCTAAAATATGATAAAACTAACATACAAATAACTATACGACAATTTTCTAATATATAAGTGTCAATTTCAATAATATCTGAGGTATAATCATAATTCACTTATATTAAATACATAACAAAATACATTTAATTTACATCTAACATTAAAACCATGTTAATATATTTTATTTTTAGAGTTTTATATACTTAAACGGGTTCACGAGTTAATTTTTTTAATACTTACTCAACCCAAACACGACCCGATTATCAAACGGGTTAAATGGGTTCACCTGTTTTTTTATCCAAACATGTTTATCCTCAACCCAAATCTGTTTAACTTCGTGTCGTGTCGATCGCCACCCTTAGTCACAACTAGTAGGGGTGAAGAAGAGCCGAGCTGAGCCCGAGCCTACCAGAGCTCGAGCTCGACTCGTTTATATATAAAAACTCGAGCTTGGGCTCGAGCTCATTTCGAGCCTCATATTTTGAGCTTGAGCTTGGCTCGGGCTCGACTAATTTGTATGATGTTTTAATGAAAACAAAGTTCAAATGAAGCTCGGCTTGTTAATTACATAAGGCTCGAGCTCGTTTACTACTTTTAAGCTCGTTTATACTTATAGACAATATACATACGTGTATATTTTTAAAGCTCGTTTAGGCTCGCGAGCATACTCGAGCTTTTTGTTTAAAGCTCGGGTTCAAGCTCGATTATTAAATGTGCCCAAATTTAAGCTCAAGCTCGTTTAAGCTCGAGTCTTTCAAGCTTTTTACCAATCCAATCTCGAGCTTTTTTATGAATAATTCGACTCGCTTTCGCCCCTAGTTATAAGGGGTCGCCCAATGTTTTGTGTGCCCCGAACTTGTCCATTTTCATACAAACTATAATCCAACCACAAATGCGACCATTTTACTAACTTTTCCAATAAAATAAAATTTATTTGCTTTGTTGCCAAGTGAATAGAAAAAGTCAAAACTCAAATTTGACACCATCCTCTATCAAACGACAGGAGAACAGAACAGAACAGGGGTTTTGACTTTTGATCTTTAAAAAAAATGAAGATATAGAAATTTCAAAGAAGCAGAATCGTAGTTGTTGTTGTGTTGTCAAAAACCAATATATGAAGACATTATTTGAGGTAAAAATCATAAATCTATTCTTTTTTGGGTAAATGTCACGCATGCAATTGTTTTTGGAAGATTCGTTATTTATACATTACACTAGGATGCATATATTCATGCGTAAATGTAATATTTTGTCTGAATATTAGCTAAGATGGGGTTCTTCCTTGGGTGATTTCTAAGTGTATAGGATTAGTGAAAAGATGATGTATGTGGATTTAGAATGCCAAACATTTAACATATCACATACTTGACGTTTATTAAGATTTATGATGTTGATAATTTGATATATGGTGTATTAGTATCATCAAGTTGTTCATGTTGGTGGGTTGTGTCAAAAGTGGAATGGATTCGGAATATCATCTAACCTGAAAGATGATTGCCAGAATTATTCTAATCCGTTGCGTGTTGATGTTGGAAAATTTAGTGCACTTGTGGGATTAGTTCACACCTTGTAATGGGTTAGGAGGTACGGAGTGTACACCCATAAGGTCCATGAACATCCTGACTCTAATAGTGGTTTGTATTGGTAGTGCTAGTAGAAAGTACTGCTGGTGGAAAGTACTGCTTGTGGTTTCCACTGATAAGCAGAGTTTCCACTGAAGTAGTGTTTCCACTGAAGCAGTGTTTCCACTGATAGTGCTATGAAAGTACTGATGACAAGTACTGCTTGTAACGGGCTTTGACCTATTCAAGTGGCAGTTACAACTGCATAATGATCACGTTTAATTGGTCATGTAACCACTAACGGCTATAATGGGGATAATTATGAGGAGATTAATGGGCCGATTAATTCTCATAATTCCATTGGACTAGCTCAGAGTAACCTCCTATAAATAGGAGATCTGATTATGCATGAAAGTCACACAGAAAACAATTAACACTTGTAAGCAAAAGGGTTATTGAATTGTGCCTAATTCTATAACTACATTTGGTCTTATCCCAAGTAGATATTCGTGTAACCCAGGCATTAGGGTCGAATAGTTTACTTTGGAAAGTGATCACACGATTCCAAGTGATATCCGGTAACCACCTAGTGGTATTTGTTTCTGCTGACTTGGTATTTGTTTCTGCTGACATTAATTATCTAACCCTGTTCTGGGACATAAACACCAACAATCAAAGTAAACTATTTGTGATAATCAATGGCTGCTGCTGCAATGAAACACATGGTTTCAAACTTTGCCAAGCTTGATAAGTTTGAAGGGGTGGACTTTAGGAGGTGGCAGAAGAAGATGCATTTCTTACTGTCAAGCATGAGTGTGGTTTATGTGCTACCCACTCCTATTCCGGATGATGGGGATGATGCTACTGTTGAGCAGATCACGAGGAGGAGCAAATGGGAGAATGATGACTACATTTGCAGAGGTCTAATTCTCAATGGTATGTCTGATTCTCTGTTTGATATTTATCAAAACTTTGAATCTTCCAAAGAACTGTGGGATTCCTTGGATGCCAAATATATGGCTGAGGATGCATCAAGTAAGAAGTTTCTTGTAAGTAATTTCACAAATTACAAAATGACTGATTCAAGACCAGTCATGGAACAATACAATGAACTTCTTGGAATACTTGGAAGGTTTACACAACACAATATGCACATGGATGAGGCTATTCAAGTCTCTTGTGTTCTTGATAAACTTCCTCCTTCTTGGAAAGATTTCAAGCATACCTTGAAACATAAGAAAGAGGAATTAACTCTGGTTGAGTTGGCAGTCATCTGCACATTGAGGAATCTCTCAAGGTGCAGGATAATGACAAGCCAAAGGGTAGCAATGCTGTTGGACCATCTGTTGTCAATATGGTAGAGCATAACAACTCCACCAGGTACAACGACAACAAAGGCAAACGCAAATATCATGACAACTCAAGGGCAAATCCTAACAAGAAGGCAACACCTACTTGTTGGAAATGTGGCAAAACTGGTCACATTAAAAGGGACTGCAAGGGTGTTAAAGTTGGTGGTAAAGCCAATGGATCAGGCACTAATGGTTCAGGGAGTGGTGGTTCTTCCAACTCACTGAAAGGTCAGAATATGGTTAATAAGTCTTTTCAGATTTATTATGTTACATATGTATCTGAATCTCATTATGTGCAGGATGATGATGTTGCGTGGTGGGTTGACTCTGGTGCAACAGTTCATGTGTGCAAAGATAGAAGCTGGTTCAAGACTTACGAGTCACTGAATGATGGTTCTATTCTTCACAGGAAATGAGTCAACAGCCTTGGTGCATGGTCGTGGTTGTGTAGACCTTAGGTTTAGTTCTGGAAAGATTGTAACTTTGTTTAATGTTATTCATGTTCCTGATAGGAAAAACTTGGTTTCAAGTAGTGTTTTGAATAATCATGGATATAAACAAGTTATTGAGTCTGATAAATTTGTGCTTTCTAAGCATGGTGTTTTTATTGGTTTTGGTTATTTATGTAATCAAATGTTCAGGCTTGATATTTCCTCTGATAGTGTTTATTAAGCTTTTGTAACCACCACTGACCTGACTGACTCTACCCTATGGTATGCAAGACTTGGCCATGTACATTATAAAAGAATGCAAGATATGTCTAGGGATGGTTTAATCCCAGCATTTGACATGGACACTGAAAAGTGTAAAACTTGCATGTTGACCAAGATAACCAAAAAACCTTTTCAAGGTGTTAGTCGTGAGACTAAGCTCTTGGAGCTAATACACAGTGACCTGTGTGATTTGCATGCCACTCCTTCTTTGGGGAATAAGAAGTACTTTGTGACATTTATTGATGATGCTTCTAGATTTTGTTATGTCTATCTGTTACATACCAAGGATGAAGCATTAGATAAATTCAAAGTGTTTAAAACTGAAGTTGAATTACAACTTGGGTCCTTGATCAAAAGATTAAAGACTAATAGGGGAGGTGAGTACATGGATACTCTGTATTTTCAGTCTGTTGGTATAATCCATGAAACGACTGCCCCTTATACTCCTCAGCAAAATGGTATTTCTGAAAAGAAAAACAGGGTGCTGAAGGAGATGGTTAATTCCATGTTGTCCTATTCAGGACTGAGTCAAGGGTTCTGGGGTGAAGCTATGTTAACAACTTGTTATTTATTAAATAGGGTTCCCAACAAAAGGAACAAGGTTACCCCTTATGAACTCTGGACTAAAAGGAAACCCAACCTGAACTATCTCAGGGTCTGGGGTTGTAGGGCTGTTGTAAGACTCCCTGATCCAAAGTTGAAAACTTTGGGTGAAAGAGGCATTGACTGCATCTTTGTTGGATATGCTGAGCATTCCAAAGCTTTTAGGTTCTATGTTATTAAACCTAATGAATATGTTTCAGTTAACTCAATAATTGAATCAAGTGATGCAGACTTTGATGAGAATAGATTCTCATCAGTACCTAGACCAAGTCAGAGGATTCCTAATGGAACTCATGACACTGGTGTATCAGAAGTCCCTGATGATGAACCATCAGGGGTCCCTGATGAGGTTGTGGTGCAACAACCTGAACCTGTGCTCAGGAAGAGCAAAAGGGTCAGGACTCCAAAGTCATTTGGACCTGAGTTTCAACTATACTTAGTTGAAGGAACAAGGGATGAGGTCTCAGACCAATACTCCTAGGGATGAGCATTTCGAACCGAATCCGAACCGGAACCGTACCGAAACGGTACCGATTTTTGAAATACGGTACGGTACCGGGACTACGAAATAAGGCGAAAAAAAAATCGGGACCACCAATTCGGTACGGGACCGGTACCAAATCGGGAAATTCCCGAAAAAAGCGGGAAAAACCCGATTTCCCGGTACCGGTACCGATACCGGTACCGATATCCGAATCCCGTTCGGTACCGGTACCACTAATTTATGCTCGGGAAAAAATCGGTACCACTAATTCGGTACGGGATCGGTACGGGACGGGTACCGTGCTCATCCCTAAATACTCTTATTGCTTCATTGTTGAGGATGATCCCAAGACATTTGAAGAAGCAATGAAGTCCCAGGATATTGCTTTCTGGAAAGAAGCAATCAATGATGGGATGGATTCCATCATGGGCAACAACACTTGGGTGTTGGTTGATCTACCACCTGGTTGCAAACCATTGGGTTGCAAATGGATTTTCAAAAGGAAAATGAAGGTAGATGGAACTATTGAAAAGTTCAAGGCTAGACTAGTCATTCAGGGCTTTAAACAAAAGTCAGGGATAGACTACTTTGATACTTATGCCCCTGTGGCTCGTATCAGTACCATAAGACTGCTGATTGCTATGGCATCTATTCACAATCTGATTATTCATCAGATGGATGTGAAAACAGCTTTCTTGAATGGTGAATTGGAAGAGGAGGTTTATATGAACCAACCTCAGGGCTTCATCATGCCTGGTAATGAAAACAAGGTGTGCAAACTGATTAAGTCTCTTTATGGACTAAAGCAGGCACCTAAGCAATGGCATAAAAAATTTGATGAAGTGGTTTTGTCTAGTGGTTATGTTCTTAACTAAGCTGACAAATGTGTATATAGAAAATTTGATGAATCTGGTAAAGGAGTCATCATTTGTCTATATGTTGATGACATGTTGATCTTTGGCACTGACCAAAATCAGGTTGACTTGACAAAGGAATTTTTGTCATCAAGGTTCTCCATGAAAGACATGGGGGAGGCAGATGTTATCCTTGGTATAAGGATTAAACATGAAAGTAAAAGAATTTCTATCTCTCAGTCTCATTATATTGAGAAGGTGTTGAGGAAATTCAATTACTTTGATTGCACTATTGTGAGTACACCTATGGATACTTTTGAGAAGCTGATGCCTAATAAAGGCAAAGTTGTATCTCAACTTGAGTATTCTAGGGTAATTGGCTGCTTGATGTATGCCATGACTTGTACAAGACCTGATATTGGTTTTGCAGTGGGAAAATTGAGCAGGTATACTAGTAATCCTAGTGCTCATCACTGGCAAGCTGTTCACAGGGTACTGAAGTATTTGAAGAGAACTATGGATTATAGTCTCAAGCTGTTCACAGTGTTGGAAGGATACACTAATGCAAGTTGGATCAGTAACACTGAAGACAATTCGTCTACCAGTGGCTGGGTATTCCTACTTGGTGGAGGTGGAATTTCTTGGGCATCCAAGAAGCAAACTTGCATCACCAGTTCAACAATGGAATCTGAATTTGTAGCCTTAGCAGCTGGTAAAGAAGCTGAATGGTTGAAAAACTTGCTTCTTGAGATTCCATTGTGGCCTAAACCTATAGCACCTATTTCTATCCGTTGTGATAGTGCAGCTACATTGGCTAAGGCTTATAGCCAGATGTACAATGGTAAGTCTAGACACTTAGGTGTCAGACATAGCATGATTCGTGAGCTTATCATGAATGGGGTGGTATCTATAGAGTTTGTTAGATCTCAACAGAACTTAGCTGATCACTTGACGAAGGGTCTGGCTAGAGACTTGGTTATAAAGTCTGCTAAAGGGATGGGTTTAAGTCCAACTTAGTCACTGAATGCTAGGACACCCAACTCCCTCCCAAGGAAACTTGGGAGCTGAGTTCAACGTGGAAAGCTGAACATTCAGTGGACTGGAGCACATGTTTTATTTACATCCCAAGGTTGTGCTCAGAACCTGCTGAAAGGAGGATGAAGTCTTTACTTCTTAATGGTTAATTTTCTTTGAAAAAGTGCTTGGCAGGAGCATGAATAAAGAGGAACCACCTATGTAAATGTTGAAGTTTTGCCGCTTCAGGGAGCTTTTGGACTTTTAGCTTTTACAACATTTATGAATTTGGATATGGACACATGGCTTGTATAGTGTCAGGAGCTGATAAGTGTTTGAAAATTTGTGTGTATTTTATCTTCAGGTATTCAAATGGGTTGAAGGGTTCAATTCTTAGAACACCCTGATTCTCGAATATTTGAACGTGTAATTTACTAAGATGGAAATTCAATCCTCAGGACATTTTCGTTTATGCACATGTTTTGTTTAATGGTTGTTTTCATGCAAAGGAAGTGAACTAAATTTGGGGAGGATTGTTGGAAAATTTAGTGCACTTGTGGGATTAGTTCACACCTTGTAATGGGTTAGGAGGTACGGAGCAAAGTCACACGGAACGTGGAACGCTCCGGTACGGGAACGGGAAACGGGAACGGGAAACGCTAGGTCCCTAAAATTCGGTACGAAGGGGGGTAGGCTCATTTCGGTACGCTCCGGTTCGCTTCGGTTCGATGTACCATATATTTTGATACGATGTATCCAATTTGGTACAATGTACCATATTATACTTATACCTATAAAAGTTTTAATAGGTATTTATATATTTTGTATACACATTTATAAACTTTTATTAGTCTATTAATTTAAGATTTATCATTCAAAAATTCAAATAAAAAATAACTTGCTGTATTACCACCTATGCATCACAACTTGTCCACTCATTTACAAAAGTCATAAATATTACCAAACAAAACATACAATTACTTGAATAAAATGTTTAAAAAAAATGTTAACCAAAAAATATGTGCTAGATATGCAAACCCAACACTCAAGTGTATATTTCATGTACCTAGCCCAACTGTAAAATCTAACAAACTTGGCCCAATATAAAAAATGAGTAAACCTAAGTACTACGTATTTCTTTTCCATCGAGCCTCCTTCTTCCTGCTGCCATAAAAGAAACCTGCAAACACACAAAAAACACATCTCAAACATAAAACACAAACACAAACATAAACATAAAAGAAACAAACCCAGCAATCTAGATCTTCAAGAAAACCTCCAAACACATAACTCACGAATTATTTTTTGTACCAATTCGTTTTGGTACGCTGTACCGATCGGTTTGGTACGTTGTACCGATCCGTTTTGGTACGTCGAACCAGTAGACTTTGGTACGGTGATTGATGATGTTTGGGAACGCCCAAAATAACGATCCGGGATCGCGATTCCGAGCGATCCGGATCGCGATCGTACCGCGTTTGGGTACGAACGATCCGGAACGTGGAACGCGGCCGAGTCAGCGTTTCCTGTGACTCTGGTACGGAGTGTACACCCATAAGGTCCATGAACATCCTGACTCTAGTAGTGGTTTGTATTGGTAGTGCTAGTAGAAAGTACTGCTGGTAGAAAGTACTGCTTAGTAGAAAGTACTGCTGGTGGAAAGTACTGCTTGTGGTTTCCACTGATAAGCAGAGTTTCCACTGAAGCAGTGTTTCCACTGATAGTGCTATCAAAGTACTGATGACAAGTACTGATGACAAGTACTGCTTGTAACGGGCTTTGACCTATTCAAGTGGCAGTTACAACTGCATAATGACCACGTTTACTTGGTCATGTAACCACTAACGGCTATAATGGGGATAATTATGAGGAGATTAATGGGCCGATTAATTCTCATAATTCCATTGGACTAGCTCAGAGTAACCTCCTATAAATAGGAGATCTGATTATGCATGAAAGTCACACAGAAAACAATTAACACTTCTAAGCAAAAGGGTTATTGAATTGTGCCTAATTCTATAACTGCATTTGGTCTTATCCCAAGTAGATATTCGTGTAACCCAGGCATTAGGGTCGAATAGTTTACTTTGGAAAGTGATCACACGATTCCAAGTGATATCCGGTAACCACCTAGTGGTATTTGTTTCTGCTGACTTGGTATTTGTTTCTGCTGACATTGATTATCTAACCCTGTTCTGACAGTCGATACCCGGTACTATTGTTAAGTTGTATGAACTTGGTATCCAAGATTATTTAAATCTCTTGGTAATGTGAGACTAAATGTGGGATCTTGGTTTTTAAAACCAAAAGAAGACTTACTTTATTGTTTATCTAACTTACTTTTTTATTTACTTATATCTAAGGACCCAACGGTGCTAGTGAAGGTAGAAAGTGAAGACGAATAGTTGTGGATGGAGCATAGTATTTGGTGGAACATAAGATGTAGGCTATGATGATGACTGCGTAGTAACGCTCGAACAAAATCTAGAAAAATGTAGAAATTGATTTTGCATATGTAATCAAACTGACATTTTGTAAGTTATCATTATTTTATAAAATAAAGTTGTTACAAGCTCTTAAGAGGGCATTAGTTTGAGAGATTTAGGTATTTGGCTTAGGATGCTTAAACTACTTGAGGGGTTCGAGAGTGAGGGAGTTATAGTGTTCTAATATGATCTTTACACGCTTATACATGAAAGTAAATGGTTGGTACTTAAGGCCTGTTTGGCTAAGCTTATTAAACAGAAGCCCATTTGGGCTTATATTTCATAAGCTCCAATTTTCTGGCTTATTCTGAGACTTGTTGGCTTATATAAGTTTATTATGATATAATAAACTTATATTTGGCTAATGTTGCTATGATACCGAAAGGTCTTTTTGAAGGCAGTCTCTCTACGTCGAGTAGGGCCGTAGGGGTATGACGGTCTACATCCTACCTCCCTCTCTCATTGGTCTGGCGGGATTGGGTATTATTGTTGTTTTTGCTATGAAACTAGCATTACGTGTGTGTCCTTACTACAACTAGTTGGATACCCGCGCACAACGGCTGCGATAAATAAAGTTATATAATAAATATAGTAAATGAATTGCTAACCCAACTCTCCTCGCAATTCCCTACCCGCTTAGTGAATTCATTTCACAACACTCCAAATGTATATGTGTTAGTTGTATGTGTTTGTTTGGGTTTTCCGTATCTTTCCCGTGACATCATTATTCCCGCATATAAAAAGACCTTCACAATCTCTTTCCCGTCAAACACTTTCCCAAAAGTAAATGATTTTGATAAATAAAGTTTGTATTGATTGAAATAAAGGTTAAAGTTATAAAAATTTGAATCAAAATAAAATAAACCTACTAAAAATGTAAAAATTAAAAACTTATAAAAATATATCAAAATGGATGTTGAATTAAAGAGCACAAAATTTTTAAAAATATGGTGAAATTAGATCATAAAAAAATTAAACGAATTAAAATATATTTAAATTTAAAAATAAATGTGATTAATTAGTTAAGAAGTGACACGTGTCACCCCATTATTGGAGCTCTTTATTTTAGTTTGTTAGAGCTCCTCCCTTTTTGTTATTTTTTAGTTAGAGAAGTGACACATGTCACTCAATGATTGGAGCTCCTTATCTTAATTTTTTGTGGAGCCCACAACTTAAATGCTTTATATAGTAGTATAGATATAGATATAGATATGATGTATCTGTTGATGTGTGTAGTACACACATCTGAAAATGGTTGATTACTTATAAAACAACTATACAGTTATATAACCATACATGTAAGTACTCAACTTGTTGCATGTCTATGCATTAAGAACTCAAAATTTTAATTACTCATAATGGAACATATATTAATATCTTTATTACCTTGTATGGCAGTGAAGAATGGCAAACATATGTGGAAGAATTGCCCATGAGGACAACTAACTGGAAACTGATATGTCTACACTTGCAAGCCAGTGTGAGGTGATCCCGAAAATCATTTGGTTAGAGGGAAAGGAAACAATTTATTAAAACATTGTCCATGAGACAGTGGAAGAAGCTGTTGTTAGGAAAGATGGTGAACAGGGAAACAAATGCAAAGCACTTGAGCTAGGTAAAGAGGCTAATGAATACAACGAACTTGGGTGTTTTTATAAATCAAATATGGGATACAAACCTCCCGAATTTTCAAGTTCGGTTAATGGAGGAAAATTTTCATGTTAAAATGTGCCCCGCAGAAAACAAGGTGAAATATGGCACCAAAGAATTGGTTAGTGCTGCAATGTATCGATGCGAGTTTATTGCCGATAACAGGGGGGAAGAAATAGTTACTCTTTTGACATTAGAGAAATTTAAACAAATTTTGTAGAGAGATTTTTCTCACCGACTCGCCGCGATAACTAAGAAAGAGTTTGTGGACTTGCTTCAAAGGTCTATAATGTTAGAGAAGTATAATCAACACTTTGTCGAGTAGTCTCCTTTTTCACCCCACCAAGTTGCCACCAAGTAAATAAGGGCTGGAGTTTTTATGTAAGGCTTGAGGAAGGAAATTCAGGAGTTGATTAACAGCTTAGAATTCTCAACTTACTGAATAAGAGAATGTAGGAGGGACTAGATCCACTTCAAATTCTGTCTTGTTCAAACAACAAGACATTTTATCATTGACAAGAATCAAACCAGTAATTGAAATAAATAGCAAGCATGCTGGGAATTTCGCTCTCGACTCTTCAAAATATTTTAAGTGTCGAAACTGGGAAGCCTCTTGATAGCATGCCAAGAATGTTCCATGAACGACGATGTTTGTTTCTATTGTCGGCGATGCGCATTAAGAAAGATTACCCTAAGTCGAAGAATGATGGAAATGTTCAAGCTAGTGCATATCAGCGGAAGAAAGGGACTTCTGTTAAGTGACTTCTGAAGCAGCTAAAGCCACTTAACTGTCAATATAGTAATTGGTATGTTCCTGGTTAATTTCATACGCAATCTTGATTAGTTTATTTGGGAGAATCTGTTCTTTTGTGCCAAAAATACTTTGTGAACAACCGAGTTTGTCAACCGGTGAACTAAAAGTAGGCTTTAGTACTGGACATGACTAATGGACTTCCTTTTAGAGTAATGGAATACAGTGATGTAGATTTCTAAAAACAATGAGATGACTGTTAATCACTTTTATGGTCAAGCAATTTTCACTACTTTATAAACCATCCACTAAACGTCATAGTCATACTATGATGTATTTGATCAAGAGTTGCATGTAAGCATTGCACTGTTCATGCTGGTTTTCTACTCTGACGTCACTTGCATCATATAGTCGTACCATATTAGGTGGATCAATCAAGTTCAAAACTGATAAACATAACGATTCAACATTTTATTAGATGGTATTAGCATGATCCACTAATGTTGTATCATCATTAGCGACAAGGAGCCCATATATCTTGTTACAAAACTATCAGTTTTGCATATTGTCCCAACTAGAAAACAGCATTTTTTTTATTCTCAAAACTCATCAACACTAACTATACTCCCATTGATTCATCAAAATCAATGATTTAAACAACAAATCAATTTTTTGTCCTTAGAGATAAGGGTATTGTTCTAGTGAATAATCACGATATCCACAAAATGTGTATATTAAATTGAGGTCTTAATATGTAGTAATGAAATCTAAAGCACCACGAGAAGACGTTACATTAAGTAGAAGAAAGTTGCTACTTTTGTAAAAGATAATATAGGATTTGAAAAATACGCCGATTTTAAATTTATGATATTTTGCGTCATTTCATGTAGGTTGTCTAAAAGATTAAGATCATTTTAATCTAAAATGAATGAAAGAGGTGCGTTGTTTAAATAAAGATTGTCGAGATAATGTGGGATTATGTTTATATTCAAATTCTATACAATATAAATAAAAACAATATATTGATATTCAAAATCCGGTTTATTATATCCGGATTTATTTTTGGTGTTTTTCATTATTCGATATTGTTTAAAGTCTCGAATTTGTAATTATGAGTTGATGGTAGTAGCATTTATCACATGATAAATGCCATCACCTTTCATAATATTGGTTGCCGAATATCTATTTTTACCGATTATTTCCTCTTTCACAAAATTCTGACACCTCTCTATTCACAATGTTTTGCTCCGCTGAACCCTAGTGGACCTTAGAATGCCGCCGATCGAACATACTTTCCATCTTTTCCCTTCGAGTTAATAATCCAACACAACCTCTTCCAAAGATTACGTTGGCGATCATCTTTCTTGATCCAACTTAGCCTCCATCTTCATGGGGGAAGAACATTCTTACGCTAATTCCCCTTCTTCCATTTTTTCCAATCAAATTACATTTCAGCATGGGGGTGCTTCTTCCAGTTCTGTTCAGGATCCGAATTTCTTCCGATACTTCCTTCATGTAATGCCGATATGTAAGAGATATAAAAGCTTAGTCTTTTATGGAAAGCCGGAAGATAAAGTGCATTCAATTCATGAAAAAATCCAATCGCTCATTGGAATTCCTGCGATCGAGCAACGTTTAATGTTTGATGGTAGATTTCTTAAAGAAGAGGAGAGTTTGTCCGAATGTATGATCACTAATAACTCCGAATTGTATTTGCAAGTTCAGATGGGGAATTGTGTTGAAACCTGGACAAATGATTTGGCTTCAGAAATATTCAGGTTGTCTAAAGGCGGAGCAGGGATTTGTTCGATTTTGGTGGAAATGGAGTTGATGGATTTTGTAAAGATGATTCCAAAAAATGATGTCGGTCTTGCTTCATTTCACGTGGATATGTTTACATCTTCTGGTGCTTCTGAATATCTTGTAATGCTCTACATGAGGCCAGAAACAGAGTTTAAATTTTTTGCTGAAACTTCGGTTAAACATCTTATCAACACTATTACTTGTACTTTGCCGCAACCTATATCTTTTCAGTTCGCACCTTTAGCGTTAGAGTTCTGTAAATTGTTTCGTAGAGCTAATTTAGTTCATGATCCTCTTTACAAATTATACCGAAGTTGTCTAGCCATGATTGTGAAACAAGATAACAACTTTGATGGTGGTTGTAATGACAATATGTTTCCTTATGCTACTGAGCAAGTGAATAACATATCTGTGGATCTTGTTTGCTGTATGGAGCCTATGAATAATTTTGGGCCTTCGTCAAGCGCTGTTAAGGATTTTGTGAATTTTTTGAGGCCGTTGAAGGCAGAAGTTGGAGGCCAGGTGCATTTAAATTCATCAAGTTGCACATTTGATGACCCAAATAACAAAATCAATTTTCTTTATGTGGTGTTTCATGATTTGTTTATCAAATTGCTAATGTGCCTTGACACAATGGAAGAGATGCTTTTGGAAAATACAGAATGTGGTGGATGGAAGGAATTTTTCAAATTATTGAAGGAATTTCATGATGTTTCGAAACTTTTTGGAGGTACTGAAGAGTACTTCTGGACTAATTTGAGGCACAACAAGCTTTCACTGTGTCATCTGATTCTTAGATATGCCAAAAAGGGTGAGGATTATGAATGGATTATTGAACATAAGGAAATTATTAACTTTTTCTCTAGGAGGCATTTGGTAATGTTAATGCTTCCAGATGTGCATCATAATGCTTTTGATGTCCACAAGATGCTTATTGATAGATCAAATTTGTTGGTTGACTCTTTTGAAAGTATTGCACATGCACAACTTGACTTCTTGCGTGCTGGATTATATATAGAGTTCATGAATGAAGAAGCAACAGGATTTGGTGTGATGCGGGAATGGTTTTTCTTAGTGTGTCGAGAGATCTTTAATCCTAAAAATGGTTTGTTTATTGCTTGCCCAAATGACGGTAGAAGATTCTTTTTAAATCCTGGTAAGTTTTGTTCCAATATATATGATTTTTGTCTTTCTTGTGCAACTCCAGTAAGATGTGGCTCTACTGTCTGAATGTGGTTTGTATTATTTACTTTTTTAAAACCAATATTTGATGATATTAGGGGTAATTACGTTCCTGCTGTTAGGACATAGGGATATAAATTAAGGTTTATTATTGAGAATTTTATTTTGGGAAAAGCTTTGATTTGAAAGGCCATTAATTGTTTTTCTGTTCTCCATCATTGCAGCATCCAAGGCGAACCCTGTAAACCTTCAATATTATATTTTCGCGGGCAGGGTTATTGCCTTAGCTCTAATGCGGAAGATACATGTCGGTATTACATTTGATCGTTCTTTCTTTGTTCAATTAGCGGGGAACAAAGTCTCCTTAGAAGACATTAAGGATGCCGAGCCACAGTTGTATAGTAGTTGGAACCAAATATTGGAAATGGATCCATTTGAGGTGGATATTAAGGGCCTTGAGTTATGTTTTGTTTGGCAAGAAGAACAAGGATTTGGGATAGCTACAGAGCTTTGTCCTGGTGGACAAAATATGTTGGTAGATAGCACCAACAGAGAAGACTATATTGATCTTCTTGTTCAGTATCGTTTTATGACATCTACTTCTGAACAGATGACTCATTTCTTTCAAGGATTTACTGACATTGTTGGTGAAGAAAGAACTACGAAAATGTGTTTTAGAGCATTGGAGCATAAAGATCAAGATTTGATGCTATGTGGGAGCGAATGTGATATCTCTTTAGAAGCCTGGAAAGCACATACGGAGTATCAAGGATATGAAAAAACTGATCCCCAGATATGCTGGTTCTGGGAGGTATGTGTTTCTCATATTTCAGTTATTGTTTCAATAATTTGCTTTATAATTACTAAGCTTGAGGGTGTGTGGAAGGTTATAATTTATGCTGTTTCACAAAAGAAATAGTGGGCTCTATAAAGTGACCCACTTATTTATATACATTAAATGACCCAATCTTTTTGTTTTAGACAATAACTCCCAAATGTTTAAAACTTGAATCATTATTATATTTTTGTCTTATCAGAACTTAGTGTATCAACTATATATAAGAAAAATTAAAATGAATGAAAAATGTTGGTGAAACTACCAGACCTGTTTCAACCCACACAAAAAACAAATTTTTCAAGAACTTGTTATTAGTTATTACCCATTGTGCATATTTTGCCACCTCTAATTTGGTATTCATTAACCTTTAAAGTAACATTCAACGCCACTGCCTGTTTCTATCTTCCTGTCTAGCGACATAACATAATAATCATGTTTACGCTGCATAGTGTCAAATATAGTTTAGTATGAACTTGGTTAAGTATCATAGCTTTGAATCTTTGGTATAACCTTTAACAAGTTATATGAGATTGTGTAACTTTTTTGCACAGTTTTCATCTTTGACCTTTTGTGGGCAATGACTGATCTATGCCTTTATTTAACTGTAACTCTCTTCATCTGGATTTGGCAAAATGGGCAGGTCACAAGGGGTGTGTAACAGATCAAAAAGGGAAAATTCATTCTACAGGTCGGATTTGGTCGACCTAGAAAAAAAAATTGTCCAACGTTCTCCCGTTCTTCACAACTAAATTCACATCATTGATCCACTTCTTGTTTAGCTAATGATTTTGAGTTTTGATCTTAAGTTTTAATTTTCCTGTTTCACGTATTAGAGATGCATCATTGTGCGAGAATTGTCACATCTAATATATGCTAAATTAACAGTAAATGTCTACAAGAATTAATTTAATCTCGAATCTAAAATTTGCAGATTGTTGGAGGAATGACATCCAAGCAGCGAAGGGGTCTACTTTTCTTTTGGACCTCCATGAAGTACCTATCGGTAGAAGGTTTTTGTGGTTTCAATTCAATGCTTTCCATTATCAAGTCTCATAAATCCACTGATCACCTGCCTTCTTCTCACACATGTTTTTACAAACTTTGTCTTCCTGCATACCCATCATTGTCCGAGATGCAGAGTCGTTTAAGTTTCATCATTCAAGACCATGTCTGCTACAGCTTCGGAGAATCTTAAAATAGTTTCCGCCTAAAAGTCTGTGATTTTGACAATTGCGCATATCAAAGATAGGTTGGTCTCAACTTGAACTATATTACTTTTAGCTCTCAGATTTGCCAATGCTTGTTGCATGTTATAATAGTGGGTCTTAGCTGCTATGCGATGTTATACTTGTACAACAAATAACAGTGCAGTTGGGCTTTTGCTAAATGTTTTAGTTTTTGAACAATACAGCTTTCTTGAGTTATGTTTAATTCAACATAACAGGATGTTATTTTTCCAATTTGGTTTCATGCCTGGGACAGTTCTTGTGAAATGGACGGGTTGTTGATGGGTCAAAGTACGGGCAGGCTATGTATGGATGTATGGTCCTTGAGAGTCTGCAAGGACAACTATGTTAGTTGATGTATACAACCCATTAAGAGCCTAGTCTATTGTGTAGTTAGCTTAAGAGTAAATTACACGGATGGTCCCTAAGGTTTGTTCAAAATTTCACTCACAGTCCCTGAAAGTTTAAAGTTGCATGGATAGTCCCTATCTCGGAAAAAAATAACACTTATGGTCCCTTATTTAACTGGTGTTAAGTGAGTTCCGTTAAAGTTTACACTTTTAGCAGATCATTGCCTCGTCAGTCCTTTATCATAACGGACGTTTATAATTTAACGATTTTCGACGTTAGGTACGTTTTTATACATTTTCTTACGTTTTCATCAGTTTTCGTCTGTTTTATACCTTTTTGTTCATATTTATACGTTTTTATCCGTTTTCGTCCGTTTTTATATGTTTTTGTCCGTTTTTATTTGTTTTCGTCCGTTTTTATACGTTTTCATCCATTTTTCTTACGTTTTCATCCGTTTTAATACATTTTTATACGTTTTCGCCCGTTTGCTTACATCTTTTTACATTTTCGTCTGTTTTTATACGTTTTCGTCTGATTTTATACGTTTTCTCACGTTTTTATCCGTTTTTGTCTATTTTTATACGCTTTCATCTGTTTTTAGATTTTTTTTCATTTAGTCCGTTTTTATACGTTTTCATCCGTATTTTTACGTTTTTATCCATTTTCGTCCATTTTTATTCGTTTTCGTCTGTTTTATTCGTTTTTATACGTTTTCATCCATTTTTCTTCCATTTTTGTACGTTTTCTTACATTTCTATACGTTTTCATCTGTTTCGATACGTTTTAATTTGTTTTTGTCTGTTTTATTACGTATAAAAACAAATAAAAACGTATGAAATGTTTAAAAACGTAAGAAAATGTATAAAGACGGATTTAAAACGTACGAAGAACGTATAAAAACGGATGAAAACGTATACAAAAGGATGAAAACGTATTAAAACATAAGAAAACGGATAAAACGGATGAAATCTTATGAGAACGTAAGAAAAACATAAAAACGGACGAAAATGGATAAAAACATATAAAGTTAATGAAAACATATGAAAACGGATAAAAACGTATGAAAATATATAAAAAAGGATAAAAACGAAAGAAAAACATATGAAAACGTATAAAAAATACGAAAACGTATTAAAATAGATAAAAACGTATGGAAACGTAAGAAAACGTATAAAAACAAATGAAAATATATAAAAACAGACGAAAACGAATAAAAATGGACGAAAACGAATAACAACGAATAAATACGGATGAAAACGTATAAAAATGGACGAAAACGAATAAAAATAATTGAAAACGTATAAAAACGGTCAAGAACAGATAAAAACGTGAGAAAAATGTGTAAAATCAAACGAAAATGTATAAAAATGACCAAAATCTATAAAAAAATGTAAGCAGACGAGCGAAAACGTATTAAAACGGATGAAAACATATAAAAAAGGATAAAAAACTATAAATTCGAATGAAGAAGTATATAAACGGACGAAAACGGATGAAACATAAGAAAACGTATATAAACGTACCTAAAGTCAAAAATCTTTAAATTATAAACGTCCGTTATGATAAAGGACCGACGAGGCAACGATCTTTAACCAAAAGGGCTAAAAGTGTAAATTATAATGGAACTCACTTAACACCAGTTAAATATGGGACCATAAGTGTTATTCTTTTCAGAGATAGAGACTATCCATGCAACTTTAAACTTTTAAGGATTGTGAGTGAAACTTTGGACAAACCTTAAGGACCATCCATGTAATTTAGTCTTAGCTTAATTATCGAGTTATATCTAGGTACCATATATTGAAATTGAACTAGTTAAATACCCTCACATGGGCTTTGACATAAATCTTACTTGATGTGTTTTGATATAAGTCATAATACATAATTTTAACTATGTGTGCATACAACCACTTTGAATAATACAATTGGTTATTAAAATATAAGGAGAATTTCATATGTCACTCCCTTTTCATCATTAATTTCATATATACCTATAATACAACCATTGAATACATTATATAAAATGTTTTTAAAGCATGATTTGGGTATATATGACAATTTCATGTTTTAGGAGTGGAGAAATGAAATTGCCCTAAAAATATAAATCTTTATTTTGTTAATTTCTATTGAGCATAGTAAACCCTGTCCGTGTGCATATACGAAGTTGTTAAAAAGATTTTTCTATAATATTATATAAAATCTTTTATAATTATAATACCCGTGCACAAGTGGCCTTTTACATAATTTTTTTTATTATGTATTAGTATCAAATTATCGATTAATATTTTGTATAGATTTTTTGTTGAATGAAAGATTTGACTTTGTTTAACTGACATGGTGTTAAGGTTTATATCGTTTAAATTTAACTATTGATATCATGTTTTAAAGAGTGTTTGGTATTGCCTTTTTTTATGATTTTTTTTCTTTTTCTTAAGTAGAAAAGCACTTATTATTATTAGACTAAAATACACCGTTGGTCCCTAAACTTGTAGCTGAGGATCGCGATGGGACGAACCACGCACTTTTCATCGCTACCGGTCCAAACAGTACCCATTAAATGCCAGATTGGTCCCTTGACCAGAATTGGGACAGTCAAACCGAGGGTATTATAGACCATTCACTTTTTTGACCCAAGCTAGTTAAAATGTAACCCAACCTTCAACCATATATGTATGAACGAGCAAGAGGCCAAGAGTGAACCCTAAAATACAATCAACACATATTCTTCCCAAAGCAAAAAGAAAAACAATAATGGCACAAAACGATAAGGGGAAGGGTTTGTTGAGTTCGTTGAGGAAAGCAGACTGCGCAAATGAAAAGCGTTTGGGTGTTAAGAAGGAGAAGGAAGAGGATGACATCTTGTTATCAAAGTTTAACGATTTGGGAGAAAGGATTACAAAACTGGAAATTTTGTTTAAATATCTTAAGGAAAGGAAGGAAAAGAAGGAAAACGATGATAGGGAGAGTTGTGGGTCTAGCTAAGTGTATGTTTAGATGATAGTAAACATTTGTAGTTATTGAAATCGATGAATAAAATTTTGTGATCTTATTTAATCATTGTGTTTGAAATCGTTTTGCATATCTTAATAGGTTTGACTTACCCAAGTTACAATTTGTTGGTTTTCATAAGTTTGTTTGACTTTGGTAAGTCAAAATTCAAGATGTTACAATACACAATTGTCAATACATTGTTGTTTACTGCTAAAGCGTTTGCCTTTTGAACCCGTGTTTTGAAACCACTGCCTCTAATTTTTCTGATACGGGGGTGTTTGGTTTTGCTGTAACAGCTTTTGCTGATAAAAGGGGCCGTTTGGTTTAGCTGATACAACCGGATGTTTTATTTGATACATTATGATTTAGTGCCAAGGATTTTGTATTTTCACCACATCTTTTTAAACCATTGCCTTTGCTGTTGCTGATACAAGGGGGTGTTTGGTTCTACTGATTAAAGTTTTGCTGATACAAGGGCCTGTTTGGTTTTGCTGATACAAGGGCCTGTTTGGTTTTGCTTATACTAATAACACTAAAATACAACCCATATCACAATACAACAGATTAAACAACACATAACCCAAATGATATTTTATCATTAATAAATTCTGTTAAACATCATAACCAACTACATCAAATCTAATTTACATACCATTTTTAGCAAAACTATCACCTAAAAGACGCCTTTATCTACCCCATGGAAAACCAAAAATTCAGGCATTATGTTCAGCCATTTTCTTAACATACTCTTGGTTGAACAGAATACCTTCATCTGTTTGACCAACTATCTGTATGAGTTGGGCAAGTTGGTTTGTCTGCCTAGACTGGATTTTGTTCAGCGCATCCACACAGTCAAGCGCGATTCCACGAGGTCCCAGAGCTTGATTCTCTTGTATCAGCTCCCTACGGTTGATGATTCCTGTCTTTAGATGCTGGCAGCACTGAAGAAGTAGCTTCCTTAGAATCCCTTCTCGGGCAGCCTCATCTTCAAACCAGACAGCCATCCGATCATTAAGATTTGGCGAATCAGCCACCTCCATGAGTTTGTTTAAAATAGGGAAATCTGCCATTGGAAAGTTGTGTGTGTGTGGAAAAAGTGGTAGATGAGTATCTCGTTAGTTGTGCACTAGTTAATATCGTCTCTGGTAAGAGACGGTGAAGGGTTTAATAGTTTCCTTTATTTCACACTCGGTCCCTGAATTTGTGTTGGTTGCCGTTGTCAATTTGTCACACTTAAAACTCCCGCCCAATATTCACTTTAGGATACACAATTGGTCCCTCAAGTTGCCAACTTCCGTAAAACCATTAGAAGTTTGACTTTGTTAAGTCAAACTTCTAAAACATGTCAAATTATCATTACACTTCAAAACAAATATTTTAGTAATGGTTTTACAATATTGACTTTACAAAGTCAAATACCATTGTATATATTATTGAACATTCCAACAGCCATCGTCATCATCAAACTTCAAATACCATTATGACTTTTGCACTTAATGTTCCAAAGGTTTTCAATCCTTCTGACATTACAACTCTCGTTCACAGTTAACCCATTCAACATTTTCAAGTATTGACTAACTAAAGTAAACTGGAAATGCAGTTTTACTTGCTTGAATCAAATAAAAATGCTAAATGAAAGTTTGACTTTCGAATGTCAAACTTTCATCACCTAGAATACGCACAAACAACAACATATGAACAATCTAATTTTAAGCAAACCATATAACAAATACTGTACAAAATTAGTAAAACTATTTTGAAACATTAATTGTCCAAGGGTTTTCAACCCAAACTTAAACTACAACCAGTCAAAGAAATCTACAACGGCTGTGGGGGAAGCTCGGGGGAGTTTCAACAGCTTCCTAGCCAACTCCCAGTTGTTCCTGGTATTTTCATTCCCATCATGACTCCTATCGCTTTCCCTGATATTGATTGTCTTTAGCGACCGGGAACACGCAAGTATACACTTTATTAAAGTTATTTCATGCTCTGATCTGGGAAAAGCTCGAAACACCACCGTCTGAAGCTGCCCATGGCTGAATGTGTTTCTATCTACAACAGTGGAAAAATTGGGCAAAGGTAGATCACTAAGCGTGTTTGCAGCCTGAAAAATCAAATAGTGTTGAGATACACAAACATGGCAATTTAGGAATGTTTTATTTGATACATATTCATTACATCATTACACTTACTCTCGTATCCAGCATTTTCAAATTCGGAGATGACCGAATCATTCCAATGGTGAACGCTACCATAACACTATTCCCAAAATCGACATCGGACAGCTTAAGGTTAATCAGGGAAACAAAGGGCACCTTCATCCTAGGATTAGCTTCATGTATCAACTACAAGAAGTTTTACAGATTAAATTTCATTACTGTTACACATCTCTATAACATTATAAGTTGTAAAACTGAAATTGTTCTTACCGTGCAATCACCAAAATCCAATGTAAGGGTCTCAAGATTTTGAAGTCTTGTCAAGTGAAAGATATCGGATGTTGTGATTGTGGTCACAACATTATAACGACCTAATGACAAATGTAACTTCTTCAAATTCCCAAGTTTTGCAATATCCCATAGTCTCATCTCGTTAGTACTAGGACGATTCATTTTAAGAGACTCAAGTGAGGGACAACCAGCAATAAAGTCCCAAACTGTACCGCTTAGAAAATTGACATGAATCAATTCTAGGCTCAGTAGATTTGGATAGCCATGAAAATATTCCAAAGTAGCCATAGCACAAACATGAAGTACCAGATGTTTCAACTCACTGCGAGAGTAAAGTTGGGTCGGGAACGTAACTGGGTCACCATGCCAGTTTGTAATAATCAGGTCCTCAACTCCATTGTCAGCCAAAAACAAGAGCCACTCATGAATGTGTTCATAATGAAAGTTGTCTATTCCAATAATTGATCTTGGCTCTACAGCAAAGACAAACTTTCTTATTGGACCCATAAGCCGATTTAAGAATCTAGTAACAAGCCTACCATCAAACTCGTATGTTAAATAACAAAAGAAATCCTCATCAAGTATGACATCGGTGAGCAAAGTCCACTTAGACCTCCAGTTTCTCGCTAAACTAGAGGTTCTCACCGCTTCTAACAAAGGCAACCGATTCAAAATGTTAGTGATCACTTCATCTGGCATGTTGGTAAGACGATCGATCGACATGGTTTTGTTGGAAGTTGGGTTGGTCTTTTCAGTTCTGGAAATGAGGATTTATATTCTTGATTTCGATTTGCAGTTTATCTTTTCTGGATAATGTGGTTTTATGTGATTGGCAAAGTTGTTTGTTGGGAGGGTGTATTTGTTCCCGCGAAATTAAATGCAGCGTATCAGGGAAGAAACGGCTAATATCCATACTCACAATTGGTCCCTGGGTTCTAGCTTGGGTCAAAAAAGTGAATGGTCTATAATACCCTCGGTTTGACTATCCCAATTCTGGTCAAGGGACCAATCTGGCATTTAATGGGTACTGTTTGGACCGGTGGCGATGAAAAGTGCGTGGTTCGTCCCATCGCGATCCTCAGCTACAAGTTTAGGGACCATTATTATTATTACTATTATTATTATTATTATTATTATTAATAATATTATTATTATTATTATAGCACGTAATGACCCTTAAAAATGTATTTCTGGATTGACAAAGCACATGAGCATCAACTTTTAAACTTGTCTTGTCATTCTTCCTCGTGTATGCTCTCTCAGCTTCATCATTTTCTTTCAATATCCGCATTCTCTCACAATGAGTAGAATCTTTCTCAACTCTAATTCCCGAAGCTGCTTCATTAATTTCACGCTCCTTATTAAGTTGAACAACCATAGACTTCAAATCTTCATTTTTACTTTAAAGTTCTTGAAAATTTGTTTTGTCAAGAGCCTTTTCCGAATCAAGGATCTTTTCAAGGTCATTCATATGAGTTATGAAATGATTTCCAAACCTTGAAAAGTATTCACGCATGAGTTCACGGAAATACTCTCGAAACTTGCATCTATGATCATATGGGTACAACAACTTATCTAATTGTTCCTTTAGCTTATGAAGCACTTTCTTGGAATCACTCTCGTTATCATCACTTTGCATATTGAGTTGAGCTGTAAGTTGAGCCTTACATTTGTTGTATAGTGCCATTAGAAGATCACCCTTCACAACTAGTTCTTGTTGAACCTCTAGCGGATAAACCATAAAATTACCACATTTTTTTGTTGAAGCTGCACTACCAATATGATAATATTGCCGGTGTAATTCCTAAAATTCTTCATAAAATATACTATCTAGATCTTTGAATATACTCTCTCGATGTTTCCTCTTCTTTTAAAATTTATCTTTTAGCTTAAATAGATCTTTAGTGATAATTCAATTAGAACTTTGATTTTAAGTTTTCACAAAATCTGGTGTTGATTGATTTGGGTAAGCACACGAACGATAGATATTTTTCGGATCATTCTTGGGTGAAGAATCTTTAAATATATAAATAATATCTCTTTAAGAACCCTTTAAAGAGTGTTAAAGAAATAAACTTGGCAAGTGAAGTCCTTTGTTGAAGAAAATGGAGCAAAACTAAGTCTTTTAAGAAACAAAAACAAGCAATCTTCCTTCTAGACTTCAAAAATGAGCCTTGCAGGGTTCTGGTGGTCATCTACACAACCATAAACATGCACAATGGAAAACTGTGCAGACCAAAACCTGTGTACACATATCTTCTAGACAGTGATATAACCTACGTTTTAACACATAAGAATACATTTTAGAAATCCTGCTAGCAGTAAGCTTCTTTACTTTTTTTAGCTACACGGAACACCTTCTTTAGCTTTCTTGATCCTTCATGTCCCTAATTAGGATTTCTTGGGAATATCACCACCAGGGTTGCGTCAAGTATCCACTAGTATTGTACAGGTAGGACTAGGACTACGAACCTATCACAAGTTAGGCGAGTATGAAATTTGGTAAAACCCTAATTGATCTTCGTGAAGGACCTACATGAGAATCAGACCTACATCAAATGATCAGAGGTTAGGATAGTGAGATAATATATGAGAGAGTTGTAAGAAGAAGGGTGAGAAACAATGAAGAAATGGCTCACTATTTATAGGCAAAAAAGCCTTCTGTCCCACGGTTCCGGCGGATCCCTCACCGAAGGGATCCAGCCAGTGCATTTCCAGGGATCCGACTGTCTGGGTCAGATTAGTTTGGGGTTGCAAACCGGGTTATGGGTTATGGGTTATGAGCCATGGGTCATGGACTTTGGGTCATGGGTACCCAACAAAGTACAAATGTATCTAGACAATGGGTCTTGGGTCATGGGTCATGGACATTGGGTCATGGGTCTGGGATAATACCCAACATGATTTCATGCATGATGCCATGCAATGGGTCATGGGTTATGGATTAGCTCCATGGGTATGGGTCATGGGTCTTGGATAATACCCAACCTATTACATATTATATTACAACAATTTATTATTACAACATTTATGTAAATGACCAAATGTATATACTTTGTAAAATAACATGTATTCTTATAATTTTACTTATGATAACTTTATATTTGTTATCAACAAAATATAACGAGATCGCTAAATATAAACAACCGTTTTTACGGTTTATTTGTGTTAAAAATCTCCCCCTTTTTGTTGATGACAAAACATAAAGTTATGGTGAGTAAAACTTAAGATTAGATGTACGTTGAAAGTATATATGTGATTTTTACTTTCTTCTTCCCTTTTTTGTCGAAACAAAAAGTGAGTCGAGTAAAAGAATTTAGTGACTACTGATTTACAATGTCAAGAAAAGTATTTAGTGAACTATTTGGTGATGATTGTAACGAATACAATGTCAGGCAAAGTAAACTATTACATTAATCTCATGAAACCAAAATGTTAACGCCATTTAATAAGTTGTTACAATGTTTGCCCTAGTAGGTAATTTTCCATTAACCTAGAGTTCTCAAATACAGTGTGTCTGTTTGCCTAACCGGTCAACCCAGACTTGGGATGTCAATCCCAATAGATCTACTCACAACATTTGTGTTTACACGTAGTAATTAATGGTTCATGATGTTAGGGGATTTCTGGCATAAGTGGTACTTAGTGTCAATCCGTAAAAGTTTTAAGTGCTTGTATTCATAAGAGTAAACGAGTATGAAAATAAGTAAACGAGTATGTAATAAGTAACGAGTATGTAATAAGAAACAAGCATGTAATAAGAAATGAGCATGTGATCTCACTCCAAAATATTTCAAAACAAGAAACAAGTATAGCGAGGGGCTATGAAACTCACCTTAACAAAAGTAGTTAACGAGCTCGAGAACGAAAATGACCAAAGAACGACCTAGGAACCCAAAGAACGCGTGTCTCTACAAATGACCTAAAAACAGTAACATGACCATTATTAGACTCCTAACGATACGCTCAGACTCGATGATGAAAAATAATAATTCAAAATACTAGTTTTGTCAAAATATAGCTCATTATACTTTTAGTCTCAAAACTCAACTCTGTCCTATTTTTCAATTCATAACGGGCAAACAATTCACCAAGTTAAACTTGTCCACTAAGCCCTTTTAGTATGTCATTATAGAGTGTCTTAGGTGTCTCCTAGAATTTTTGTAGATTTTATAAAAGAATTTACCCGGTCTATTTGACCCAACTCCAAAAAGGGTCAAAACTAGACATACAAAAGTATTTTAATGATCATAGGGTCTTAACCAAAGATTTTTGAGCTAGGCAAATGGGAGACTCTAAATAAGACTTATAAGTATCTCCCACATAAGTTTCAAGTATAGATGTGCCATAGTTTATGATATCTAGCCTATTCGGTACAAGGTTGAAAATAGATTTTCGGGCAGATTTGATACCCTTACACCATTTTGCAAATCTCACACCTCATCTCTTTCAGAAATTTACTTTTTTGAAAACTAGACTCTAAGTAGATGAGTTTAGACTCAAAAATCATGTTCATAGACCCATTATTCCTAATTTCCACTAACCAAAACATGTTCAATCACTACCCAATCAAGCAAAAATGACCCCACCAACACCCAAACTTATTTTATACATATTTTAACATAACTTTAATCAATAAATCTCAATAGAAAAATAGATCTAAGAGCCTCTTTCATATATGTTTTTAAAACTATGTCACTAGTTTATAAAACAAGATTTTGAGCTAGTTCTTTTGAGCAAATCATTAAACCATTGCTACAAATCAAATAACCAAAGTTTTTTCACAATATTATGACTCTAATAAGAGTGTTTTATCTAGAAAATTATAGGTTTAAAAAGATTATTTAAGAACTTGCAACAAACATAAGAAAACTCTATGAAAAATTCATTTTCAAAGCTTTTTAGTGCAAGAAAGACACAAGTCTTCTTACACCAAGGGATTTACCTTCCAAATAGCTTCAAGAAATTTTGATGGTGGTGTTATGGTGGTGGTGATGTACGGACAGCAAGGAGGAGAGAAAACTTTGAAGCGTTTTTGCAAAAATGAATAAAAGAAATGAATTATAAAGGAAGGTGGAGTGTAAAAGTTGTAATTTGATTGGGTCTTGGGTTTTGGAGTGGGGGGGGGGGGGGGGGGGGGCGAAAAAAGAGGGGAGAGCTTTAATTTTTTGTTATTTTGTTATTTGTGTGTATTTTGTAAGTTTAGTTTAAAACGTAAAGTTTTAAAATGCGAAAAATGTAATACCTAACAAAAAAAAGAGAGGGGAGCTTTATTTTTTGTAATTTTATTATTTTTGTGTATTTTGTAAGTTTAGTTTAAAACAAAAAGTTTTGAAACGCGAAAAATATAATACCGGGTAACATAAAAGTCCAAAACTTATGAAAATTTTATAAGTTATCAAAATAGTTAGTTTTAGTATTTTAAATGTGACACGAGCATATCGGGATGTTTAAACAACGTTAAACCAAAACGTATGTCGTAGACACGTTCGTTGACATAGGTTCCTAATAAAATAGACGTAAACCATGAAAATGACCCGATAAGTATAAAATCAATGTAAAAACTTGTATAATAAGTTTTCAGTGTTTATACATATGTTGATGTAGACTTAACTTAGTCTAGAGTCGGGTTCAAGTTTAATGTACGTGTTACGGTGTACGCGGGTTAACCTATCCGGTTACTCGTAAAAGTTAATTAACACAAAATTAAAATAAATAGTAAAAATACAAGGTTAAATAATAACCTAAAAATGCGGGTTGTGACAATCTACCCATTTACATGCATATTGACAATAATAAAACACTTTGACACATCCAATTCAGTATCTAATGTTGATCCGAGAGCCAATTCAGAATCAACTTGGGTTTATCCTAAGGGTCAGCATGACACAAGGTAAGAAGGCGTCTTCGAACTCCGCGTCTTCTCAACATATCCCGTCATATGCTCCTTCCTTTTGGAGGTCGTGCATTCCTTCATGCTCCGCTGGCTCTCTACTTCGTTTGTGTTTCGTTAGTCGTTTTACCATCTAGTCTTCCATGTGTCATGTCCTTCTTGGTTTATATTTAATTAAGTCTAACCTACTTAAAATTAAATTAAAAGAGGGAATAGATACTGGCACGCATGCTTCCCTTAAACCCAAATACTTCAAATTATAAACTTTACCGCTACATCACAACCATGTAGTTTATATTTTGGTTTATAGCTTGGACTCATGTCATGCATGATTAATATAAAGCACGAAAATACTATTAAAGAAAATCACAAGTGAAAATACTTAAACTATGATTTGCCAGGACCTACTAAATGTACACATGCACCACACATGCAGCCCATCCTCATACTACATGCAAATCACGAATTTCACGTGTATTGTTGCACTCTACTGCAACCTGTCATTCTTCAGGAATGACGACTCTTGCCTTATTGCTATTTATTGTCATTTTAGAAAAAATTTATTATCTAAAATTTACGAACCCTAATTAGAGTTTTACAGTTTCAATATTTTAAAAGTTTATGACTTAGGTAAGAAGAAACCTAAGTCACGTTGTTTATGATTAAAAAAAATTATTATAGCTTTTTTAACAAAAAATTAGTTTTCCTAAAAACCTGGTTATGGATTTAACACAAAACCCTAGTTTTCATATTTCATGCTCGTCGTTTCCATAATTCACAGAACCCTAGTCTTGTTTATCAATAAAAAATTATTTTTTATCAGCAAAAAAGAGTTTTTCATCTTAGACGTTAATCAATAAAAAAGTTTTCTTTATAAATAAAAAAACGTTGTTTATCATATATGTTTTTCATCAATAAACAGTGTTATTAATAATAATGAAAAGAAAAGATTATTCATCGAAAAAGATTTGTTCATCAATAAAATAGTAGTTCAAAAATAAAAAAATTGTTCATTAATAAAAAAAATTCGTTCATTATTATTTGCTCATCATAGGCGTTGATTAGCAATAAAATAGTTGTTCATTAATAAAAAAAATTGTTAGCGTTGTTTATAAATAAAATTCTCTTTTATGCATTTTATCAAACACCTTTTGTGCACTAAATATGTGTAAAACGGTATTTTCAAAATACGGTCTCATTCATATCATATTGGAATTGAGTGATCAGTTTTTGGGTAAAGAACGGCAAAAAAATCAACAAGTTAAGTGCTTTAAGTTTTGTGTAATTCAACCTTTAAATTGGACAAAAATAAGACCGAAAATACCGAAAATTTTCAAAAAACATAACTTAAAATCTAAAAAAGAAATGCAATTTATATATCCAAATGAATACCAAATTAAATAAAATTAAATTTTGAAAATTATGTCTAATCGGCTTTTTATAAAAATGTATCGTTTAAAAGTTATGTACGTTCGAAGTTTAAAGGCGAAACTAAAAAATGATCGAATGACCAAACTGCCTTTTTGATCAAAATTTTTGTTCGTATCTTTTCTGACCGTTAGATGAAGTTGGTGAGATCGTGTATATCACTTTTTATACTTTTTACTATTTACCACTTTCTAATGACCCTCACATTCCTGGGCTGCGCTAAATTACTTTCATGGGCCGTGCTTATGATAAAGAAAACTAGCTAGTAGATAAAATAGATGGATGTTCAAATATTTGGGAACTGGTATAGATGTTCAAATCTCACTCGTCCGATATCCACATCTTGCTAACATTAACAATGTAGATAAAAATTGCAACCTGACAACTCTACCAAATTAAAAATTATATATTACAAACAAACTAATTCCACCTTAGCAAACTCCATAAAATTCTTGTTACAAGTTATACTCACTTCGCTTTCCTAGCAGTAGATTTTGATTTCTTCAATTTCTTCCCTTTCTCATCAAAACTACTCCAAGAATACCCGATCGGAACATCAAATGGGTCAGCGGCTACTTGTGGTATCGCCTTTTGTGGCACCTTATTTGTTAATAACCCTGATCGACTACCACTCCTTGAAAACCTAGAGGAAACCGAAGCACGATGGATTCCTTTATCATCATCATCCTCATCGTCATCTCCTCCGCCGCTAAAGAAGTGTCGAGGACTTGAAAAAGGCGTAAAGAATTGCTCCTCAAGTGGTGGAAGCTCAACGAACTTTGTAAACGTTATCATCACTCTCACTGTTGGCACCACCGGTATCGCTACCTTCAAGATCACAACAATCAAATCAGTACCGTAATCAAAATCCCATAGAACAGTTGGTCAATGTAGGATCAAAAAAGGGAAAGCAAATAGGTGATGGTGAAAATAACTTTAAACATGTGTATGGGACATATGAATAATGAATGTATCATAAGGGACCTACTCAAAGTACTTTATGTGGGTCGTGTTTGTCGAGTTCTTTTTTGGGAAAGACCAATTAAGAGTAGAATTCAAAGTTACTACTGTATTACTAAAAAAGTAGGTGATGTTTAACGTTGATTCCTAGTGAATCAAACAAACAAATCAAGGAAAAAACAAAGTGTGTTTATATTACCTTTATACAATAAACTTACGCAATCAAGATTCTGTAGGTGTATTTAATATTTGTTAGAAACTAATTTTAATAAATTTCATTTCAGTTTTAAGTACATTTACTCTATAATGTTATGATTCTATGGGACCCCTTAGATATCTTAAACGTACGGTCAATTCGAATAAACAAATCAAATCAAATCCATGATACTTTTTCGGTCTCATAAGAGCATCCTCATTCATAACACCATAGCACCAATAACACCGTTCACGTCAGCTTTAACATTTAACATTAACATCTCAAAAAAACACCCACAACCATAAAATCCCAATAACATCAAAAACATTCCCAACAATTTACAAAAACAATCCCTCATTTAAGGGCATAAATGAAAAAAGAAAAGAAAAAAAATGCAAATAACGGGCGTTGGAGCAGTAACGCCGCCCTTTAACACCCAAATAACGCCGGACTTCCAACCATAACACCAAATAACGCCGGGTAACGCGACAATAACGCTGGTTCCGGCGTTATGAATGGACATGCTCTAACATGTATCTACTTACATAGTGCATAAATTTTAAAAAAATCATACTAACTACACTTTCAATCAATCAAATACTAGTAACAAATCTACTCACTAAAATGCATTTTTATAATTTGAAATATTAAGTGATAACTTATTTTGATACATCTCAAAATAATAATGTAAACACTTAATATCAGATAAAGGTAGCAGTAAGATTCACATATTCAAATCCTGATATTGTAAAACGAAACAAATTAAACAAACATAATGTTTTATGTAACATGTTTGCTTTTTAAGAGTACTTTACATCAAACAGAGAGAATGCATTTAATTTTTTGGCAGAGCAAACATTTAAGATATTTCCAATTAAATAAGTGTCACGAGCATTTAGGGCCCGTTTGGTACCCGTGTTTTAAGAGGATTAGGCTAATACCCTTCGAAAATAAGTTGTTTGGTACATCCATTTTACTCTAACACATGGGTTTGATGGTAAATAATTAAATCCGACCCCCACAGGTGGGTTTTGTTGGTTTATGTCAAATCAAGTATATTTTTTTATTTCACTAAATTTGTCAACCACACATGCTATTCTTATTTCTTTCTTTCTTGTACTTTCTATTTTGTAAAAATGTATTTTATTATAATTTATCAATAAAATAAATATATTTTTAAAATTAACAAATAATTTTCTATTTCATCATTTCTTTCAAATCTAAATCCAAATCCAAATCCAAATCCAATTCTAAACCCACCTACAAAATCTTTTCTTATTTTTTCTTTTTTCTTCTTTACCTATTACTATTTTTGTCATCACTCATCACCATAAAAAAAACTTTAAAACGCAACATAAAAGGAAAGCCATGATTTTACTTTATACAATGCTCCGTAGTACGAGCAACTTCATTCGAGCAGACATAAATGATATATTCAGTTTGATACAACATATATTAACCAAATGCATTTATAACCATAAACTAAGTTTAGTCACAAATCAAGTCCCTTAACCATCATCATATGTGTAGCTTAATTCTAATCTATATATATTCATCCAAATTATGACTAATAATTTTACTAAAAAATAATTAATATCATCCAAAGAATCCCAATTACTATGCACTACTAGACAAGTACTCATGAGAACTATTGGATCACGCATGGCTTTTCTATGTACTTAGGTAACAATGGGCCCCACCTTAAATTCTTTTCTTCAGTTTTTGTCTTAATTGTCACAAAAGTGATTAATCAAAGAATAAACAACTCATAAAAAGTGTTCTAAATCCAAAACAGAAGGAAAATCCAACCTGACCCCTATGTTCCCCGAGATCTAAATTCACCATTATTTATTTTCAAACAAAATATAAATATATCTGGGGCTGTAACATTTATTTATACTTTTTGTAAAATGACAGTTTTACGTACCTTAACCGGAAAAGTTCCTTGCGGAAATTTAGTCGTTAACAATTCCCTCATCCGTCTAACAGCTTTCACTTTATTAGCCAAAATATCGAGTAACGGAAGCAACTCTTCCGTTTGCAACGGAAAATCATCCGTTAACCAAACTGACGGTTTCAACGTCTTCACGTACTCTTTATCCTTGGTCACCGGTGTAACCACCACCGGTGACGTCATCATCATCGGGACAACAGGCGGCGGATTGCCACGTGGACGCGGTCTTCGTTCCGGTATTATATCGACACTTTTTCGTGACACTGAAACAACTTCTCTATCTCCACCAACAAAACTACTATGCCTACGACGATCAGGAAAATTTGAAACACTGAGACGTGGACATTCAGCGACGAGATACCCGTCGTCGCTATCTTCCACAACTAACTCCAACGGCATTATTTGGTCACTATCGTTGTTGCTATTATTTGCGACGATTTTACGTGATCTGAAACTGAAGTTGACATTTTGTATCTCGTAAACCCTGGCTTTCCACTCACCGACGGTTTCTACCTTCTTTTGTCGTCGCCAATTAGTCGTCGCTAATAATTCAGCTTTCGTAACATCCATACCAGGCCTGTAAACACTCGTCTGTGCGCAAAAACTTGCTATATCGGAATCAGTTAACGGCATACCAGCGTTCTCAAAAGCGTCGTATATTTTCCGATCATCGTGATTCAATACGATCAAAGAACCTGAAGGAATGTTTAAATCTTCGTCACCGTCGCCAAGAAACAAGAAGCTCTGATTCGCGCGTTGAATCTTCAAACCGTCGTATCCAGCGAGTGAAGTGTCGGCGCGTAGGTTACACGCGCGCTTCCAGATCTTGTAAGTGTCACTCGGAGCTATCTTACCGACGAAAGGAACAATCGAGGATTCAAAATGAAAAGATATCTCCATGTAAAAGTCACGCATTCGTCGCAAAGCTAGCAACAGCCTTGGTAACCGTCTCCGCCACTTACACCAGGCGGAGATGTGGTGATACTGTACAAGTATAGCGACGATATCCGTACATTGTCTCACAACAGCTTCTTGTAACGCATTCCATCCTTCTTTATTTTGTAACGACACGTCAGCGCCTGCGTTGGCTAACGCACGCGCTGAATACGTGTCGTTTAGTTTCACCGCCACGTGTAATGCTGTTTCGCCTCGCGCATTATCGCGGCGATCGAGAATTGTAGCTAGTTGGTCAGATATCTTTTCTTGGGTTAGTGAGTCGGATTCGGAGTGAATTCGGGTCGGGTTGGATAATCTGGGCAAGGAGGAGATGATGCGTGAAAGTGTTGTGTGGTCTTTTGTAGCGACGGCGTAGTGGACGGGGCTGTGACGGTAGTCTTCAGGGTTGATTGTTTCTGGTGACGGTTTTTTTAACGGCGTTTGGGGTGGTTTGTTAGACATTGTGTGTGAGGGAGTGGAAATATGATCAAATGGAAGATGTGAGAATGAGTTAAAAGGAGATGTGAAGTGAAGGGCTTCTTTGTCTTTTCCTGACTGATATCAAATGAGCTCTTCTTTTAATGACTTTGTGACACTACTGCCCTTTCTTTGACCACAAAAACTGCGCCCTGGGCTAAATACACTCGGGACATCTTTCTGGTGCACAAGTTGATTCATTGAAAGATTTGATTGGTGACTATATTTTTAAACGGGTCCTACTATTAATACCCTCCCTACCCATAGCCTGCCACCTTGTCCTCCAGGGAATATTCCCTTTGTCCCCCGCTTTTTCCAGTACAACACAGTTTTTTGTCAGTTTCTGTTCCGTATTTCTGACAGTTTTAAGCGTTTGGCTTATTAAACTTTATATTTACAGTTCCGCATTTTCAGGTTTATAGCTTTTTGATATAAACAAAATTATAAAAATAAAAAAAAATAAAAAAAAAATAAAAAAAAAAACAAAAAAACATGGGGGTCTCAATAAAAAAACAGGGGGTCCTAATAACTCAACCCTTTTAAACTTGGGAACATATTAAAATAAGACCACAAAATAATACAAAATAGAAAAAATTACACGTTTGTTCTCAATCGTTTCTTCAGATTTCATTTTTAGTTTTTAATTCCTTTTAATTACCCTAGATATACTTATTTTTAAAACCTTGCACTTATTTAGTCTCTATTTTGGATGGGCTGTTAGTTTCTCCGTTAATTGTTTGCAGCGTTAGTCCCTCCGTTAATAATGTTTGCACCGTTAGTCCTATTTTTTCAAATACCCAGTTAGTCCCTCCGTTAATAATAGTTTTCGCCCGTTTTTTTACGTTTTTATCCATTTTTGTTCGTTTTTATCCGTTTTCCCTTTTTTTTTTTACATTTTTCGTCCGTTTTCGTCTGTTTTTATATGTTTTCGTCCGGCTTTTTATGTTTTTTTTCCGTTTTTGTCTATTTTTTATCCGTTTTCGACCTTTTGTCGTTTTTATTCATTTTCGTTCGTTTTTTATCCGTTTTCGCCCGTCTTTTACGTTTTTGTCCGTTTTCGCACTTTTAACGTTTTTATATGTTTTCGTCTGTTTTTTACGTTTTCGTCCATTTTTAACGTTTTTGTATGTTTTTATCCGTTTTCGTTCATTTTTTATCCGTTTTCCCCCTTTTTTACGTTTTTATCCGTTTGCTCCCGTTTTTTTAAGTTTTTCATCCGTTTTATCTTTTTTCATTCATTTTTTATCCGTTTTCGCCTTTTTTTTACGTTTTTCGTCCGTTTTTATCCGTGTTCGTTTGTTTTTATATTTTTTCATCATCTATTTTTTTACGGTTTTGTCTTTTTTATACATTTTCGTCCTTCTTTTATAGACAAAAACGTAAAAAATGGACGAAAACATAAAAAAACATGCGAAAACGGATAAAAACGAACGAAGACGGATAAAAACGTAAAAAACGGGCGAAAACGGATAAAAAAACGGCCGAAAACGGATAAAAACGGCCGAAAACGGATAAAAAAACAGACAAAAACGTAAAAAAAGGGCGAAAACGTAAAAAACGGACGAAAACGTAAAAAACAGACGAAAACATATAAAAACGTACGAAAACAGATAAAAACGAATGAAAACAGATAAAACGGACAAAAAGTAAAAAAAGAAAATGGGAGAAAACGAATAAAAACAAACAAAAACGGATAAAACGGACAAAAACATTAAAAAAAAAAGGTCGAAAATGGATAAAAAATGGATGAAAACGGATAAAAACGGACAAAAACGTAAAAAAACGGACGAAACATATAAAAACAGACGAAAACGGATAAAAACGTAAAAAACAGACGAAAAACTTAAAAAAAACGGGGGCAACGGATAAAAAACGAACGAAACGGATAAAAACGGACAAAAACGCAAAAAACGGGCGAAAACTATTATTAACGGAGGGACTAACTGGCGAAAACTATTATTTGAAAAAATAGGACTAACGGTGCAAAAAATATTAACGGATGGACTAATGGTGCAAACACTTAACGGAGAAACTAACGGCCCATCCAAAATAAGGACTAAATGAGTGCAATGTTTCAAAAATAGGTATCTCTGATGTAATTAAAACGACTTAGGGACTAAACATGAAATCTGAGCAAACCACATGGACCAAACGTGTAATTTTTTCTACAAAATATAAAGGTTGTAGCAAGTAGATTATTTAGTATTTCCTTCTTTCGTACAAGAAATGCTTTATACAATGCTCAAGACCAATAAAATTATAATGACATAATGATGGCGGACTCAAATGAAGTGGTAAGTACGTTTTGAGCTCGAGCTCGACTCGTGATATATTATACAGGATCGATCTCGGCTCATTTTGATGATGTGTCAATGAAAAATAAAGCTCGACTCAAGCTGGGTTCTTGATATATTTCTTTTGAGCTCGTTAATAAGTTTGCTTATAATACAAATGTATAAGAGTATTATGTATGTCTAATATTTAGAATATCGATTTAAGATCATTTATATACCAAACTTTGTCTACATACTAATGGATTAATCCTCACCCTCTATTCATTTTGATCGAATGGTTGAGATTAAACTTAATATTTACACTACAAGGGTATTTTTGGTCAATATAAAAGTTATATTTTAGATCTGGCTCAATTAAACACTCATTTTTTTCACACACACAAAGTGGATTTGGTTCCAGTTAGTGACAATAATCCGGTTGTGAGTGATCATGATGTTGATTTGGTTCTAATGAGTGATGATAATCCGGTTGTTATTGATTCAGCTGTGGATTTGGTTCGAACAATTGATGAAAACCCGGTTGTGAGTGATCCTGCTGATACGGCTCAGTATACTGAAGAGATTATTGCATGCGAACACAGTTAGGGGTGTCAAACGGGTTATCGGGTCAGGTTTGGGGCTTATAGGGGTCGGGTCTATCGGGTTTTAAAAAAATAAAAACTAACCCGCAACCCGACCCTATAAGGTATCGGGTATATCTGGTTCGGGTTATCGGATTGCGGGTTATCGGGTTGGCTCTATCAGGTTATCGGGTTACTTGTTAAATTTCATCCCACAATTTCTTCATTTTTTAAAATACCATTAAACATAAAATTAACTTAAATATTGGACTAACAGGCTACTATTTCATTTGGCTCAATATAAAATGAAAGAAACAAAGTAATTACATGTGGGGATTGAATTGTTTGGGCAGTAGGCGTCTCATGTAGTAGCAAAAATATACACATAAGAAACTTATTGAGACCCTAACCCCACCCTATTAGGCTATCGGGTTTATCGGGTTGACCCGATAAACCCGATAAGCTAAGTTGGACCCGAATCAACCCGACCTTATAAGGCTTTATCGGGTTCGGGTCGGGTCGAGTCGACCCATTTGACACCCCTAAACACAGCAGTGAAACTCAAACTCCTAATAGTACGCTTATTTTTTGATTATTACTCTGAAGTAGCTGTAGAATTAAGCTTATTTAGAATTTTAATTGTTTCGATAAGCTGTTTTTATAGTAGCTGATGGTATTAAGCAGCTTTTTAGGTAGTTTGAAGCTTATTAGAATTCTAGTGTTTTATATAAGCTGTTTTTATAGTAGCTGATGGTATTAAGCAGTTTTGATATTAGCTGATTTGTTAGATATATCACATATGATATTTAACTGATTGATGCAGGTTTTACTGACCAGGTTTTAATATTTATAAAGTCTCGTTATACCTATAGTCTACCCTAATGCACTAACGGGCAGTGTACCCGGTCGCGTGTAGTGTAGTAATCGGTAAAGCTGAGGTCATCCCAAGAGCTATGTGTGTCGGATTATTACTAAAAATAGGTGTCACAGATTAATAATGGTTTCGATAGTGATTTAATTAATTAAACTACTAAAACAGAATAAATCAAATGAAAGCAGATAAATGATAAAGGGAAATCAATAGAGGAGAGTGGTGCTAACCTAGTTAATCCTCCTAGCTAGTTATGTCTACGTCTACTTACTTCCAATTACTTCAGGTGGGGTCAAAGTCGAGTGGACAGCATTTGGTCAATTCGCCCTAACCTATTAGCAAAGATGCCACCACAGGAGAAGTCATGTGTCCCCTCATAAGTCCTGTTGTTCCTGGTCCCCTAAGCCAAGTCATTAAGTACCGCTACATGCTAGATTTATAATAGTGAATGCCCGGCCGTTAGGAACTTAGACACGCACCCCCTAATTCTTAAGTTCATCCAAACGATAGGTGATCAGTTGGTCAAATCGCACAAGTAGAAAGGGTCGTCAGTTGGTCATATCTTACCCTTCCTGTCTCAGTCCGCTCACCTAGGGTCAGTTGGTCATATCTCCTAGGCAATTGGCCTCTATCGCCATTCAAAACTACCGAACCAATGGTGGATACCAATAAACTATGCATGCATACACTTAGAAATAATTGTAAAGAAGTAAAGTAAACGCAAACAAAACAATTAAGGGATCATAACTAGGCCAACACCAAGAGGTGCTTAGCCGCTCATATTAATCATGCAAACCAATTCAATATTCAAAGGTACGAAATACATGAATTGAAAGTAAAAGAAATATAAAACGCTAATGCTTATCGTAGGGGAGTGATTTCTCCCTTGGAAACAGCTCCGTATGCTCCTCTAGACCTGCCTTGAGCTTTTTCCCACGTTCTCTGAGTGTTGTGTGTGGAATGGAATGAATAGAAATGCTGGAATTCGTGGGGTATTTATTGGCCAGATCTGGGTTACGGCGTAACTAATATAAAAGTTACGCCGTAACCTTATATTTCTTCGTATTTTGCACTAGATCTGCTGGTTACGGCGTAACTTTTATATTATATTTCTTCATATTTTGCACTAGATCTGCTGGTTACGGCGTAACCTTATGAGTGGTTACACCGTAGTCTTCAATAAACTCGGTTACGTCGTAGTTGATGCAGTAGTTACGGCATAAGTATCAGCGGTGTGGAACCTCATTTGACCTAATATAGTTACGTCGTAACCTTTGGGAAGAGTTACGCCGTAACCTTATGATAAGTTGGTTTTCTGAGTCACGCAATAGTTACGGCGTAATGTGAGAGATGAGTTACGCCGTAACTTCTTCAAAGTAGCATATTGTGATAAATCTTTAGATAATTCTCCAATTCCGCGTCTCTTTAGCTCCAATGCTCGTAATTTACCTGAAAGTGGAAAACAAACGTAAATCCATATAAATGATATAAATTACAAGCATTATCGGGGGAAATTGATACTTAATAATCAGGACTATTTGATGTTATCAAATATCCCCCCACTTGAACTCTACTTGCCCTCAAGTAGACTTTATTAGAAATATTCCTAAAAAGATATCTCCCATAACCTGGAAAATATAAGTTTACAAATCCCTTATGCTAGAATAAAACAAAGCCGAACACCTCACGAAAGGGGAACAAAACACTCATAACTCTCAACTATTCTAAGTGTCAATTTCGGGGTGATCACTCAATCGCACAGTCATAGCATGTATTCTATCATAAGCTTGGCGGTTACACAAATCTCCACCACTAGAGTTAATTGCTAAACAATTCTCGAAGGCAATATGGGTAGACACGACAAAGGTTAAGGGGTGACTGGTCATTACTAACATGTCACGGCGAAGTGGACAAAATCAATGATACATGACCAAATCCATGGTCAAGACACCAAAGATTGCTCGCTGCATCACCTAGACATGCTTCATGACTAAAGGGTAGGATAAGACATGGGATATATAAATTGTGTAAAATAAAAAACAAGCAGGTAGTCTAAATCTATAACCAAGTCATCACCACTTACTGTCCGCCCAAAGTTCAAGCTTTGAAGTCAAGAAATCGGATCATGAAATACAAGGTAGATGTGTCATTAGAGGACGTCGTGATGGGCACACGACCATTTCTCCAACTGTTTGCATAACTACCAACTCCAATCTTCAAATGTGACCGCGGTGGCCTCCTCGATACTAAATCTATAAAGCTCATAACATAGTGCTTATAACATCGCACTTTACAATAACTAAATCATAACAACTATTTTTTTTTTCAACATAACAAGAATAACATAACATAATATCCCCCCACTTGAGATGAACAATGGGAATTCGGGGGGTCTTCAATGATCTTCAGGAATGTTGTCGATGAAAGTGTGATTTCCGAACCTTTCCACTCGAACCTTGAACTTAGGCAAATGATGACTTCCCAATCACAAATAAAGACTACATGGTAGGCTAAGGTGTATAGGTGTATCAAAACAATATATCGGGTTAACAAAATGAAAGGAATGGCTCAGAAGGGTGTATCTAGGGGTATCTTGCACTAAAGGTGAGTGCAACAAAAGGGTTTCACATGGGGGTCGAGAAGTCGAGGTGACTAATCGATAGACACACAATGGTAGGCTGCTTGGGTGATAATCCTATAATATTGCCATGAGACAAATTTCTTCGTCCTCCTCCTCGCTCATTCCCCACGAACCGCTCACGAATGCCTTTTGATCATCCCATTTGGGACACTTGCTAATAAAGTGGTTTGGGTCCCCACATTTAAAGCAAGCACGATCATCCCTTGGCTTCTCGTCCTCTTTGCTTTTCCAGAATCCTTTCTTGTCGTCATATGGTTGTTTGACGTATCTTCCCTTCCTTCTAAAGAACTTTTTAAAGTCCCTTACCGCCATGGCATACTCCTCGTCATCACTATCCGAAGAAGAGTGCTCTTCATCGCTTGAGACCTTCTTGGCTTTAATGGCAAGAGATTTTTGTTTCTCTTTCACTTTTGAGGCTTCGGAATCTTTAGCAAGGACAAGCTCATAGACTTTTAAATTTCCTATGAGTTCATCAAGGGTAAGGATTGACAAGTCTTTAGATTCTTCGATTGTCGTCACCTTAGATCTCCACTTTGATGGAAGTGCCCTTAGATATCTCCTAACATGATTACGGCTAGAGAAAGATTCATCAAGTTCTTGTACAGATGTAACAATAGTATTAGAATTAGCAAAAGAATGATCTATAGTATCCTCATCCGATATTGAAAATTGTTCATATTGTTGAACAAATAGATCAATTTTATTATTTTTAACTTGTTGATTACCTTGATGAGTTACAACTAAAGAATTCCAAATTTCTTTAGAGGTTTTAAGCATAGTGATTTATGAAAACCAATTATAGAAGTGTGTAGTATTAGGCAACTCAAACGTATTATGTTTGAGTCCCGAGATCGTTCCGAACGAGGGTTGAATGGAATTTTCAACTCATGTCGCGATTATCAGGATTTGAATGGGAAAAGGGGATAATTTGATATTTTCTAAACTATGGGGTAAGGGAAGATAAAGGGAAGCAATTAAGGGAGCTAAATTTATAATGCAAATGAGAAATAACGACTAATAATACAAAGTTACGCTAATATGCAAATTACAACTTTAATAAAACGCGATTTAAATGCAAACTAATCCAAATTAATCCCTAAAAGTGATCTAAAATTATTCTAAAATTGAAAATGCAATTTGAAAATTATCTAAGATTTAAAACTAATTTTTATGATTTTTCTTGAATTTAATTTGAATTAAAAACTAATTAAATTGCTAAAAATTATAATTTGAACTAGGAAAATTATGAAAAAATATTTTTTTTGCTTTTTATATTTTTCTTAATCTAGGAAAAATGAAAACTTATTTTTTTGAACCTTGTCTGATTTATTTGTATTAAATGCTAATTAAAAAGTATTAAAAACTAATTTTAAATGGGAAAAATAGCAAACAGTGTTGGAAAAATATGAAATATTCAGAAAAATTCTAAAATATTATTAGGAAACTGGGAAAAATAATAAAATCTATGCTAGTGTGCTGGAACTATGATCTGCTTAGAAACTGCTTATTATAAGCTATCTAAATATAAGCAAAAGGCTAAAAAAAATGCACCAAAGGATGAAAGTACCTAATTTATGCTAAACCTACTTGAAATCAGCTAATTATAACAATACTACACCACTGAATTGCAAACTACAAAGATTTGATTCAATTACTCAAATAAGCCAACTCAGTCTTAACTCCCCAACTTTAAGCTTATGCAACAACTAATCTAATAAGCAAAAGTGGAAAACAGAATTTGGAAACTCAAGACCACCAACCAGAGAGTGTATAAACCAATTTTGAGCCAATGAAAAGCTTAATTGAACAAGTTATGCTATCTGCAAGGTACCTGTGCACACTCAGTGACTGCTGAGAGTGTACACAGGGCATTTTTGTCCTAAAAGACACGCTGGTTAAGGGCTTATAAAAATTCCTAAAATTTTTACTAAAATGATACTTTGAAAGACAAACAGCAGAAGTTTATGAATCCAAAATCTCAAACAATTTAGACCAAGGATTAAGGAATTAAAATTCCACAAAGACTGGTGCACTGAACACTTTTTTGGTTAATTTGACTTTTTAAACAGAATTAGAATTTTGACTATTTTGAACTTCTGAGCTAATAAAATAGAGTTAAAATGATGAATTAAGACTAAATGAACCTAACTTATGCTAGATTAACTAGTTCTAAATCTATATGCAAAATATGGTATGGTGATTCAAACTGATGTGGAAATGAGAACAGAAAACATTTGATTTTGACTTTTAGCAAACTTGGATGCAAATGAATGTCCTAATTAACTCTAATGCACCTAAATGAAACTCTAACACTGATTCTTAACCAATAAACAAACCTCAAGCTCAATTAAACCAATTGATCCAAACAATAGTTTATGTGACTGATTTGTAAATTACTATCTAATCTCAACCATGACTACTACCAGTACAGATCTAAATGATACAAGAATACCTAAATAATGCAGCAACAATAACTACAACTATCAAAAAGTTACTAAGCTACTTATGCAGATATGACAGTAATGAAACAGCAATGTAAATCAGATTAAAAAGCACTTACATAAGTCCAGCCACAATGGCTTGCTTATCAGATAAAAATAACCACTATCTAACTCTGATTTCAACCCAAATAAACTATAATCAACCCATATCCATATCCAATTCAGCAATCAAAACCAAATCACCTCTGATTCCTTTATGTTTGACTGTTATGAGTTTAGTATATAGAAACTGAGTAGAGAATAGTTAAGTACTCAATAAGCTAAAGTGAGTTCTAAAAAGCTTCTAGAAACAGAAACTAAAACTGAATACAGATTTAAAAACAGATTTGAGATATTTTTAAAATTTTTAAATAATTTTTCCAATTTATTTTTTGTGATTTTTTGTTTTTGAAGACTAATAAGCTATTAAGATGAGATTTAAGCTAAATTACTCAAATGAAAGGATAACAAGCTAATAATAATTGTAGAACAGAAATTCAGAATAATTGAGAATTAAAGCTAAAACACACTTTTATTACCAAAAACTGAGTACAACTTTTGATTTGAAAAAAAAAACAGAAATGAGATTACAATATTGAAAGCATTAACACTACTATTCTACTCAGTAACTACTCTACTACTACACTACATGAGATCAACTGTGAATAATGAAGGGTATTTATAGCAATCCTTGAGCTGAAGAAGGATCTAGAAACGAGCTATCTGTGCTTTCTCTTGGATGATATCTGTTGGAATCACTCCTAAACTGTATTTCAAGTATTTATATTTCATATGTAATAGGTAGCTTATTATGGCCTTTATGTTTGTTTAAGGTCTAGCTTATGTAGAAGGCCCATAAGCTTAGGCCCAAGCCCATATAAGAAAGGATGGGAACTAGGAGTGTTGCCCTAGCTTCCCTCCTATAAATACTCTTGTAAACCCTCATTTGAGGGTTGGTTGTTCAAGTTTTCTTTCTTTCACATATGCCTACGCATAACCGGTCTTATTATTGTGTGTGTGTGTGTTAGATCTTGTTCAATCGCCTCATCTCCTTTCTATATTACTTGTGTTTGTAAAACTAGTGACCTAACAGTGGTATCAATCGCCTACTAGTTGGGTGAATCGTGTTTGTTTTTGAAGTGGGTTTCGGTCCTACGCCTAAAACGCACCTTGATACTTTGGTTCGCTTAAAAACTTGTTTTTTACACTTTTTAATCCAAGATTCTTGTACTTTCAACGTTTTAAGGTGTTAAAATACTTGTTTTTGGAAAAAAAGTTTCAACCTTTACGCGTGGATATACGTTTTTAAGCTTGTTTTTGTTCTTGGGTGTCGTTCTACGCGTAACCCGTTTAGCAGTTTTGGTACATCAAGTTTCACACTTTTGTGTTCTTTTGGTACTATTGAAGCTATTCCATAACAAAAATCTGGTTTAGAAACACATTTGGGCAAAATCAACATTACGAGTAATCCTACGCGTATTGAAACCCTAAAATTACGCGTAAGATTATCCTTGGTTTGATCTTCATTTTCGTGGTTTATTCCGTGTTTTCTTACTTGGATAAGTCTGAAAATACGTCGCCTTTGGATATCTTTTGCACTGTGATAGTGTAAAAGATCATTTGGGCAAAACCCCTAAACTTACGCATAAGCATAAGCTTACGCGTAGAAATCCTACGCATAAGATTCACTTTACGCGTAAACTTAGGTCTACGCATAAGGTAATCCTACGCCTAACTTTCTACGCCTAACTTTTGTCTACGCATAACTTTAGTGTTTTTCCTACTTACGCGTAAGCTAAAACCTACGCGTAACTCCTTATTGTTACGCGTAACTTTGGTGTTTTTACGCATAAGTGCTACTTGGTTTCTTGTCTTTTCTACGCCTAAGGACACTTCATCAACAAAGGTTCATTCGACTACAAAGATCCATTTTTACTACACAAGTTTATCAACATGTCTCAACCACCATACTCTAACTATTTCCCTCACACTTATAATCATCAACAACAACAACAATTAACTCCACAACAACAATTAACTCTACAACATCAACAATGGAATCAACAACAAGCTATTTATCAACAACAATTTAATCAACAACATAATCCATAAATTGGTGCAATTCCACCACCACAAATGGTTCAAACACCACCATGCCTTCAAGCTCAACCCTACACCAATGATTTCAATCAACATCCATCAAGGAACACTATGAAGGAACCCACTTGGTTTGCAAAGATGTGTGAAGCTTTAAGCAGCCAACAATCAATTCATGAAGCTGGATCACTTGATAGACCTCCAATGCTCACTCCAGGAAACTACGATCAATGGGTGATAAGGTTCTTTAGGTTTTGTGTAAGATATAACTTTTCACACACACATCAAACCATAACACAAGGTGGCGTATAAGATGGAATTCTAGAGAGAGAAAGTTAGAGGTTTAGGGAACTTAGTGAGAGAAAGTGAAAGATATTATTATGAGCTCCAACTCTCTACCTTGGGAGGTAGAGAGTATTTATAGTCTTACACAAATCGCCACACTATGGGCTGTGGATCAGGTATACAGTGGGTAAAGACCCGTCCGTCCTCCACGGTGTTACTTAACTAAATTACTACTTAACTTGAAAGAACTACGACTACGAGCTTTCTAACGATTACATATACTTGAGGTGACCGACTCTTTAATACTGGGAATTTCTAATTCCTAACAATCTCCCCCTAAGGGAGGTCACCTCAATTATACATCAAAAATTACATTGAATACAAATAGATTTTACATTAATAGTTGATCTTGCACTCTTGATGTAGTCCTTTGCTCATAAGCTCGTAGTCATTGATTCTTCACATTGCATGTTTGGTCATTCCAAGTGGAGGTCTTTTACTGATCCTCGTGATGATAAGTTTGAGCCATCTTTGGAGATCATCAGCTATCAACAATCTCTGAGACATCCATTGTGGTGTTGTGACTTTAGGACCGACATGCTCACATTCTGGATCATGATATCTTCTCATCAGAGTGACGGAAGCTTTAGTTGATTCATGATATTGGCAGCAGCGTAGCAGAAGCATGGAGTGAAAATATAAGAGTCATTGATGCACTAATCATGATTTCTTTTGAGATGAATGTGTTAAGTGAGCATGCAGCTATGGATTGACCGCTTCATTCTGATCAGCTGCAAACGTTGGGCGTACCTGCATACAACAGTTAGCAACAAATCGCACGAAAGTGTCTTTGATCACTTTCGATGAATTGAGGTACACAGCCCACGGTTCCCCGTTGATCAGTACAAGTACTGCCTGTGATCAGGTAGGATTCCTAAGAATCTCCTTGACAGGGTTTCGCAGCTGTTCTAGCTGTTCTCAAACCGGAACGTCTCAAAGAAGACAACACGGAGTGAGTGAACCAGCGAATTTTAAGTCCACTGATTGATGAAAAGAGATTTGAAAAACAATCGTGTATTGCTCAATAGAAGTTGTTTTTGCAATACAACGAAGGTTTTATTGAAAATCAATTATCAATCATAAAAATACCTTTTGGTTTGAAAAATGAGTACACGGTCGATGTGCTAAAGAAAAGAGTTTATAAGCACCAAGACCGGTTTTTCAAAGGTATCCGTCAATCCCTAACCTGAACCAGGTTTGATTCAAGAGATTGAATCGCCCCATTGTTTCTGTTCAGTTGTCACATGGTTAATCTATAAAATAGATTTCACATGCCACCTACCAGGAGCTTGTTTGATGTTGGCTCCAGAAGGCTTTCCATCTTCATTGTGAATATGTAAACACATCACTCAGATGTTCTGGCAATACCACAAGGATAATGCGTAGGACTCTAGATATAATCTCTCTTTCCACATTGTGTGAAACAGAGAGTCTTCATTGAAAAGTGTCCTAATGAGATTTAATGATGATCTCGTGGCTCTAGACTCAATTTGTGCATATTTGGATCCTATAACGGAGACTAGGGAGAGGGTCTCCTTCTTCAATATCAACCATCTCTAAGAGAAAGTCGATAGATAATGTCGGTTCCCCGTGAGAATGAAACAAGCCCTTTTAAGAGGAACTTGAGTGGTTTGGAAAGTTGAAGTGCAGTGCGTCACTGGGTCCATGACGTCTTGTCTTCAATACCGATGTTACCATCAGTAGCATATGAAGTGAACCCGGTTTCTGCCCTAAGGTTGAATTAATGGAGGGCTATTTGTTTTCACCCTATTTTCATTCAATTCTTTTTAATTCTTCAACCCCTTCAGTGCTTACCGAGACTTCATAGCTAGAACCTTGTTGGGTTTATTCCAGTACTAGCTCAGTCATAGTCCGCACTCTTCCCTTATCTCATTTTTCTCCTTTTATCATCATACCTAAGGACTTCTACACTAACTAGTGGATTGTCCCTGGGTAGATCCCTCCGGTTCTGGCGGATCATGGGAACCAATACCTAACCTTATCATCCTTATATCACCGTACATAAAGTAAAGTTGGTCGGTCAATTTGGTATTGTTCATCTGCCATTGGATCCAATTGAAAACGATTTGAAAAACAATTCAAATACTTGTGATATATTATCAAAGCTTTTTGTACCTGAATTGTTTTTGATATTTTTAGAACGAGAACTCCCCCTCAACATGTGCATCAAGTATTGAAAATGTTTTGCACACGGAGGCAAGAGAAAGAATTTACTTCTTTTGATTACCATTTTCTAAAAGATATCAACATCACTTCCCTCAATAGATCAAGTTGGTATAGCATTTCCGGGAAGGATGAGGTTTCCATGAATTTTTTGCTCCCCCTCAATATGTGCCTCGAGGTTTGAAAAGAGTTTTGCACATACTAGAGGGAACCTGCACATTAGGATGAATGATCACGTTTTAAATCAAAGGTTTAAGATAGATGCTCCCCCTCAACATGTGCATTGAAAAATTGAAATCGTTTGTCACATGTGAGAAGGACAGCATGTACATTCTTTTATATCCATTTACCTGATTATCAGTTTAAATCCAATTTAAATCACACATTCTCCCCCGATCACAATTATCAAATCATTTGAGATTTGTGATCTCGTATAGATTTAAATTGATTTTGAAAGCTTTTAAGGAGAATTGTGACTTGATTGTGAAAGTGTTTTAACTGATATGGATCAGATTTTAAGACTTTAAACTCCATTTATAAAACTTGCATGTATATCTTTTGAAAACAATTTAATGCCAAATAACTTTTTAATTTAATTGAAATCATTCTCCCCCTCAATCAATGACTTAGGTTGTTGATTGAGAGATAGAGATTTTGACATATAAGTCCAGATGATTATCAAAAATAGAGATTGAGTTATTTTTCAGAGCATTTAGTTTTCAGCAGATAAATGTTTATAGAATCAGAGCATAGAATTTGAAAACATGGGAAAACATGGCTCTGTTCTTTCTTTAAAACCGGGTTATTGCCTGAAAATGACAATAAACCATTTTCTCTTTCTCCCAATAAATTTTTTTTTTTTTTTTTTTTTTTTAAATTCGAACAACATCTAAAATCCCGTGTCATTCTTTGAATGACAGCTCAAAGACCGTAGATATAATCGAACCGGAAAGAAACATGACAAAAATGACAATATTTTTTGAAGATTTTTCGACTTTTTCAGATTTTTATGGATTTTGAAAGTTTTATAATTTTGTATTTAGATTTTCGAATAAATATATACAAGAGATAGATGAAGATAGACCTTTACTCCTCGTCTTCCTCCTGAAGACGTTTGAGAGTTTCTGGTTGAAGGCTTTTCAAACCAAGACGTGGAAGAATAAACTCAAAACGTTCTCTTGGAAGAGCTTTGGTGAAGATGTCCGCTAACTGATATTCAGACCTCACAAAATATAGTTCCACTACACCTTTTTCCACTTGTTCCCTGATGAAATGATGTCGAATGTCGATATGCTTTGCTCTTGAGTGTTGAACGTTGTTGCATGAGAGAGCAATAGCACTTTTATTATCACAGTACAGAGGGATGTTGTTGAATTCAAAGCCATAGTCAGATAATTGAGATCTCATCCATAAGATTTGAGCACAACAAGATGACATGGCTATGTATTCAGCCTCTGTAGAGGAAATAGAAGTACTCATTTGCTTCTTTGAAGACCAACTCACAAGCTTATCACCCAAAAACTGAGCACCTCCTGACGTACTTCGACGTGTATCTTGACAGCCTGCATGATCAGCATCTGCATAGGCCGTTAGTGACATACCGGTGTCTTTCGGGTACCATAGTCCCATATTGATGGTTCCTTGGAGATACCGAAAGACCCGTTTAACTGCTTCAAGGTGCTTTTTGGTAGGCTTAGCCTGGTATCTAGCACACATGCACACAGAGAACAAAATGTCTGGTCTACTAGCAGTGAGATACATCAGGGATCCAATCATACTTCGATATTTAGTTTGGTCAATCATGATCCCTGAGAGGTCCTCATCTAGTTTGGTTCGGTCAATCATGGGGGTGTCAACAGGGTCACTTGAATCAAATCCAAATTTCTTTAAAATCTCTGTTGCATATTTAGATTGATTTATAAAAATGCCTCCGGGACTTTGAGAAATCTGTAATCCCAAGAAAAATGACATTTGTCCCATCATTGACATTTGAAACTTTGAACTCATTTCATTTGAAAAACGATCACATTCCATTGGGTCAGTCGAGGCAAAAATAATATCATCAACATAAATTTGAACATGAATCAAATGTTTGCCTGACTTCCTGGTGAACAATGTAGGATCAACTGCTCCTTTGATGAATCCGGTTGATAGAAGAAATTTTGATAGTGTATCATACCATGCCCTTGGAGCTTGCTTTAAACCGTAAAGAGCCTTCTTCAGACGATAAACGTGAGTAGGATGCTCTTGGTTCACGAATCCTTCGGGTTGGCTTACGTAGACAACTTCCTTAAGATCTTCGTTCAGAAATGCCGTCTTTACATCCATCTGATATACCACCATGTTCTTACTAGCAGCATTAGCCAAAAAGATTCTGATTGCCTCGATTCGAGCAACTGGAGCAAAAGATTCTTCAAAGTCTATACCCTCCTCTTGACGATATCCTTTAGCAACTAATCGAGCCTTGTTCTTCAACACATCACCATGCTCATCAAGTTTTACTTTGAAGATCCATTTTAGAGCTATAATCATAGCACAGTCCGGAGCAGGTACTAACTCCCATACATCAAGACGATCAAACTCATGAATTTCATCTTGCATAGCATTGAACCAGCTATCTTCATTCATAGCAGTTTTAACATCTTTTGGTTCGATCTTAGATAGTACGGAGTTGAAGAAGCACCATAAGGCATCGGTTGCGAGTTGCTTCCGGGTTGATACAGGGCGAGAGGGATTACCAATGATGTTGTCTAATGGATGATCGTGAGTCCATTTTCTGAGGTGTTCATGTGGCATTTGTTGAGGAACTGAAGTAGCTGAGTCGATGTCTTCTGAAGAAGATGGTTCTGATGATGATTCAGGAGTAGCAAATATGTTTTCAAATGGAGCATCTTCAGGAGTCGCAAAGGGATTAACTTCATTGTTGATGTCAGAAACATTTCCATGATGTACATTTGAAGAATGATGATTTGTTGATGAGACTGAAGGATCAGCAGCAGGTGCTTCTTGGCTTAAAGATATTGAGACTGAAGGATTGACTTCATTTACTGGAATATGAGCATCCTCTGTTGTAGGGATCAGCACCTCATTAGTAGTAGACTCATACAGTTCATCAAACATTGGATCAAACAATTTCTTTACATCATCTCCAGATGGAGGTACATATGGCGTTTCTTGAGAGGAGTTTGGAACAAGGGATGAACCAATAGGACTGTTTTGAAGTGCGGGTCCTGAGCTGGAGTGTCCAGGAGCCATTTGACCGGTCAGCTCATCAAACGTAACGTGAATTGTTTCCATGATATTTCGGGTTCTTTTGTTGTAGATCCGGTATCCCTTTTTGTTTGGTGCATATCCTACAAATACTCCAATGTCAGCTTTAGCTCTAAGTTTGCCCAAGTCTTGACCCTCATTAGTTGGATAGCACAGGGCACCAAACACACGAAGGAAAGATAGATTAGGTTTTCTGTTGTGGACAAGTTCATATGGAGTTTTTCCATGAATGGTGTGAATCAGGGAACGATTTTGTGTATAGCATGCAGTGGCAATTGCTTCAGCCCAGAGAAACATTGGAACCTTTGAGTAGATCAGCATTGTTCTAGCAGCTTCAACAAGAGTACGATTTCGTCTTTCAACTACACCGTTCTGTTGAGGGGTTCGTGGAACACTTCTTTGATGGCTGATTCCAGCGCTTTCATAGAATTCACTAAGTTGTTTGTTGACAAACTCAGTTCCATTGTCTGTTCTGATAATTCTGACAGTTTTGTTTAGTCTAACCTGCAGTTGTTTGATGAGTTTGATGATGATATCAGGAGTTTCATCCTTTGTCCTTAAGAACTTGACCCAGGTGAATCTAGAATAATCATCAACCACAACTAACACATATTTCTTCCCAAAGATATTCTGCACCCTCATTGGTCCACATAAATCCATATGAATCATATGAAGAACTTCTGTGACAGAGTTAGTAGGTTTGGGTTTATGGGCATACTTCTTGCTTTTTCCCAATTGACATGCTGAACAAAGATGATCCTTTTCATACTTTAGTCTAGGTAAACCTACAACTAAGTCCTTTCTGGAAAGATCGTTGATGGTACCGAAGTTCAAGTGATTGAGACGACGATGCCATAACCAAGACTTTGTTTTTGAAGCCTTTGATAACAAGCAGATTGGTGAAGCTCTCATCATGTCATCGATAGAGATAGTGTAAAGGTTTGAGCCACGAGTTCCTTTCAATAGTTCCTTACCATTAAGATCTCTAACAAAGCAGGTATGTTTTCTGAAGGCTACTTCTAGATCAGAGTCACAGAATTGACCAACAGAGAACAGATTATGTCCTAAACCTTCCACATAATATACTCTGGAAATGACACTATCACCAACAACATAATCTCCATAACCCATAATAGCACCGAAATGATCATTACCAAATCTAACAGTCCCGATGAATTTGCTCACGAAGTTCATGAGCCGTGACCGGTCTCCAGTCATATGCTTGGAACAGCCTGAGTCCAGGTACCACAGAACGATTTGAACGATCTGCAGTTGAACACAGACAAGAATGGATAACTGGAAAATTGGGATCCCCATGCAAGAATGGGTTCCATTTGGTTAGTAGCAACAGTTGGAACACCCACATCAGAAATAGAAGCATTCATATCAGACAATGAGGTAATGGAATCATTATGAGTAGATGCAATACTAGTGTCTGTATTAGTCCTGTTTACAGTGTGACCACTTCTTAAGGGAATAGTTCTACCAGTAGGCATCCATTTTCTAGTGGGCATTATCTGATTGGTCTTATGACCAACAGGTATCCAATAAGAACCTATTCTGCTGAATGTTCTTCCTGTGGGTTTCCATTGTTTTCTAACTTTCTTTCGCTTTTGCCTTTTAGCCTTTTTAGCATGAATTATAGCATTAACAATATTAACTGGACAATTAACATCATTAGGCAAAGCATTGACATCACATCCACGATTAGAAACAGAATTCAAGCAATCATCAGTACAAGGTTTGTACATAGTATCAGAATTCGAATTAATTACAGTACGCTTATGGCTAATACTAGAATCAACACGATTCGTTTTATTCGATTCAAACTTAAGGTTCCTAGATTGTTCTTCTACTTTCTTCCAGTGCACATTCTTAGCTTGAGAGGTCCTATCATTCCTTGTATTGTCTTGAGAGTTTGACCTGCTCCCTTTAATGTCACTGATTACTCCTGTAGAGGGAATGGGAACATTAGTTTGTTTTACTACTCTTTGCACCACCTGTTTAGATGTGCTGGGATCTGAACTACATGCAGGTGCACTACGGTTCACTTTCATAAAGCTAGATGTACTGAGATTGGTACTCCTAGAAGGCACATTAGAGTTCACTTTCCTAGCATTGACAGATCTAGAATCTGAACTACTCAAGGGTACACTACGACTCTCATTCAAAACATTGGGAATCGAGTGCATCTCATATTTGGCCTTAGGCATTGAGCATGGAATCAAAGGGTTAACTCTCTCACCTAATGTCTTTGGGCATATGGTAATCAAGCATTCTAAGATTTCTTGAGATCGTTTGGCATATAAGCATGCATGTCCAATTGCATTATCATGAGGTTTCTCTAGCTTATCCTCTTCAACAATCTCACGCAGGCATTCTAAGCAATCCTTGAGGGATGAGAAATATGTTTGAATGGCAAGTTTGTTGTTCCTTAGGTGAGGGGGGACATATGTCACAGATAAAGCAGATTTATTGCCAGAGTGAACCTTAGATACAACATTCTCCTCATTGATCATTGGCATTTTCCCTTTTACCTGACTCTTCAGATTCTCAATTTCCTTTTGCAATGAAGTAATTTGTTCGTTGTTTTTGTTACGAGTGACTTTAATTGATTCAAACAACTCATTGAAATGACGTTTAACCTTTTCATTCTCTTCTAGAAAACTTTCGTTTTCCTTTTGTAAAGCATTTACTAGGTTTTGAAGATGAAACGTTTGAGAATTCTGAGAATCTAAAGAAGGAGGCATTTGGGATCCTGTCATATTGTTCGTTTGACCCTTTAATTGAGAGATTTGGGCTTTCAACTTTCTGATCGTGTTACACTGAGCTTGAATCTGTTCATCTCGTTTGTTAATTTGAAAAACTGCATCAAACTCTGGAGCATCTGAAGATGTCTTGATATTTGAAGTTTTGACATTTTCTTTGAGATGTTGATATTTTAGTTGTAGATTAAAATACTCAACTTCTAGTTTAGAAAAATGTTTAACCAAATTGTCATGATCATCCAGTTCAATTTTCTCATTTAGTTTAGAATTAGTTTTTTCAAGCTCAATGACACGATCATGGGAGACTTTCAGGGCCACAGATAATTCATGAAATTTGGAAGCATTAATAGAGCAATTTGAAGCAGTGAAAAACACATCTTGAGCAACACATTCAGTAATAAGATTCTCATTTAATGTATGCAAGTTCTTTCTCTCAATCTCATTATATTTTAGTGCACGCTCATAATCACTAACTTCAGCAACCATTGCATCAAATTCCTTTTCCATACCTTTAATATCAGCTTCTACCCCTTTTTTAAGACTCTCAAAGTGATCCTTTAGAAGTTTAAAGAAGGGCATGACCTCAGTTAAATAACATTCTTTCATTTGTTCAAAACCTCTTTCACCTTCAGTTATACCAGTGGGAGTGATCCTTTTCTTGCAAGTTTTCTCAAAATCAACAAATAGTTGGAATATAACGTATTGGCTAATTAATGTCTTGCTTTTAGTGGCAATTGTTCTAGGTACAAGATGCATAGGTGTATTAGGAGGATACACAGTTGCTCTAGGCATTTTCCGAAGGGGAGGGTTTGTTTCTACAATATTTTCAGCTTTCTGCTTATCTAAATCCATTTTCCAGAAGACTTGTTCGGGAGTCAACAAAGTCTGAGGCTTAAACTTGTTCAAGGCAATCCAGTTTTCCTTCTTGTAATCATGAGGAGAGAAGATTATGTTTTTCTCTTTGCATTTGGGATCATCTTGCTTCTTATTCATCTTTTCCCTAGTGATTTCATTTAAAATCTTATCTTCCTCAGTGCACTCAACGCAACTAGGTTTCTGCCTAGGCTTAAGAACTTCATTACCATCATAAATTACCTTATGAGCATTTCTAGCCTTTTTAATTACCTCTGGATTTGGTACCTCTACAAGGGGAACGCTATGCTTATCGCTTAGAACTCTATGCTTAGTGATCATGTGAGCAGTCTGAATGGTGTTTCCTTGTAAATACAACTTGTTTTCAAGTTTGTTTTTCAAAGTTTTCAGATTAGAAAAATCTCTCAAGAGTTTTGATTCCTTTGCATTAAATTCTTGCTTAAGCATTTTCACATTTTCTTGAAGTTCTTGTTTTTGCTTAGCTGTTTTAGAAAATTTTTCTTGCAGGGAATTTAATTCTTGTTTCAATACTTCTTCTCTAAACTTACTTTTTCTAATAATTGTACTCACTTGGACATCCATTTCCTGCTCACGAGTGGTCAACTCAAATTTTGCCCTTTGTTCATAAATAGCAACACGTTCCTTATAGGCATTTAGTTCAGAAATTATGGAATCATTAGGAGCACATGCAGTGTATTCATCAAAGACATAGTCATTGTTGACTGCAGAAGATGCATCACTTGGTACAACTTCACTTTCACTTTGTTTCACGTATTGATCGTATGGGACAATATTGATATTACCCATATTTTCAACATTTGATTCAAAAGTTTTAGTCGGTTGTACTTTGTCATGCATCTGTTGCACATCAGCATCATCGTATAGCTTTAATACCTCAGAGATGAGTTTGTCCTTGGATGGGCCAGCTAGTGGTGAAGAAGAGATCTTGGGAGAAACCATTGGAGAGATGCTAGCCATAAAGATTGTGTGTGCAGTAGGTCCATCATCTACATCAGAGTCGTATGCATCACAGTCAGCAACTTGAAAGGCGTTCTGATGATTATGACCTATCTCCTGAATAGGCTGCTCATCCACATCTGCATCATAGGTCTTGGCATTACCCTCAGCAAGAAACAACAATTCCTCTTCATCCAACGCAGCACCATTGTCCTGAGCTTGTGCCAGTAACATCTTATCTCTGAAGTAATCAGCATTCTGAGGACGCTTTGGAGATGTGCAGTTCCTTGCAATGTGACCTTCACCACCACAGTTGTAGCATTTGATTGGCTTAGGTTGACCTTGGTTACCATTTCTTCCTCGATTCTGGTTTCCAACATAACCTCTCCCAGCTCCACCTCTCCCCTGATCATACTGTCTTTCCTGAACTGGTTGCACCACGATCCTTCCATCTTTAACAGTGGCTTGATTATGTGGGTTAGATGCAGTTCGTAGGTTGTTGTTGGTTTGTGGGAGAGAGTTCATGTTTTGACTAATGAGTAGATCTAGTTGATTAACGATGTTATCCACGCGTGCATCAGCATCAGCTTGTTTGAACATAGGATCAGGAATGAGTTTGTGATTACCGTTACCCAAGGGAATGACTTGTGATGCTTTGGTTGTGATTCCAATGTTTGAGTAGAAAGCTGTTGAGTCATTAGACGAACTTGTCTCTCCCTGGTTGGTTTTGAACTGATTGAGAATCAATTTTTCAAACATGGCATGTCTCTCATTCTGAAGGAGGAAGGCATAGAGTTGCTCATAGTTTGTGTTCTTCAATCCTTTAGTAAGCTTCACAGCGGTAACAAACTTGTGCCATTCGGGATTCATGTTGTTCACAAATTTTGAATTCAACTGAATGTTAGGCATAGTCATTCTGATGTTCCTCATGTCATTAACTAACTTATGAAATCTCACATAGTACTCATAAACACTCTCATCGGGTTTCATCTTGAAGTGCTCAAATTCGTCATAGAGTTGGGATTCTCTGTCTTCCATAGTTAGTTCTGAACCTGAGAGAAGCATCTTGACATTATCCCAAACTGCTTTTGCTTCAGTGTTATGATTGATCAGCTTGTAGATATCTTTAGGAAGACCTTGTAGAACAATGTTTGAAGCCCTGATATCTGCATCAAATCTCTTTTTCTCCTTATCATCAAGCTCATCATACATCTTAGGTCTGTCCATTCCGTAAATAGGAGTACCATCTTCATTAGTATCAAGTATGTCTCTAGTCGTTTCAACTCGATATGGTCCTTCATCAATGGATTTGAGAATATTGACACCATTTTCCTTTCCAAGGCAATACAATCTGATTCGTTGAGCCCAAGAATCGTAGTCAGTTCTGTCAAGCATGGGTGGACGAGTATCTGATCCAGCTGCTTGTACATCCTCGGCAACAGTGGAGATGACAGTAGGGACGTTGGTGGACATGTTATCAGATTATACGGGATTTTATAACTCAATGATTAAACCGGGAAATAGATTCTTTCACGGGATTTTACTAAATCAAGAGAAAACCGTAAACAATCACTCAAGTCGCTAGATGATAAAGCTCTAAGTCGCTAGAAACAAATTCACTAAGTCGCTACCAATTAATTCGCTAGACACCCAAGTCGCTAGAATCCCAAGTCGCTAACAGAAAAACAAGTCGCTAAGTAGTAACTCGCTACAGACCAAGTCGCTAACCAAATTTTGGCAGTAATTCGCTACACAAGTCGCTAGAGACACAAGTCGCTAAAGAGCAACTCGCTACTGACTAATTCGCTACCACAAGTCGCTACCCGTAGTGGAGAGTCCACTACTTGTCCTTTAACTCGCTAGCTCTAACTCGCTAGCTTTTAACACTGTAAGTCGCTACAAAATAACGAAGCAAGTCGCTATGAAGAAATGTAATCCGTGAACTAACTCGCTACCATGAAAAACCAAATAAACATCACATTTCAATCCAAAAACAACCCAACCAAGATGATTCAAGCTTACCAAATGAAAACCTAAACACTTATGATGATTCAAAACACAAAAGTACCAACAAAATTCAAACTTTAACACTAGAGATCAACCAAATGATGCAAAAACCACTAAACTTTTTCAAACTCAAAAACCACCTAAAAACCACTATAAATCCAAAGATGTGCAAGATATGATCTAACCATGGCTCTCTGATACCAATTGTAAGATATAACTTTTCACACACACATCAAACCATAACACAAGGTGGCGTATAAGATGGAATTCTAGAGAGAGAAAGTTAGAGGTTTAGGGAACTTAGTGAGAGAAAGTGAAAGATATTATTATGAGCTCCAACTCTCTACCTTGGGAGGTAGAGAGTATTTATAGTCTTACACAAATCGCCACACTATGGGCTGTGGATCAGGTATACAGTGGGTAAAGACCCGTCCGTCCTCCACGGTGTTACTTAACTAAATTACTACTTAACTTGAAAGAACTACGACTACGAGCTTTCTAACGATTACATATACTTGAGGTGACCGACTCTTTAATACTGGGAATTTCTAATTCCTAACATTTTGTGATCTAAAGAAGCCACATGGAAAGTTCTTAAAGAAGGTTATCTTGGAAGGTCCATTTGAGATGCCTACTGTCATTGTACCCGGAGATCCAACTGCTGTTCCACCAAGAGATGAACAAACCAACATTGCTACTGTTGCAGATCTTAATGCTACAGAACTTCTACACTATGAAGCTGATGAACTTTCAATGGAATACATCCTCTTAGGATTACCAAACCCAATTCTTCGTAGTGTTGATGCTCAAAAGACTGCACAAAAAATGTGGGATCATATTCGTCTTCTTATGGAAGGATCTGTACTCAATCAGGAGGATTTGGAATCCAAAATTTACTTGGCCTATGAACACTTCATGATTGAACCCGGAGAGACACTAGAGTCCTATCATCATCGATTTTCAGACATCATCAATGATTTGGATAAACTGTTATACCCCTTTATCACGTATACCTTATCACAATAACAACCTTTACCACACAAACACCCACGTTAAACACAAACAGTATGCGTAGATAAAGAAAGAAAAGATGAAGATTAGATGGTGACTTGAATATGAATTCGTGTATGTTTAGAGAGGTAGAGAGAAGAAAGATGAAAACAATAAGATGTTATATTGCTTCAAAGGAAAAACACACACACACACACACTCAAGCACACCCCTCAAATGACATACTTGAGGGGTATTTATAGTAGGAGAGGATGATGCCCTAAGGCTTGGCCATGGGCCTCGAGTGGGCTTGGACATGGATTGGGTTACTTGGACTTATACAAGGCTAATGCCCAATTAGCTTAGCCCAATCCACGAGCCCGTTGACTATTCTATCACGATATCTAACACGCGTTACAAAGTTCCTAAACGTGAATGACCATCACTTCTAATAAAAAATATTAAGGCTAACAATCTCCCCCTAAGGGGTGGTCATTCAAAAGATGCTCCACTTGATTAGGTCTTTAAACTTTTTGAGCTTGAACTTTGCGTGTAGATATAGAATAGTCTTGATTCTTTGTTCCTTCATGCTTTGTGATCAGTTAATGTGGTTGTCTGCCGTTGTCAACTTCGTTGGTTAGGTATCTCCACGTCTTTCTCCACCATGCTCACACTTCTATTTGACTTTGAGTTTCCAATGATGAAGTTCTCGAGTCTTTGCACTTTGTAGATTCTTTGACATTGACGAAGAATCATCTTTAACTTTGAGTTGCCTTTGATTTTGATGAGAACTTTCATGTGTTGTTGGTATGAGCATGTGGCGAGTCTGCACGATCCATCCGCTCCGGAGCTTCCATAAGAAGAAAACATAAAAACAGGTTAGTAAAAAGCGGATTCCGGCACTTACAAGTTTGAATTTCGAGGGTGTTAACAGCATAGTGTGAAAACACGTCTCTAATTCTCACAAGGGCCGTTCCTGAACTGGAGTCCCACAAGTGAGATAACGCGATGTACCGAAATACATCTACAGTTCAGATGAGTCGCTGAAGTACACCGAAGCATCACTCCACGACTGTAGACCGTTTGAGACACACTAAGCGTAATCCACGGAGAATTACCGAAGTGACCTGCTGTCAGGGCTGCTTGATGTTGAACCTGGCAGGAGTTTCCATTCAATCATTGAAGATCACAGATGTGAAACTTCTCATAAATGTTCTGGCAAATTGCTAAGATCTGCGTAGGACTCTAGAATATATCACTTGTGTCCTTATTGATGAACAACAAGCGATGTCATGTCAAGTGTTCCTATGAGATCTTTTGATGAATCTCGTGGCTCTAGACTCAATAGTGTATTTTGGTTTTCCTGAGCGGAGACTAGGGAGAGGGTCTCCTTCTTCAATACCAACAATCTCTAAGAGAAAGTCGATAGATTATGTAGGGTTCCCAGTGAGAATGAAACAAATCCTTTTAAGAGGAATTGAGTGGCTAGAAGGTTTAGTGCAGTGCGTCACTGGGTCCATGACGTCTTTGTCTTCAATACCAGTGTCAACTTAGTGACAACCAGTAGCAGATGAATTGAACCCGGTTTCTGCCCTAAGGTTGAATATGGAGGGCTATTTCTTTTCACCCTTTCTTTTACTTTTCTTTTTAATTCTTCAACCCCTTCTTTCTCCTTTCTCACATTACTTCTTTTTTTCAATCATACCTAAGGACTTCTAATACTAACTATTTGTGATGTCCTTGGGTAGATCCCTCCGGCTCTGGCGGATCATAGGATGGATTTACCTATCCTTAGTCACCTTATAACTCCATGACTATCCTATTGTTGCCATAAAACCATTTTTCTTGAAAATCTCTCAGAGTGTTTATGATTATCAAAACATTTTGTTAACACCTTGAGAGTTTTGTTTTTCAGAAACACTCCCCCTTCACATGTGCTTATATTGTTTTAACTGAAATCTGCACAGAGAGGGTAGAGTTCGCACTTTTTGAATTGATCGACTTTAAATGAACAAGACCGATTCGAGACACGTTTACATCACTAGTGAACTAGCTTGAAATTATTACCCGTCCTGGTCAAGTCCATAGAAAGTTTCTCGAAATGGTACATATCCTGACTTTGATTTCTCGTCAATTCATTGGTTACGACTGAGTCGAGCTCTTTTGAGATTCAAACCACGATCATTAAACTTTTTGAGCACATTTTAATCACGTTTCTCCCCCTCAAAAATAGCATATCTATGATGTTTTTGAAACAAAATGATTAAAAGATATGTTTTTCGAAAAACATTTGGAGAGAAACTGATTTAGCATGAATTTTGGAACAATTTTGGTTTTATACTCCCCCTTAACGAAAGCATATTTTTCATACAGAAAATTTAGAATCAATTAAGGGTTTAGAGGGAGTTATCTTGGTACCAAATGTGAGAGATTTTGAAAAATCTTTTTGAGAACTGGTACGCAAGATGAGAAGAAGATTTTGAAAATCTTTTGAAGATATTCGAGAAGAATAATCTTCATTTGTTTTAGGATAAGTGCTCGATATTTATGAAAATCGATTTTGCGTAGCACTTTCCTTTCTTTAAAGATCGGGTTGCAATCAGAAGTAATTGCAAGCCATTGTGTTTTTAGGAATAGTGCTTTAAAAAATATTTAAAACCTTTGATTTTGATAAGCACTTTCCATTCTTTGAAGCGCGGGTCCTGAACTGATGTGTTCAGAAGCCATTAATTTGAAGTCCGGGTTTCGTACTGAAGTATACGAAAGCCGTTATTTGAAGAAAATTTTGAGAAACGACATGTTTTAGAAAACAATTAAAGAACTCTCGCTCAAGCATCTGTACATGCCCGTATCATTGTTGAATGACATTTCTAGAAACGTACAGAATATCGATTATACGAGAGACATGTCGTGAGAAGAATATTTTTGGATTTTATATTTTCTATTGTTTTTGTATTTTTTGAAAGTTTTTCTAATTTTGTATTTTGCTTTTGTTGGTTTTATAGAAGAAATGGAAAATCAAAAATAGAAGATAAAGAAAATGAAGAAGATTTTACAGAATTGGAACCCTCTGATGAGCTGGGTTCAGAGATATTTGATTCACCTGCAACCAAAGAAGAAGAGTTTTCACAAATAACAGTGTTAGAAGTACAAGATTCCTCACGGCGAGGGTGATCACTATCAACAGTTGTAGTGGTTTTTACTTCCTTATCCTGATGAGTTTCACTATTATCTGTGTTGGAGCAAGTATCAAAAATCTTTCCTGTGGGAATCCATCTAAGACTTATTTGGTTGAAAACTTTGCCCGTGGGAATCCACCTAAGGTAAGATCTAGGAGTTGTTTTCTTATCAGATGCAGCGGAAGACTCATTTTTTGAAAAATTGCGTCCTGAAGAGATCCACCTATTAGGTTTCCTTTTGATGTTCATCTTGTCAACGGGTTTGTTTCTATTCGGTGTCTTAGTGGATTTTGCCTTGGCACGAGAATTATCTTTCTTGAGATATTGTGAGACACATGCCTCATGATTAGCTGAAAAGACACATTTTTTACATGTAGTACAGACAAATTCAATATTCTTGTTTAAAACAGCAGCTTTAACTTTGTCACTACAGTCTTGTGGACATTGATTCTTGTTCGAAAAAGACTTAGGATTCCTAGTGTTGTTTTCTAAGGGCATAGCATTTTCTTTTGCGCAACTACTCTTAGATGTAAGCCAATCCCTAGTCTTTTGTAGAGTGTTCCTAGGTAATGGTTTACTACTACTAGCAGTGCCTTGAAATCTTGTAGAATTCATCACCCTAGATGTTGCACCTAGAATTCCATCTTTTCAAGTCTGTGCCTTTTTCCTAGCTTCTTCTAGATAGTGATTGTTGACCATTTTGTTAGAACCAACAGATTCTTTAACTGGATTTGCGGTCACATTCCGTGTACTATTCCTAGAAGTGCCATGTGTAATCACTTTTTCTTTATCAAAAACTGGTTTTTCAAAAGCTTGGATAATTCGTTTTTTAATAGGCAAAGTCTGTGGAGTGACTGTTTTTGACAAATCAATTTTCTCATTGACTTTTGGAGGAGGCATAGAAATAGACATTTTTGGTTTGAAAACCGGTTTGGGAACATTTGCCTTCTCCTCAGTCAATGGTTTTCCAAACTTAGTATCCACAGCCTTTCCTTTAAGACTTTCCAGCTGAACTCTCAAAAGATCATTTTGCTCTTGCATGTCCTTGTAGGCACGCTCATACGACAGTTTGTCATACTTGCATTCCTCAGATTTTCGATCAAGTTGTTTAAAATAGGACACGTTTTCTTTTTCAAGTTTTTCAAGAGCTTTTTCATATTTTGAAACAATTGCGGAGGTCTCATACTGGAGTCTTTCATGATCTTCAACAGAATATGTTTGTAAAATAATTGACATGATATCGGTAGTCATCACATCTTCGAAGAGAGAATCATTCAAAGTTTCCAAAAATTTGATGTGTTCAACACTGTCATTAGCTTGCTTTACCAGGGATTTATGGTCCTTGACAAAGTCAGCTGTTTCTTTTAAAAGTGCTTGTTCAACATGAATTACCCTTGCACTGATGGCATTCACCTGAGGGGCAATTTCAGTTTTAAAAAACTTTTTTTGTTCAATATCAAAACTAGAAGACCAGATGTTGGTTGTATTATGGGTTTTAGATTTAACACTCCCTTGAAGATACCCAATTCTAGTTTTAACGTCATCTAAAATGCTTCTAGAATCACTTGTGTTAAAAGGATTGTTTGAAGACATTTGTTCGATTTTCGAAAGAGATTTTGAGACAACTACTGGTGTTGAAACTGATTTTGAAACAGATGTTGACACTTTGTTTGAAACACTTGGTGTGGTGGAAAACGTTGATTGTTCTTTATGAGAAACAAACGAAATATCATTAATTTTGTTCCATTTGTTATAATCAATAGGTTTTATTTCCGGATGATTTTGTTTCATTTTTGATCTACTCTCCTCAGATAGTTCCAACGTTTCCAGCGAATCATGCACAATTATAGGTTCATGCAAAGGTTTTCCATTGTTCAACACATTCCGTTCTTTCTGAGCTTTCTTGAGGAACGAAGGAGGTGAGTTACCAAGAGCCATTTTTTGAGTAGTATGAAAAATCGGATTTACTTTATTAGAAAGCATCTTGTTTGTCTTAGCGGAATGACCCGTTGTAAGAAGTAAATTGTCCAATTTTTTGATCATTTCATTTTTGTCCAGAATCTCATCAAGAAGAGAATCTTCTCGTTTTGAAAAATCAGCAATCAACTGTTTCTTCTCTTTTTCAAGATCAGAAAACAGTGCTTTTTGTTTAGAAAGTTGGTTGTTTAGATCAGAAATTTCCTTGTTTAAAGATTTTATTTTCAAGTTCAAATTCACATCAAGTGTGTCATACTTGAGTTGCAATTGTTTTTCTCTTAAAACAGAATCTCGATAACCAATTTCTAATTCTGACATTTTGTTTGTATGAAATTCATAGGCTCTGGCGTTCTCTTTGTAACTCTCAAGCTCAGTGGTCAATTTCTGATTCGCGGCCTTAACCTCGCGATTGACCTTACTAACTTTCTCAATTTCAATACCACAGGTATTAAGTAATGATTCAAAATAAGCACGGGTTTCCTCATCATTAGCACCATTTTGTGCAACTTGACCTCCATTAGGATCCATATATGGAGTTTCAGAGTTAACATTGCTATTAACTTGCTCTCCCACATATGTGTCATAATAAGGTTCGGGAGACACAGAATGTGGCTTCTCATGAGTAAACGAATGTGGTACCTCATTGAGTGAATCTGTGTCGTAGACAGGAGTTGTGTCATAAGTACCACTTGATGTTGTGTCCTGCTGGATGACTGTATGACTGGATGTTGCAAAATCGTTTGCTTTATCTGCCCGTCCTGGATACCAGAATTCGAATTCCTCATCAGTCAACTCTATTTCCGATTCTTCTTTCTCGGCTATCATCTGCATGTACCTGAGCTTTTTAGCCGATATCCTTGGTTTGACACTGCATTCTGAATATCCTGAAGCATGGCTTTGGGGTTCGGAAGTAGCATTCTGAGCAGAAGTCATAAAGCAGTGATTCCCATTTTGATATCCCATATTCTGATTCACAATCTGACCCCCTTGATGTCCAACATACTGCCCTGCATATTGCATCTGATTCCCCATTTGTATGCCTGTAGTAAATCCATTCTGATTCCCAATAACATCAACCATGTATCCTTCTTGACTCATATGCATAGATGGTTGAGCAAACTGCGTATTAAACTCTGAAAACCATGTATTGGCGAATCCAACAATAGCATTTGTGAAAGCAGCTTTGAGACGATCTTTGTCAGTTGCCATTGATGAAGGTATGTGATGATAAAGTTGATGTAGGATCGATTCAACGATAAAGGAGTTGTGGTTGATGAAGATTAAGCTCTGTTGAGGTGTTTCTGAAAGTCGTACTCGTAAACTCGGTTCTTAAAAATTTTCGCCCAAAATTTGAAATTCACTATAAAAATCAATTCTAAGGACGTATGAAAATTTTGAGTTATGACAATTTTGACGCCAAATTTGACCCGAAAAATTTGAATTTAGGCCCAAAAATTTGAATTTTTGACCAAAATTTTCACAGTTAAACCAAAATTTGAATCTCGCGTAAAAATTGAACGTTTAGTCTCCTCAAAAATTTAAATTTTACTCAAAAATTTAATTTTTTTTTTTTTTTTTTTTATGCGTAGAAAGAGCTTAGGCGTAGAAACACAAGTTACGAGTAGAAACTTAGGCGTAGGATCTTATGTGTAGGATCTTAGGCGTAGGATCTTATGCATAGGTTTAAAGTTACGAGTAGAAAGTTATGCATAAGATTTAGCTTATGCATAAGAAAAACTTAGGCGTAAGAAAAATGCTTATGCGTAAAGTATTCTACGCGTAAGTCGAAACTTATGCGTAAGATTAGGGTTTTGCCCAAAAATCCTTTACACTATCACAGTGTAAGAGATATCCAAAAGTCGAAGTGTTCCACACACTTATCCAAGTGAGGGAAGCACTGAGTAACAGTTATAGCACGAAGATTCTTCACCAAAAAGTTACGAGTAGAAAACTATGCGTAGTTGACTTTCTTACGAGTAGAACTAGGGTTTTGACCTACTCGTAAAAAAAATTTCAGCGATTCAACCAATTTCTCTTGCACAGAAATCCTTAAAAACACTCGAATAACCCAAAAATGTTGACCTTTTTCACCCAAAGTGCCTAGAAAAGTTACGAGTAGAAATGACCAACGAACCAAAAACGAGTTTAAAACTTAACCAAAACGCGTAAAGCTTCGAACTTTTTGCAAAAAACTTAAACTTTAGCACCAAATATACCTTAAACCACAACAATCTTGAATTTTTAAGTGCAAAAATTAAAGCTTTAAGCGTGAAACTTTGAGAACGAAACTACGCGTATACTACACAAACAAAAACTTCAACCAAACACTCCTAAACCATTGTTAGGCGATTGATACCAATTGTTATACCCCTTTATCACGTATACCTTATCACAATAACAACCTTTACCACACAAACACCCACGTTAAACACAAACAGTATGCGTAGATAAAGAAAGAAAAGATGAAGATTAGATGGTGACTTGAATATGAATTCGTGTATGTTTAGAGAGGTAGAGAGAAGAAAGATGAAAACAATAAGATGTTATATTGCTTCAAAGGAAAAACACACACACACACACTCAAGCACACCCCTCAAATGACATACTTGAGGGGTATTTATAGTAGGAGAGGATGATGCCCTAAGGCTTGGCCATGGGCCTCGAGTGGGCTTGGACATGGATTGGGTTACTTGGACTTATACAAGGCTCATGCCCAATTAGCTTAGCCCAATCCACGAGCCCGTTGACTATTCTATCACGATATCTAACATGCGTTACAAAGTTCCTAAACGTGAATGACCATCACTTCTAATAAAAACTATTAAGGCTAACATAAACACAACATCATCATGCCAAGAATTGCAGTGAATAGTAAGTTCCTGAGTAGTCTTGGTCCTGAATGGGAGAAGTATGTCATTTTTCTCCGTCAAGCGAAGAATATGCATCATTCTACTTATGGATTGTTGTACGATTACTTGAAGCCTCATGAAAAGGAAGTTGATCGGGAAAGGATTCTCCGTGCTCAAATTGCTAAACAGTCACATCCGGATAATCAACAACTTGCCTTGTATGCTCAACAAAATTATCCCTCTCAATCAGCAACTCAACCAACTGCTTCAAACACACCTTCACATCAACAACCTCAACAAAATCAATTGGTTCCATACAGCAACAATGCTCAAGCATATGTCAGTGAAGCGACTGAGAAAATCGATTCGTTCGAAGCATTGCAACAAGGATTTGTGATGATTGCTAATGCTTTTGGCCGTTACACCAACAAATCTAACAATCGTATTCGTTCCTCATCTAACACACGGACTCAAGCTGTTGTGAACAATGGACGTGTTGAAGTTCAGAATCGTGATTATGGTCGTCAGATGGGCGGTGGTCAAGGGTTTAATGCTGTGGGTAGGAATAACAACAGAGCTCAAGTGGTGTAACAGGGAAATGCTCAGAATCGGTTAAATGGTCTTAGATGCTACAACTGCAATGAGAAGGGACACCTGGCTAATGCATGCCCAAAGCCGAGGACTAGGGGCAGTGCTTATTTCAAAGAGGCTTTACTTTTGGCTCTTAAGGATGAAGCTGGTGGATCTCTCACAGACAAAGAACAGAGCTTTATGGCAGATGCAGACTCAGATGATGATATGGAGGACTTGCAGGCCAATGCAGCTGTTATGTTGATGGCTATTATACAAGAGTTACACATGAGTGAAACAGGCCCAGTGTATGACACTGATGGCTTGTCTCAGGTACCCGAACAAACTATCATCATATCTGAACTAATATCTCCATCAATATCTGAATCCGGCACGGCTCAGAATGTTCAAAATGAGTCATCTACATCTCATTCTGACGATTTTCAAATAAACCCCGTAGTTACATTTGACGATCCAGATGACCTTATGGTTTCCCTTGATAATCAAATTGACTCCGTGGTTATACTTGAGGATCTAAATAATGACCATGTTGTGACTCACGTTGAACACGATGAAATTTTGCCTCATCCAGATCTTGTTCTGTTACTTAAAGACCAACAATCCCAAATTGCTGAATGTGTTGCTTTAAATCAAACCTTAAAAAGTAAAAATGCACTGTTAACCAAGGAGTTTGAATGCTTACAAATGCAACTCAACTTCTTCAAAACTCAAGAAAACCGTGAAAAAGGTTTTGAAGCCGCTTTTGCAAAATCTCATCAAAACGAAAAATATTTAGAGAGACAGATGCGTGATCTAGCCGCCTCGAAGAATGCTTTGTTGTCTGAATTAGAACAACTGAAACATGAACATAAAAAGCAAATTAACGCTCTCACCTTGGAAAATCAAAAACTAAGGCTGAGTTGTTAAATTGTCAAAAACAGTTCTCCGCATACAAAAAGCATTCAACGAATCGGGTAGATGACCTTCTTGATGAAATTATTGGCTTGCAAAACAAACTTAAAGAGTTTAAAACTGTTGTTTACAAACATGGTGAATCAGTAACAGCTATTGAAAAGTTTACCTTAAAACCCCCAAAAGGATATGGAAAAAATCTAGCTGATTACAAACCAACGCTTTCACTAAAAACATTCAAACCAACTCCTGAAGTTTCCAGTGCAGAATACAAAATTGATAATACTGTTATGAGTGTTGTTGAATATCATCGTCAAGAGGAATTAGATGCAGAAGACGAGAGTCGATCAAAATTAAAAAACGTTGTTTACAACAAACCTTTTAATTATAAAAACGCGGTCACTTTCGTCACACCAACGGATTATTCTAACACACCAAGGGTTATCATCAAAACACCTGAGTCTTCTAATGTTAATCCTAAAACAGATTATGCACAAACTTATGGTCCTTTACCTTCCATTAGTGAAGTAAACTCAAAACCTGAAAATCGAAAAATTCTTTGATATTTTGACATTTTCATGGCTGACCTCAAAATTTTACAACATGAGATAGAATATCGCTCTGAAATCAAAGTTGAACATTTTCAATCGCCTCTGGTGCGAGAACAAAGAGACATTTTTCAGAAAAATCTTTTACCTAATGTTAAAAACTTGAAAAGTTGTGCAATTGCCTGGGAAAAGGATTTTCATAAGGAACTTGGGGTAATGAAAAACGTTTTCGAGAAAACAGAAACATCTATTTCTAACACTAAACGCAAAAAGAAAATGTTGAGAAAAGATGTTGATCGACTCTTGGAAGATGTTATCTGTGCTGATATCCATAATGTTGTGTTACTTCATGCTTTGCCATTTGCATCTGATTACATCTCTGCTGATATTGTTGAAAATGTTGTAACTGTTGCGAACACCGATAATGTTCTTCAGATCGAGTCTTTAAAAGCTGAAAATAAACGATTACTCAATGAAATTTACAATGCAAAACGTCGTCTTCATTGGTGTGAAAACGATATTCACAATCATCAACTTAGTTTTCAAAAGAAAATCGCTCAGTTGAGTGCAAAATCTTCTAATCCTAAAATTGAGCAACTGGATGATCAAAACGTGTCTTTGAAAAGTCAAATCTCAAAATATGAACAAGAACTTTCAAAAGTTAAACAGGAATATGGTGTCATATTTGATTTACTCAATAAGAATCGTCATGAAGCATCTAACAAACTTGATCACTATCTTGCTCACACTAGAGAAGTCATGAATTTTGCTGGTAATATTCGTTCTGAAAATCAAGATTTGATTCACACTATCTCTAAGTTAAGAGAAATGTTAGGAAAGTATGAACAACTTCCGCCTACCGTGATTAAGAGATTAGCACCAGTCACACTTAGTAATCGTGAACCTAGAATCCCTACTGCCAAATCACAAGTTGCTAACGTGTTTCCCTCTATTGAAACAGGAATAGTTGCGTCTTTTCTAAACGTCCGCACTTCACAGCCTAGGAGCACTCAATCGACGTATAGGAAGTTGCGACCTAAGAAAAGATCAATAAGGAATGCTAAAGTAGAAGAACACCCTAGGACTCTGAATAAAACTCATGTTGCTTCCACTATAGATGTTACGTCTGGCAAATGTAATAGAAATAGTGATGTAACGAATGCTAAACCGTTAAGTACTTTTGATATTCAGTCTGATGCACCTTGTGTTATTTGTCGGAAGAGTATGAATTCTGATTGTCATGACAAATGTGTTGCTAAAGCTATAATCTCTTGATTACGGAATCCTAAGAATCGGATATGCATAAACAGTGACCTCTACGCATAAGGCCAACTCTTACGAGTAGCCCTACGCGTAAGGTTAATATTTGCCTACGCGTAAACCCTACGTGTAAGGTCCCCTTTTCCTACGCGTAACATTTCTTACGCGTAAGTTAGGATCCTACGCGTAAGTTTACGCCTACGCATATATCATTTTTGTCTACGCATAACTTTACCAATCCTACGCATAAGCCTGGATCATACCTTCGTTATGAATTGTTACGTGTACAAACTTGTAAATAAACTAATCATATCGTCACGAATCCAATAATGTCACTAATAAACTTAAATCGTTTGATATGTTGTGAACAATAAGTGATAAAATAAACTTTAAAACTTAAAGTTAACTAACTCACGAAACATTTCACGACGTCATTGGACTATTGAACATACAAGTGACTTAGGACTCGTAACAATCATTGACACTGTACATTCAATAACTAGACAATAAGACTAACATTATGTCTTTTGATATGTTGGTTCTTTTGGCTAATGTTATTTCAGATCACGACATGGCTGAACAAATGAATGTGGATGCATCTGAAGTTCTCTCCATTGCTGATATCTATCCTTATGGCTATCCAATGAAGATAGGAAAGAATAATCTCTGTGTTGACTTTGTCATCACCACCACCATCAAAGAAGTCAACCAGATCATCATCCAAATCTGTGAAGAAACCACCTCGCTCTTGGATTTCTCAGACTCATGAAAGAATTGTGAAAGCTGTCCAACAAGTTAGAAAGAAGGACATGCTTTACAGAAAACTGAATTGGTTTGCTGACCAAATACAGTACTTAAATGATAAGAAAGACAAGATGCAGAAAGAAAGGGAATTTGTTCAGAAGTTCATGAAGAGTCATCGTAAAGAGGAACTGAACGAAATGATCGAAGGTTACACTAACAAGTACCTTCAGGATATCGTTCCTAAAGTCCAAAAGGAACTGGAGAAGACAGCAAGAGATCATACCCACAAGTTTCTTCTTGACACTGTCCCCGATGTGACTAGAGAAGTATTTTCCAGACAACTCACCCCTAACATCGTCGCATTGGTTAAACATACAATGGCCAAAGAAGCTGATCTCTCTGAATCTGAGTTAATCGCTAAACTAGTGATGCAAATGTCAAAGCGATCTGGAACGTTTACTTCGGATGAAGCTAAATTTTTCGAAGGTCTACTTGCTTTTCAACTCAGATCATCATGCAAGGAGTCAGCCGATCAACCCAAACGGCCAAGAGATGACGATGATAAGGACAAGGACTCTGTATCTAAACGTCAGAAGCAATCTGGTGAATCTTCTTCGATACCACCTCCTCTACAACGGACTTCTTCTCAACAGAAGTCTCCTCCACCTCGGTCTTCTACTGATAAACCTCGGGACGATTCCGAGTTACCACCCCTGTCTCAAAAAATAGGTGATTACTTTGAATATACGGGTGGTGACGATGAAGAGGTCCTTGAGCCCCAACAACAACCCACCTCTCCCAAACAAGGACAGAAACCAGCATCATCATCTAAGCCTTCGAAAAAGAAGAAGAAGACGCTTCATACTGACGTCATATCATGGCTAGATGACGATAAAACTGAATAATTTGAATGGTTTGCTACACTTGTTAACAACACTCCCTACCCTGAATAAGGTCAAGAATTGGTAGACGGTAGTACCTTGGAGCATGCAAAGATTTTGCAAGAAAGGTTCCGAGTGAAGAAGATGACGAAATATGAATTGAAGCGCATCAAGAATGAAGCATTCCTACTTTTGAAAGACAGCTCGGAAAGTGCAATCGAGGTTGAATATCACCTTGAAAACATTGCTCGAGCCATGTCTAATAACATGGATTGGCTCAACCCAGAAGCAAACATCGACTTCACCAAACGGGACAATCCTCCATATTACACCGACTGGTCTCGACCTCTACCTACCATTGGCCAACCTGATCAGCCTAGGATTCCTTTCAGACATTTCTTCAACAAAGACTTAGATTTTCTTCAACACGGTGGCGATGGTTCAAGGAAATACGCTACATCTCTGACACTTCCATTCCCTGCTGCCATATACTCTGATTGTATAGCCATCGAGGAACGTGCTACCCACATGTTCTCCGACAAAGTGGTAGCATATGACCAAGATGCAATGTATGGGATTCACCATTGGCCGGAACGCCGAAGAATCTACTACAGAAGCTGCTTGGTCCAGAAGTCTCAACATGCAGTGTTCAGTACTAAAACTATCGTGGCCATCCAACATGTTGGTCTATCGTCTAAATGGGACTACACTTTTCTCAAGAAGATTGTGGTCAAAAGACAAGACGAAAGGGACTATGCATTCTCTGAAGCTGACTTTGAGAATTTGAACATCAACGACATTGAAGACATGTACCTTGCCAAAGTTCAAGGTCGCATGAGACAATTTCCAACTCAAGTACAACGTGAATTCATCAAGTCACTGCTCATCTTCATCAGACGCATAGTCATCAAAGAACGTGTTGAAGATCTTCAGCTTGCCATTGAATCATATCAGAAACGTGTCAACTTCACTCCACCACAGCTTGATCTTCCCGATATCAACCAGCTATCACAATTAACGCCCATCAGCAAACCGTTTGGTGTCGTTTATCGTAGTGAACTTTATCGCAATTGCTTGATGGCGTGTAATGAGCTTCACAAATTTGGAGATCATACTCTGAAGATGGTTAGGGACGGATTAGCTTATCGATTGAAGGATATACGTGAAAACATTGGGAATCCTAAGCGATGGAATTCTCAGGATCGGAGGAATGTGAGAAGGATCATCACCATGATTGATGAACGGTTGTTCAGAAGGGATCAGTTCAGAACGTTGGAAAGTTTTGTTGGTGGTCGACCCAGGATCAACATCACCGGCTATCAACGCCCTGTTCGTACTCCTGGGAACATCACTGCACTTCCTGGTACTCCTTGATTTGATTCTTTCATTAAAAATTTTGGATGTGTGATTATATATGTCTGTGGCTTGTGCACACATAACAGTGTACAACCCGTAATTGTCAAGAAAGGACCCTGTGGTACGCTTCAGTGCCACAATCCTTATAAAAGGAGCGAAAGCTTCTTACTTTTGAGTAAAACCTATCAAACCTTTCACTTTTCAAGGTTTTGCTCAAAAGGACAAGTACTTCCCCATATGATTTTTCAAAACCTCAACCGTTTATATCACTTGTTGAGGGGGAGTATTTGAATTAAAACTTTGTTCACAAATTGTTCATAGTGGTCATCTTCCCGCAACACTCGAAATGGTCATATTTATTCTCAACCGTTCAAAAATAACATTTTCATATGCCATTTTTTAGGGGGAGAAAATTATGTGATAAGAAATATGTTGTGCAAAATGCAAATGAAACTGTGTACATCAGACTTAACCAAGGAATTGACGGTACTAAACTGTTAGTAACTCGAAAAGACTTGTCCTGGACGGGTAATAATTTCAAACTAGTTCACTAGTAATGTAAACGTGTCTCGCAAAGGACTTGTCCAAGTAGAATGTACCATTCGAGAAACTCATGGTAGACATGAACTCTGACGGGTATGACAACCTTTCGAGGATTGTCTACACCTTCAAGGTAGTTATTAGAGCTAGTTGTCACCTAAAAGCTGACAATGTAACTCTTTAACTATGCAACGTAACCGTGTCTCGCGGGGGATTGTCTATCTCGAGTGGATCAATTCAAAATGTGCGCGCTCTTTCCTCACTGTGCATTTAACCATTAAAACTATTAAGCACATGTGGAGGGGGAGTAATTATGCAAAATCTTATCTCTCACAGTGGTTCAAACATGTTTTTCATTTACAAACCCTTTGAGAGATATTTTCACAAACAGTGGTTTTAATGGCAACATAGGTTAGTCATGGAGTTATAAGGTGACTAAGGTTAGGAATAACCGTCCTATGATCTGCCAGAGCCGGAGGGATCTACCCAAGGACACTACCATTAGTTAGTGTTAGAAGTCCTTAGGAATGATTGTAAAAAGGAGAAAATGAGAATCGGAGAAAGAAGGAGTTGAAGAATCAAAAAAGAAATGTAAAGTAAAGGGTGAAAAGAAACAGCCCTCCAGATTATTCAACTTAGGGCAGACACCGGGTTCAATTTATATGCTACTGGCTGTCACTTAGTGACACCGGTATTGAAGATTAAAAGTCGTCATGGACCCAGTGACGCATGCACTAAACCTTCTTAGCCACTCAAGTTTCTCTCAACAGAAACTTGTTTCATTCTCACAGGGAACCCTACGTAAACTATTGGCTTTCTCTTAGAGATCGCTGGTATTGAAGAAGGAGACCCTCTCCCTAGTCTCCGCTCAGGAAAACCAATACGCACTATTGAGTCTAGAGCCACGAGATTCATCAAAAGATCTCTTAGGAACACTTGACATTTCATCACTTATTGATCAACAAATAAGATCTTCAGTGATTCAGTGGTTCATATCGAGTCCTTCACAGATCTTAGCAATCTTTCGAGAACATTTATGAGAGGTTCACTTCTGTGATCCTCAGTGATTGGATAAAAACTCCTGACAGGGTCTACATCAAACAGCCCTGACAGCAGGTCACTTCGGTAACTCCCCGTGGATTACGCGGAGTGTGTCTCAAACGGTCTACAGTCGTGAGGTGATGCTTCGGTGTACCTCAGCGACTCATCTGAACTGTAGATGTACTTCGGTACATCGCGTTATCTCACTTGTGGGACTCCAGTTCAGGAACGGCCTTTGTAAGAATTAGAGTTGTGTTTTCACACTATGCTGTTAACACTCTCGAAGTTCAAACTTGTAAGTGCCGGAAACCGCTTATTACTAACCGTTTGAAATGTTTTCTTCTTATGGAAGCTCCGGAGCGGAATGATCGTGCTGATTCTTCTCATGCTCACGCCAACATCATCACTAATGGAAGTTCTATTCGAATGCAACACAACAGTCAGAATGATTCTTCATCAAATTAAAGAATCTACAAAGTCAAAGACTTAAAGAACTTCATCAGTATTGATTTCCAACATCAAAGAGCGTGTGAGCATGTTGAAGAATGACGTGGAGACACTGGAGTAGCGAAGCAGACCTGAGGCAGACTTGATGCAGACAACAACATACTATCACTTCCACCACAAAGAACAATGATCAAAGAACAAAGTTAATGATGACGTCAAAGCATAACTGTTAAAAGATAACTATCTCTCTACACTGGGGAGATTGTTCGAATCAAGGCAATTCCTCTCACAAGAAAGAAGAATGTCAGAAGACGTCAGAGCTACTATTACATCAACGCCTTCACCGTTTACATTCATATATACTTGAGGGGGAGATTGTTGGAATCACTCCTAAACTGTATTTCAAGTATTTATATTTCATATGTAATAGGTAGCTTATTATGGCCTTTATGTTTGTTTAAGGTCTAGCTTATGTAGAAGGCCCATAAGCTTAGGCCCAAGCCCATATAAGAAAGGATGGGAACTAGGAGTGTTGCCCTAGCTTCCCTCCTATAAATACTCTTGTAAACCCTCATTTGAGGGTTGGTTGTTCAAGTTTTCTTTCTTTCACATATGCCTACGCATAACCGGTCTTATTATTGTATGTGTGTGTGTTAGATCTTGTTCAATCGCCTCATCTCCTTTCTATATTACTTGTGTTTGTAAAACTAGTGACCTAACAATATCCACCTTTAGATCATGCTTCCACATCAATCCTTTCATCTGGACCCTTAGATCATATTTACCACGTATCACTAGCCAATGGGAGAACAGGAAAGGGGTGGAATGACACACGGATTGCCACGCTGGCATTCCGTGTGTCAGTGTGTCAGGTGTAAGAATGAATATGCCCTCCAATTAGATTGATTGTACTGATTGATGAGAATTGAAGTCAAGGGTATATTAGGGTTCATCCTTTATCTGGGTTTGGGGTAATTGGGGATAAAATAAAAGGCGGGTAAATAGGGTAAATATTTTAGTGTTATTTGACTGGTAATTAGTGAGGGTTGACTGGGTAGTAGAGGGAAACGGATAAGTTTTTGACCCGGTAAGTATATCCGGATATGTACCAATGGGTTTTGGGCTTAAGTTATCTTTTGGGCTTGACTAGTAATAAGTTTGGACTTGGATTGATAATGTAACCCATGTAAGATTGTAAGGACCAAAAGTGACAAATCTGATTTTTAAGGGGCTTTCTTGTCATTCTCAAATAATCCAAGGACCACTTTTGCCAATTATGAATCTCAAGGGTATTTTCTGCCAAATTCTGAAAGTTGAGGGACTGATTCTGCCAATTCTTTAAACTTGATCAAATCTTTCATAAATCATCCTCTCAGCATGAAAATCTTCACAAATGCTCAATTCTGACCTTCCGGCTCAGCTTTAGCACTCTTTATCTCTCGTGATCGGGTTTTCGTCTGATTTGGCTATCTTTTGTGTGTTTTGATATATCCGTACCTGCACAAGCATAAACTCAAGAAACCAATAGATATTAGCAATAAACGGCTCTTTTCTTGTTATTTTGGGTCTATTTTGTCAAAGAAATGATATGTGTTTTTGCACATACCACAAAGAAATTCTTTCGAATTCCTTTTTGGGTAAAGCGTTATATAAAACCATTTTAGCTTCACTATTTTTGGAAAGCTTTTTCTTAATGTCATCGGTGAGTTTATCATGAGGTATGTTAACTAAATTTCCTTTATCATCTTTTGATGTAGCTTCAAAATCGCCTTCAACAATGATGTACCAAAGATCAATATCTTTAGACTTCACATACGTTTCGAATCTATTTTTCCAATATATAAAACCATTAGTTTCAAGTAGTGGTGGTCGTTGCATAGATTGCCCTTCCTTGTAGTTTTCAGAACCCATGGTGATTGAAAAGTTTTTAAAATACGGTTTACTTTAAAACTTTTATAGACTTAGCTCTTGATGCCAATTGTGGAAAACTAGATGGGGGGGGGGTTAAATAGTTTTGCCGGTTTTAAGTTAGTTTCAAAAACTTTAGATTCGATGTTATGTGAAATCGTATGGATAAAGATAAAGTATAGATCTAAGAGTAATGAATGTAAATAAAGTAAAGCAAGGGAAAGAAATGACACAACCCATGTATAGTGGTTCGGCTACAACGACACCTTCCTTGCCCTACTCAACTCCCCGAGTCACCTACTCGAGAGTTCAAGCACTATGTCAACAAACTCCTTCAACTTGGCGGAGAAGCCTACACAACGTTGCTTACACCTTTTTCCGGTACAAAGCTAAATACCGAGTCCGTAACACGGAGGACCAAACCAACACGACTATTACACAACAACTATGTGAAATATCAAGTACAAGATCTTTGCTACAGAAATCTTGTGGAGGAACACATCAATCAAGGACCCCTTGCTTGGATGACTTGTAGTGAGCTCGTGATCTCGCCTTAGAGAAGGACCTATATGACAATCACAATAGAAGAAAGAAGAACAGCTCTCTAAATCAAGTGATCTTTTGTTAGAAGAGAGTAAGAGTATATGAGAGATTTAGAAAGAAGAGAGGTGAAGAGAAATGAAGAAATGACTATCTATTTATTGGCAAAACTTGCCACTGTTCCACGGATCCCACAGATCCCTCTCTTAAGGGATCCGTCTAGTGTAAAGCTAGGGATCCGTAGGACGCTCCTCTTTGCCCATGGGTTTTTTGGTTATGGGTCATGGGCCATGGGTTATGGGTTGGTCCATGGGTATTTCATTAGATACAATGTATCTAATAGATGCAATGCATCTAGTCAAATGGGTATGGGTCAATACCATGGGTTATGGATATGATCCATGGGTTGTGATTTTTACCCATCCTAATAAACTATTACAACAAATGATTTATTATAACAATTTGTATTAAATGACTATATGTAAATGTTTTACAAAAATAACATGTATCCTTATAATTTTACTTATGATAACATTATATTTGTTATCAACAAAACACAAAAAGATCGCAAAATATTAATAAACGTTTTTACGGTTTATTTGTATTAACAGGTTGCTTATATATTATGGCTTAGCTTGCGTAATAAGTGGATTTACTGTTTGGTCCAAATGCTTTGTTAGTTGATTAAACCTATGAACTCACCAGTTTTTTGCTGACTTTTAGCATGTTTTTCTCAGGTAATTGATAAGTATGGCTTTAGTGACTGAATTGGGAGGCGCTTGGCAGTGATGGCATGGTTTTGGATTCACTTCACTCTGATGTTATTTGGGACAGTTTTATGAACTATTTCTAATGGGCTTACTTTCGTATTTTTCAATAAATGTAAAACTTAATTACTATCGTTTGACTATATTTTTAAATTATGGATGAGTTCATTATGTTTCGCTATACTTGAGTTATGTACCAATTTCGTAGCACCCCAAAGTTGTAAAGTCTTCGGCTGAGCGAATTTTGGAGGTGTTACATTTTTGTCCATGAAGGTGTAGCGAAACAAAGAAGATATATCAGTTGTATGTTCTTGTCAGCTTTTTGTGCGAGTTGGGAGATTATGCAGACACATTTTTATGTGTCTTTAAGAATGACAATACTGAAATGATCCCAAAACAATACATAATGAGGCGTTGGACTAAGAACCTTATACCTACTGGTTTGAGGAACAAAAGGAACATGTATGGTGAGAAGAATGAGATTGTCGAGAATTATGCATACGAGGCAACTTCCATTGTTGATCACTGTGTGCATTTGTTGAGTAAAGACGAGCCAAGGTTATTTGCTTTGTTGAGAAGTTGAAGTTACTAAAGATTGATGTCGAGACTCATTGCCCAAATCCTACATCTAATGACAAACTTGATAATTTGGAGGAACTTGTTGGACTCCCGAAGCTGCATGTAGTTATTGTTAACAATCCATCTCTTTGTAAGCCCAAATGTCGTGAAATACACGTATAAAAGGAGGAAAATAGCAAGCTCTTGATAAAAATTCGAAGAAAAAGAATGCATGTTCACTATGTGGAGCCACAGATGGTCACAATAAGAGAACTTACCCAAAAAAGTATAGACAAGAGGAAGAATTGGCTCAGTCAGAAATTACATCATAAATTGTGCACAACTTTTTTTTAGTTTCTTGTTATTTTTAAATTTCTTAGTTTGTGTTTAAGAAATTTGTATAAAAGACTTATACATGCCAGTTTGATTATCACTGAGTTTTTATATGAAATTATTTTATTTTATTATTATTTTTTTTGTATTAAATGATTTAGATGAATTTGGTTACTCACATGACAATAATCACATATGATTTTTATATTTATGATTTTTCAATTATATATCATGTGATATTCATATAAAATCACATGTGAATTTTAACTATGTTTATTACTTTTTTGACTATCACATGTGATATTTTAGATGATCAGTTTCTTTAGTAAATAATATAACAGATGTGTAGATAGGTTTGGCAAACTAAGATTGTGAATTATTTTAGAAAAATGAGTTCTTAAAACCAACTTTTACAAGATTATGGATATTATTTTTCACAAATTAACTGATTTTAATCTTTTTCAGTAACAACACCAGCACCACTGAAAAAAAATCTTTTTCAGCACCAGCAACATCTATTTTTGCCAAACATACCCTAAGATATATTTGACACAAATTGCATGCCATTTGTTCTTTACCACACCCCACACTCTTATTACTTCTAGATTGATCCAAGGGTCCCCGAAGAAAAAGCTTAAAATTCTCAACTTTGACGTGCGGAAAAAACTATTCGATATTTTGTTCAATTGCCCTTCTTTTATTGTCATTCAAAACTTCAATCCCTCTAGCCCTATAAATACAACCCCAATACACCCTTGTTTCTTTACAATCATAAAATCAATCAATCTTTTTCTCATCAGTTAAACCCTAATAAGTTCTCAAATCATCAATTCTCTCAAGGTATCAATTCATTCATTCTTTTTGTTTTCAGTCTTTTGTTCTTCAGTTATTGACAATCGATTCAAATAAAAGAATTATGGCGTTTTGATTAATTCGTTGTTTTAGATCGTCTATTTTGGTTTTGATCATGTATATAATTGCTTTCTGATTATAATTTTTTAAGTATTGGTTTATTTAGATAGATGATTCTGATTATTGTTAATTAGTTTTCTATCGATTATATTGGTTATGTAAATATGTGTGAATCGTTTTTGCTGGTTTGGTGTCTACTTTTTAATCATGTAGAAATGCTGTTTATGGAAGGGTTAACATACACTTAGATTAGTGAATTGTTTTGTCTTCACATAGGCCACTGAACGTATGTAAAATATACGTACAGTTCTTAACTTCTTATAGAACACAACATTTATGTTACTTAAAGTAAAAAACAATATTCGGGTGACTATTAATGTTGTAATAGTTGACCCAAATGAACAAAAACAATAGTTCAGCAACTTAATTGGACAAAAACGCAATGTTTAGTAATCTTGTATATTAACCTGAGAATGAGAACATGTTTAGGTATGGTTTCAATTTTAGATTTATAAAATGCTCTTATATATTTAGGCCTCTTAGAACATGTTTCTTAATTTTAGATTGTTTCGTTGTTGCAGTTAGGTAGTTAGGGTGCAGACGAGCCGAGCCAAGCTCGAGCTTGACAAGGCTCGAACTCAACTCGAAAAAGAAACTAGGCTCAAGCTCGGCTTGATAGCTCGTCAAGCTTTAACCATCCAGGCTTGAGCTCGGCTCGATTCAGTTTAGATCAAAGCTCGAGCTTTGCTTGAAAAGCTCGAATATATGCATATGAATACATGATTACACATTTACACCCCTAGAACTCGGTTATCAAAATGAAATGAACAACCATATACCCAACTCCTAAATAAGTCGATTAAGGAGTTGAGACCCAATAAAAAAACCATAAAAGGACCCTACAAAAGGGACATACACCTGAACCAATGAATCATAACTAACTTGGACCAAATGTGAATAAATTTTCACCTGATGCCACACATTGAAGAGTCAAGAGTCAAGAAGACCATATCTAATGTTATCATTTTGTCCCACTAATCAAGACACATTGGCCAAAATCAGTAGACATATGGGACACCATTAGATTTACACAAACATTTGCATTACATATTGCCACGGAATCACAAGAACACACTTAAATATACCTGTAGAAAACTAGAATGGGGGTTGAATAGTTTACCGAGTAAAAACTTTGTTTTGAAACTTATTGAAAGATCAATTGATGTTGATCTTAGATATGTTAGTGAAATATGTAAACAATATATAAAGAGTAAATAGGGAAAGAAACAATCAAACCACAACAAGTTGTTTATAGTGGTTCGGTCTACAAGGACTCTTTTTCCTTGCCCTACTCCACTTCCCGAGTCTCACACTCGAGAGTTTAACTTCACTAGTCAACAAGCTCCTTTCACCGGCAGAGAAACCTTTACACTTCGCTTACACACTATTTCCGACACTAAGCTAAATGTCGAGTTCTTTCCAAGGGTACAACCACTCCCACACACAATGTATTTTAAGGACTAAAATACTAACCACTCACACTCACAAGATTATGATAGTTTGGTACAACAATGAAGTATGAATCAACACAAGATCATACAACACCAAATAAACAAGACTTCCAACTCCTCGTTGAAGCTTGAATGTGACTTGATCTTCTTTGCTACAAAAGAGATCACTAATATGATATGAAACTGAGTTAGAAAGGTTAGAGAGAAGGAATGTATGAGAGTATGATGGAAAGGGATGAGAAACTACTTGGTTTGGCTTTGCTATTTATAGCAAAAACTCTCAGCAAGCACCACGGACCACAAAACCCTTAAAAGGGTTTCGCCCGTGTTAAAATATGGTGTCGCCGAGGTCTGACAGCAAGATCTCAAAATCTTGCAAAAGTCAACCATATCTATGCAAGATTATGTAAGATATGTAGAGCCTAAGTCTACACAAAATATCTAGTGAAATCTTCCAATGATTTCAATGATGCATCACATGATGTCATATGTTTGTTTTTTTATTTTTAGAAATATGTAAATGCATATGTAATGTTTAGTTTTTAAGAAACCAAAACATTCTAAAAACTCCTATCATACATTATGGTTTAGAGTCATATCAAGATATGTATAATCACAATGTAAATGCTTGAGTGATGAAGATATTATTTGAAAAAGCTTGTTTTAATATCTATTAAACTTGACAAGCTTTAAGCTTTATAAAAATCAAATTTACTTTTGTCGTTAACAAAACTTAGCTAAAGATCAAAAATATAAATTAGGTTTAATGACGATATTTGTATTAACAATCTCCCCCTTTTTGTTGAGGACAAAACATAAATTTTATTTTTATAAAAGATGTAAAGATTGTACAAGAGTTATAAAAATATTAGTTTTAGAACTTGAAAGAGAAATGATAATGCAAGTATATGATGTTTGACTTTTCTAGAAAGTCAAAGTCTTCACTAGTTGAAGCATTATGTTGACTTTTTTCAGAAAGTCAAAGTTTGCAGTTGACTTTTTCAGAAAGTCAAATATTACCAATGAAGTATCATGTTGACTTTTTCAGAAAGTCAATGTATACAGTTTGACTTTTTCAGAAAGTCAAATATAACCAAGTTTTATATATTTATCCCCCTTTTTATCTCAACAAAAAGAAGATGCTAGGCGGAATGTGTAATGAGCCCTTAGCCATTATCTCCCCCTTGACCAATGCTCCTCCTAAATTGGGTGCCAATGGAAAGATACATGGATTGTAAAAAACCTACAAGAAGAATTGTTAGTAATAATCATCATCACAAGCATATCCAAACACCATGTAATAAGCAACAACAATATGGAAAACATCATTCATTCGTTAAAATTTTTCATGATTTAAGAATCATGAAAGGAGAACACAATTAAGTGTTTAATACAATGAAAAAGAAATTATCCTAGAAAAATAAAGAAATACAAGAAAAATCATAGAAAATAAAAAATGCTTAAAGAAGATAATTTATGACCCTCCTATTGAGGTGGTGGATGAGCAAGAGCATTTAGGCTCTCGGGGATGTGATTGAGGAGGAACCTCATTTCCTCTTGGAACTCATGGACCATCACCCGGGTCCGTTCGGTTGTTTGAGCGGTTTGCTCACAATTTGAGCAACCATGCCTAGGAGGGTAGTATGTTTCATGGTGTTGCTGTGGTGGAATGGTAGAGGTGTTGATGTTGGTGTTGGTGTTTGGTGTGGTGATTATTGAGGCTAGCAAAACACTTTGCATTTGCATAGTCTCACTTAGATGAGAATCCACCATATTTGAAAATTGGTGGAGATGTTGGAGTTCGGCTTGAATCTCCTCTCTTGTGGGATGATCTTCCCACATGGACTCCTCAATTTCCTCTGTGTGAGGAGACATTGATGTAGGGAGTGGTTGATCCCCATACAAAGGACCATGGATGTCTTTGTGGATGGGGTGGAAGAGAAGAGGTCTTGGCCCTAACGGGGCGTTTGGGTCAAATGATGGTCTAGCAGACTTATGAGCAATCTACTCAATAGTACCAAATGATGGCAATGGTGGTGGATGATTGGGCCTAGGAGGAAAATCTTCCAAGTCCTACAAGAAAGGATTTGGAGAAGTGGGTGGTGTAGAAAATAACTCCAATGGGATGAGTGTTGGAGATTTTGGAGGTGATGGTGTTTTTGATGTTTGGAGGGGAGCCTGTGGTGGTGAGCTTGGAGTCTTTGTTGGTGGTGGAGTAGTGATGGTAATGGGTGATTGTGAAGGTGGTGTGGGAGTAGCTAAAGTGAGGTTTGTGTCATCCCTTATAGGAGATGAGATGGTTAGTGGAGATGACTCGGATGAAGAGCTCAAGTTGACAAAGCAACAAGGTCTTACGCTAATCCTAGCAGTTTTCTTGCAAGGCTTGGTTGATGGTGAAGTTTTTGTCATTTTGACTTAAGCTTTTGCTAGTGGATGGTAAGAATTGAGAAGGTGTGAAGATGATCATGGTAAAACCTCTTAATTTATAGGAATGGTGAATTATGGAGAAGTGTGTTTGATTTGATGTTAAACCATATAAGAGATGAGGTTTCTAATGATTTTGAAGTGGGTTTAATGCTAGTCATATCACCCAAGTCAATCCATACAAGAAGGATGGAGTGAAGAGGCAAAGATTTGCAATAAATGTGTTCTAATGATTGTGAGATCCTAACAATCAGATTACCCACGGATTGCAAGGAACCAAATTTTTTGTTCCTTCCTTTATGTAAAAGGGCTCCTTGGGTAGATTTTTCAAATTTTTGAATTTTGGTGGGAATTGGATTTCCTATATGCCTAAGTATGTTATACTAGTTCTAATATGGGTAATAACTAGTTAAGATTAACTTAGAAGCAATGTATGGTAATTTGGAATTTCGAAATAGGCGAAATTCAGAAAATTGCCTGTAGGATCCACGGCACCAAAATTTTACACAAGCGGAACCAAAAAAATGGTGCCGCCTGGTCCGCCTGTACAAGTACGGCGGTACCAAATTCCATAACAGATGGTACCAAATTTTTGGTGCCGTCTGATCTGTGGACACCAGAAAAGTTCACAAAACAGTATTTTAAGGGTCGGGTACTTTTCTGAAACCTGAAATTTTGCTCAAAACATGTGACATTAATTATTTCTAGTTAGGAAAAGCAAATAACACATACACAAACATAATGGAGCATAGACTTTGACCAAGGGCTAGCGATTTTCACATTAAAGTGAAAATGCGTAAAATTTGATAACACACTTGTGTTATCCCCCTGCATGAGATTGTTAGCATACATCATTGTTTTGAGTTATATTATCATCCTTTAAATTAAAAACAACCAAATTGTATCAAACATTAAAGATAATGTATTGTTCCAAACACTCCTTAAAAGGACCCTCACCTGTCCAACTTCTTGTAAATCTTGTTCATCATCCTACCAAGGCACTTGAACATCCCCTTGGTTTGCTTGAACTCCGCTGATTCATTCTCAATCTCAGGAAGAGACGCATAATACTCATGAGGTGGAAGGCGAGAATTTGGAAGACCATCCTCGGAGCTATTTGATGATGATGATGACGGAGTTGGAGGTTTTGCTCTTTTGCCTTTTGTCATAGCCACTCGCTCGTCACTCAAGGGCACAAAGATGTGAGGGATGAGCTCATAGTCAAGCTTCAACCCTTTTGGAAGATCATCCTTGGAGCTATTTGATGATGATGATGATGGAGTTGGAGTTGGAGGTTTTGCTCTTTTGCCTTTTGCCTTAGCCACTCGCTCGTCACTCAAGGGCACAAAGATGTGAGGGATGAGCTCATAGTCAAGCTTCAACCCTTTTGGGCTTGGTGGAATTGGTGCAAAGGCTCTATAGAGACGGGTGAGAAGCATCCCGTAAGGAAGAGCAACCGAACCTTGAGTTAGAATATCAATCATTCTCCTATCAATGTAGTAGGCTAGATTGAATGGTTAACGGGTGGACAAGTTGTAGAGCATATGACAAAGGAAAGCGTTGATATGATCCCTATTTCCTATGGTGCTAATGACGTTGGCTCTAAGTAGTTCCTCCCATTTCTTAAATTCTGGCTTAAGTTCATTGAGCTTCATTCTAAATGGATCTCAGTTCACCTCCTTTCCCTTTCGGGTGACGCAGGTTGTATCACCCCTTGGGGTAAATAGGCGTTCACGGATGACATCTTTATCCGCTAAAGGAGTTTGGTAGGGAAGAGAGCGGTCACTGATTGCATCAAGGATGGTGAGTGACCACTTATCCGAGTAGACACATGTCCCTCGGTTGGGAATTCCTAGCACTTGAGCAAATTGGGTTAAGGAGATGGTATAGTCGTTTTGGTTGATCCTAAACCTAAGGCTAAACTCATCTTCTTCATCAATGAAACCGGTGACACTAGCATAGAACTCTAACACAAACCTAGGGCAAATAGGTTCGTCGATGTCAAGGAGACAATCAAATTGAATAGCGGCTAGTTCTTGACGGAGATTGGTATTTTCGACAAAAGAGGAGTTAATGGTTCTACCCTCATGGAAGTACCTAGTTTCTAGACTCTTAAAGATTTCGACTTGCTCCTTGGAAAGTCCTTTGGTTTTGTGATGTTTGGGAATGTAGTTAACGGTATCCTTGTGATCATAGAATCTTGCGGCTACCATGGTTATTCCTATGAGCAAGAATTTACATGTTAAAAATGAGAATAAACTTAACGTTTTGATTATAGTGTGTGCCTATATGAAAACGATTTGGAGTTGCGATTATCTCGACTCATTTTATGCATAAAATAGTCTTTAGTGGGGGTGTTTGGCAAACGGCATGAGATAACCCAAACGCTCCTAATTAAATGTGGCTTCATTTGAATATACCCGGGAATGCATATTAGTTATGCAATACCTTTAGTATTCAAGAGCATGCAAGTGATGAAAATTTAACGTTTCTATTTGTATTAAAAATGAAAAATTGTTTTCCTACAAGTGAGAAGCTTTTCAAACAATTTTGACATGGGGTGTTTGGTTATTTGAATAAAACCTTTTAGTCATTATCTTTTGATTAGTGGGAAACATGATTTGTTTATGCAATATGATAATGTAGTACCTAATTTCAATGACTAGTTATGCAATTTCCCAATTGAATCCATGTTTTGTACAAGAATATACATAAACCCCATGTAATGATTTTGTGCACAAATTAGAATACTAGACTCAGAATTAAGAGATAAAATGTAGTTAGGATACTTACAATGATGTTAACTTTAGTGATTAGTGGGTGAGAAAATGTCAACAATGAGTTAGGTCTAATGTTTGCACGTTTTGGTGAAGTGGGTTGTGAGGAAGAAGGTGCTTTGTAGGTGGCACTTTTGAAACTGTAGTCACCACGGACCAGACGGCACCAAATTTTTGGTTCCGTCTTTGTTGTCGTTTGGTGCCGTGGGTACAGTAGCAGGTTCAAAACTAATTTTTTTTGTTTTGTTTGTTCTAAGGTTTAGGCTATGTTTTACCTACATGTTTGGTTCCATTAACCCTAAACCAAGTTTAAGAAGATTAAATGGTTCTCGTTTGAGAGGCTTAGTTAGAATGTCGGCAATGTTGTCTTCGGAGGACACTTTCTCAATTGAGATGTTTCCTTTTTGAACATTGTCGCGAAGAAAGTGATGACGGATTTCAATATGCTTTGTACGAGCATGTTGGACGGGATTTTTGCTGAGATCGATAGCTCCTTTGTTGTCACATAATATAACGATATCGTTGAGATGAATTCCGTAGTCCACGAGAGCTTGCTTCATCTAAAGAGCTTGTTGACATGCTTTTCTGGCTGAGACGTACTCGGCTTCAGTAGTTGAGATAGCTAAAGTCGTTTGCTTCTTTGCAAACCATGAGGTGAGACAATGTCCGACAAAAGTGCAAATACCACTTGTACTTTTTCAATCGACATAGTCACCGGCACGATCCGAGTCGGCATATACTATAGTTTCTTGTTAGGATTTAGTAAATCCAGTTATTAAAGAGTCGGTCACCTCAAGTATATGTAATCGTTAGAAAGCTCGTAGTCGTAGATTAGTTCATGTTTAGTAGTATTTAGTTAAGTAACACCGTGGAGGATGGACGGGTCTTTAACCACTGTATGCCTGATCCACAGCCCGTAGGTGGCGTTTTATGTAAGAACTATAAATACTCTCTACCTCCCAAGGTAGAGAGTTGGAGCTCATAATAAGATTTTTCTTTCTCTCACTAAAGTTCCCAACCTCTAAATTTCTCTCTCTAAAACATCATTTATACGCCTCTTGTGTTTATGGTTTGATGTGTTAGTGAAATCCAATATGTTACAAATGGTATCAAGAGCCATGGTTTGATCATCTCTCTTACATATCCTTGGATTTCTAGTGGTTTTAGATGGTTTTTGAGTTTGAAAAAGTTTAGTGGTTTTTGCATCATTTGGATTATTTCTAGTGTTAAAGTTTGAATTTTGGGTGTACTTTTGTGTTAAGAATCATTGTAAGTGCTTGGGTTTTGATTTGGTAAGCTTGAATCACTGTGGTTGAGCTTGTTTTGGATTGAAAAGTGTGTTTTTGAATTTTTTCTTGCTAGTAACTTGGTTCTCGTTGTGTTTTTCATCGTAGCGACTTGCTTCAGTAAAAGGTAGCGAGTTACAGTGTGAATTGTTAGCGATTTGGTCCTAGCGACTTGTCTATTGAGACAAGCCGACAAACAGTACAACTTAGTGGATTCTCCACTACGGATAGCGACTTGGTGAAGTTAGCGACTTGCTTTCAATTTCGTTAGCGACTTGTACTCAGTATTCTTAGCGACTTGATGTTAGCAACTTGGACCTTAGCGAGTTGTTCTTTAGCAACTTGACTGTGTAGCGATTTGGTACTCTTAGCGACTTGGTGTTAGCAACTTGGACCTTAGCGAGTTGCTCTTTAGCGACTTGACTGTGTAGCGACTTGGTGCGTTAGCGACTTGTGTCTTAGCGACTTGGTCTTAGCGACTTAGTTCAAGTATTATTAGCGACTTGTTTGATTTTTTTAATACGGTTTTCTCTTGATTTAGTAAAATCCTATGAAAGAATCTATTTCCCGGTTTAATCATAGAGTTATAAAATCCCGTGTAATCTGTTAACATGTGTACCAACGTACCTACAATCATCTCCACTGCTGCTGAAGATGTTCAAGTAGCTGGTTCAGATACTCGTCCACCCATGCTTGACAGAACTGACTACGACTCTTGGGCACAAAGAATCAGATTGTACTGTCCTGGAAAGGAAAACGGAGTCAACATTCTCAAGTTTATTGACGAAGGACCTTATCAGATTGAGACTACAAGAGACTTAATTGATACAGCTGCAGATGGTACAATGATCTATGGAATAGACAGACCATAGACGTATGATGAGCTCGATGATAAGGAGAAAAAGAGATTCGATGCTGACATCAGGGCTTCTAACATTATACTTCAGGGTCTTCCAAAAGATATCTACAAGCTTATCAATCACAACACTAAAGCCAAGGTTGTTTGGGATAATGTCAAGATGCTTCTCTCAGGTTCTGAATTGACAAAGGAAGACAGAGAATCACAGATGTATGATGAATTTGAGCACTTTAAGATGAAGCCAGAAGAAAGTGTCTATGAATACTACGTGAGATTCCACAAGCTTGTGAATGATATGAGGAATATCAAAATGACCATGCCAAATATTCAGCTGAATTCAAAGTTTGTGAACAACATGAATCCCGAATGGCATAAGTTTGTCACCTTTGTGAAGCTAACCAAAGGATTGAAGAATACCAACTATGAGCAACTTTATGCATTCCTTCTTCAAAATGAGAGACATGCTATGTTTGAAAAAAGGATTCTTGAACAGTTCAAAACCAACCAGGGAGAAACAAGTTCTTCAAATGATTCAACAGCCTTTTACACAAATGTTGGAATTACCACCAAAGCTTCTCAAGTCATACCCATGGGTAATGGTAATTACAAGCTAATCCCTGATCCAGCATATAAGACTCCTGACCCAAACACATTCATGGAAAACTTCATCAATCAACTGTCTCTCATGGTTAGTCAAAACATGAACTCTCTCCCACACACCAACAATAACCTCAGAACAACATCCAATCCACACAATCAAGATACTGTCAGAGATGGGAAGGTTATGGTGCAACCAGTTCAAGAAAGGCAGTATGAACAGGGAAGAGGAGGAGTTGGTAGAGGATATGTGGCAAATCAGAATCGTGGAAGAAATCCAAATCAGGGTCAAGCTAAGCCAATTAAGTGCTACAACTGTGGTGGTGATGGACACATAGCAAGGAACTGCACTTCTCCAAAACGCCCTCAAAATGCAGAGTACTTCAAAAACAAGATGTTACTTGTGCAAGCTCAGGATAATGGAGCTGTGTTGGATGAAGAGGAGCTGTTGTTTCTTACTGAGGGGAATGCCAAGACATATGATGTAGATGTGGATGAGCAACCTATTCAGGATATAGGTCATAATCATCAGAACGCCTTTCAAGTCGCCGATTGTGATGCATATGACTCTGACGTTGATGATGAACCTACTGCACAGACAATTTTCATGGCTAGCATTTCTCCAATGGTCTCTCCAAAGGTCCCCTCACCCCAGCAAGCTGGTCCATCCAAAGAATCAATCATCTCAGAGGTATTAAAACTATATGATGATGTTGATGAGCAAAAGATGCATAATAAAGTACAATCTCTTGAAACTTATGAATCAGATATTGATGATAAGGGTAATAGCTATATTGTCCCATATGATCAATATGTGAAGCAAAGTGAAAGTGAGATTGTACCAAGTAATGCATCTTCCGCAGTCAATGATGACTATGCTTTTGATGAATACACTGCATGTGCCCCTGATGATTATGTTATCTCTGAACTGAATGCCTATAAAGAACAAGTTGCTATTTATGAATAACGTGCTAAGTTTGAGTTAACCACCCGTGAGCAGGAAATGGATGACCAAATGCGTACAATTATTAGAAAAAGTAATTTTAGAGAAGAAGTACTAAAACAAGAGTTAAACTCCTTACATGAAAAGCTTTCTAAAACTGCTAAGCAAAAACAAGAACTTCAAGAAAATGTTAAAATGCTTAAGCAAGAATTCAGTGCTAAGGAATCAAAACTTTTGAATGATTTCTCGAATCTAAAAACTTTGATAAACAAGCTTGAAAATAAGTTGTACGTACAAGGGAATACCATTTAGACTGCTCACATGATCACTAAGCATAGAGTTCTCAGCGATAAGCATAGTATCCCCATTATAAAGGAATCTAATCCTGAGTATGGTAAGATAGCAAAAGCTGCTCAAAATGTAATCTATGATGGCAATGTGATTGTTAAACCTAGACAAAAACCTAGTTGCATTGAGTGCACTGAGGAAGATAGAAAACTAGATGATGCATTGATAAGGTTTTAAAAGGTACCTTTTTAAGGGGTCATTTAAGCCCTTATTCGATCACTTCTGTATCCGTTATTGCTTAATATCGTTCCTTTTCACTTTTTAGGTCTCTTGAAGGCAAAATGCTGGAATGATGCTTATTTGGACGAAAAGGCGCGAATATACGAAGAAAATGGCCAAAGTCAGAATCGAGACACTCAAAGCTGCTGAAACATAAGGCGACGGCGTCACTGCATATCTGCGACGCCGTCGGGAAGGCATTTTGCGACGGCTCAGAGGCGAAATTGCATGTTTTCAAGGGACGACGTCAGGTTCTAAAAGAATAGGCCGTCGCTACTCAGACGGCCTAGATGCAGCCAAGACGGCGTCAGAGCTGAAGGGGACGGCGTCACGGTCATAAGGTGACGCCGTCGCAAGGTTTACGTGGCCAAGACGAAACCCTAATGACGGCGACACGACGGCGTCACGAAACATAAGGTGACGCCGTCGTAGATGTAATCTTATATATAGAATCCGAATTTTTCAGTTTTTGTGGGTAGTCTTTTGGAGTAAAAACCTAAAACCGAACCAAGGCTTTCTTGTGCAGTATTTTAGGGTTCTAAACCCTATTATACATCAAGATAAGTATTTACTTCATTAATTTAATTATGTCTTTGATTATTTGTGTGTATGCTTGCATGTTCTCCATGTCCGGCTAATTTATTTGTGTGTTTGCTTAGGGAATATGAAACTTAATTATTGAATATTGATTGGTTGATACTTATCTTAGTTGACTAATGATCTAGAGTGCGCTAGATTATTCGTTGTGTACTTAATGCTTGACTTTTCTTTGTGAACTTTAGAATATAATTATCTAGGTAATTGTAGGATAAAGTATTCAAGGACAACCGTAGAGTAGGCGTCTATAAATCACTAGAGGATTTGTAAACAAGACCCTTTGGTAATTTCAAAGAGTTAGGGAAACAAGCACGCCCTATAGCCTTAGAATCACAACGCAACTAGGAATAAGGACGTGACAAATCAACCATCAATAGGAGATAATTAAGGAGTAGTAAAACCTAAGTAAACACATCTTTAAACTATCATACGAGTACACATCAATTAGACATAGACTATCACAACCTTAGCTTAGATAATTAGATAATAGTAGAGTAATCGGTAGCAATACCAACCCCCCAAATCCAATACCCGAGATTCGTACCTTTTCAATTTCTAAAAAAATATAAAAAGATAAAAAATAATCTTCCTCAACCTCAACCTTAGCGTAGTAACTTCTCACTAGCATTCCTATTCCCCTAGAGAACGATATCAATACCCGTGGCTTACCCTAATTACTACACTACAACGATTAGGTTCACTGCCTAGGGTGTTATAAAACTTGCTCGAAGAAAAGGAAGTTTCCTTGACCCCGAACGACGCGTGTAGCGTTATCAAGTTTTTGGCGCCGCTGCCGGGGAATAGAATAGCTAGTTAGTAGTCCACCTCG
>BPTQ01000001.1:155093120-155360378 GCA_019973895.1 Chrysanthemum seticuspe
TTTTCTTTGTGAACTTTAGAATATAATTATCTAGGTAATTGTAGGATAAAGTATTCAAGGACAACCGTAGAGTAGGCGTCTATAAATCACTAGAGGATTTGTAAACAAGACCCTTTGGTAATTTCAAAGAGTTAGGGAAACAAGCACGCCCTATAGCCTTAGAATCACAACGCAACTAGGAATAAGGACGTGACAAATCAACCATCAATAGGAGATAATTAAGGAGTAGTAAAACCTAAGTAAACACATCTTTAAACTATCATACGAGTACACATCAATTAGACATAGACTATCACAACCTTAGCTTAGATAATTAGATAATAGTAGAGTAATCGGTAGCAATACCAACCCCCCAAATCCAATACCCGAGATTCGTACCTTTTCAATTTCTAAAAAAATATAAAAAGATAAAAAATAATCTTCCTCAACCTCAACCTTAGCGTAGTAACTTCTCACTAGCATTCCTATTCCCCTAGAGAACGATATCAATACCCGTGGCTTACCCTAATTACTACACTACAACGATTAGGTTCACTGCCTAGGGTGTTATAAAACTTGCTCGAAGAAAAGGAAGTTTCCTTGACCCCGAACGACGCGTGTAGCGTTATCATGCATCTAGGGAGAAAATGAATAAGAAACTTAACGATCTTGCGTGTAAAGAGAATAACATAACGATCAAACCTCATGATTACACTAAGGAAAATTGGATATCCTTGAACATGTTTAAGCCTCAAACTCAATTAACCCCAGAACAGATTTTTTGGAAGAAAGATATGGATAAGCTAAAAGTTAATGTACTTGTTGAAACAAACACTCCCCTTAGGAAAATGCCTGCAGCTACTGTGTATCCTCCAAATACACCAATGCATCTAGTCCCTAGATCTATTGCCACTAATAGCAAGACCTTAATCATCCTATATGTTGTTTATCAGCTGTTTGTTGATTTTGAGAAAACGTGTAAGAAGAGAATCACACCTACAGGGATAACTGAGGGGGAAAGGGGTTTTGAACAAACTAAAGAATGTTATTTAACTGAGGTCATGCCTTTCTTCAAACAATTAAAAGGTCAATTTGAGAGTCTTCAAAAAGGGATAAATTCAGATATTAAAGAAATGGAAAAAGAATTTGATGCAATGATAGTTGAAGTGAATGACTATGAACAGGAACTCAAATATAATGAAGTTGAAAGGAAGAACTTGCACATCTTAAATGAGAATTTGATTTCGAGTTGTGTTGCTCAAGATGTGTTTTATACTGTTACTAAGCACTCTATTACTACTTCTCGATTTCATGGATTATCTATTGCATTGAAAGTTTCCCATGATCGTGTCATTGAGCTTGAAAACAAAAACTCAGAACTAAGTGAGAAAATTGATCAGGATGATCACGATAATTTGGTAAAACATCTTTCTAAACTAGAAGTTGAACATTTTGATTTACAACTAAAATATCAACATCTTAAAGAAAATGTCAAAACCTCAAATATCAAGACATCCTCAGATGTTCCAGAGTTTGATGCAGTTTTTCAGATAAACAAACGTGACGAACAGATTCAAGCTCATTGTAACACGATCAGAAAGTTGAAAGCCCAAATCTCTCAATTAAAGGGTGAAAAGAACAATGTGACTGGCTCCCAAATGCCTCCTCCTTTAGATTCTCAATATTCTCAAACTTTTCATCTTCAAAACTTAGTTAATGCTTTACAAAAAGAAAACGAGAGTTTTCTAGAAGAAAATGAAAAAGTTAAACGACACTTTAAAGAGTTATATGATTCAATGAAAGTCACTCGTGACAAAAACAACGAAAAAATAACATCTTTACAAAAGGAAATTGAGAATCTGAGGAGTCAGGAAACAGGGAAACTGCCACTTGTTTTTAATGAGAATGTTGTATCAAAGTCATCCTCAGACTGCAAATATACTGTGACTGTTAAATACATTCCTCCTCATCTTAGGAATAATGAACCTGTGTTTCACAACTATTGTGCTCACCTTAAGGATAGTCTAGAATGTCTCCGTGAGATTGTGGAAGAGGATTTTCTAAATAAGCCTCTTGACAGTGAAATTAGGTTTTCGTGCATTCAAGCCAAATGATCTCAAGAACTGCTAGAATGTTTAATAGCAACATGTCCTAAATTCTTAGGTGCAAAAGGAAAAGCTGTGATGCCTTGTTCTATGCCTAGTGCCAAGCATACAAACCATTCTATGCCCAGTTTTAAGAAAGTGAACACTAATGTGCCTTCAAGTAGTTCAGATCCCTGCACTTCTAGTTCAGGAATGCAAAAAGTAGCAAACCAACTAATGTTCAAATTCCCTCTACAGGAGTAAGAAGTGACACCAAAGCAAGCGGGTCAAAGCCTCAATGCAACACAAAGAATGATAGGACCTTGCATGCTAGGAATGTTCAGTGGAAGAGAGTAGAAGATCACCTTAGGGAGAATTTGAATAAGACGAATCGTGTTGATTCTAGTGTTAGCTCTAAGCGTACTGTAATTAATGCGAATTCTGCTACTTTTGGCAAAACATGTAATGATGATTGCGTGGTTTCTGTTACTAATCTTGAATGTGGTGTGAATGATTTGTCTAATGTTGTTAAATGCCCAGTTAAAACTGTTAATGCTAAAAATTAAGCTAAGAAGGCTAAAAGGCAAAGGCGAAAGAAAGTTAGAAAACAGTGGAAATTAAACCCACAGGAAGGAAATTTAGTAATATAGGTTATTAATGGATACCTACTGGGCATAAGGTTAATGAGTTTTGCCCTAAATTTGCTAAGTCAATGCCCACTATAAAATGGATGCCTACTGGTAGAACTATTCCCTTAAGAAGTGAACATACTTTGAATAGGTCAAATATGGACACTAGAACTGCATCTATTTCTAATGAGTCCATTGTTTCTACTTCTGATGTGGGTGTTCCAATCACTGTTACTAACCAAATGGAACCTATTCTTGCATGGGGATCCCAATTATCCAGTTATCCATTCGTGTTTGTGTTCAACTGCAGATCGTTCAAATCGTTCTGTGGTACCTGGACTCAGGCTGTTCCAAGCATATGACTGGAGACCGGTCACGGCTCATGAACTTCGTGAGTAAATTCATCGGAACTGTGAGATTCGGAAACGATCATTTTGGTGCTATTATGGGTTATGGAGATTACGTGGTTGGAGATAGTGTGATTTCCAGGGTATATTATGTTGAAGGTCTTGGACATAATCTATTTTCTGTCGGACAATTCTGTGACTCAGATTTAGAAGTGGCCTTCAGAAAACATACTTGCTTTGTTAGAGAACTTGATGGTGTGGAACTTCTCAGAAGAACTCGTGGTTCAAACCTATACACCATCTCTATCGAAGATATGATGAAATCTTCACCCATCTGCTTGCTATTAAAGGCTTCCAAAACTAAGTCATGGCTATGGCACCGTCGTCTCAATCAATTGAACTTTGGTACCATAAACAATCTTTCCAGAAAGGACTTGGTAAGAGGATTACCCAGATTAAAGTATGAAAAAGATCATCTTTGTTCAGCTTGCCAATTGGGAAAAAGCACAAAATATGCCCACAAACCAAAACCCACAAACTCAGTAATGGAAGTTCTTCATACCCTTCATATGGATCTGTGCGGACCAATGAGAGTGCAAACAATAAATGGGAAGAAATACATTCTAGTAGTTGTTGATGACTACTCTCGATTTACATGGGTCAAGTTTTTGAAGACAAAGGATGAAACTCCAAATGTCATCATCAAACTTATCAAACAGCTTCAGGTCCGACTCAACAATACTGTTAGAATTGTTCGAACAGACAATGGCACAGAGTTTGTTAACAAAGACTTAATTCAGTTTTATGAAAGTGTTGGAATCAGTCGTCAAAGAAGTGTTCCACGAACTCCTCAACAGAATGGTGTAGTTGAAAGACGAAATCGAACTCTTGTGGAAGCTGCAAGAATAATGCTAATTTATTCAAAGGTTCCAATGTTTCTATGGGCTGAAGCCATTGCCACTACTTGCTACACCCAAAATCGTTCCCTTATGCACACCTCTCATGGAAAAACTCCATATGAACTTGTCCATAAACGAAAACCTGATCTATCCTACCTTCGTGTGTTTGGTGCTTTATGTTACCCAACTAAAGACGGTCAAAATTTAGGTAAACTAAAAGCTAAAGCGGACATTGTAGTATTTGTAGGTTATGCACCAAACAGAAAAGGATGCCGAATCTACAACAAGAGAACCCGAAATATCATGGAAACGATTCACGTTACGTTCGATGAGCTGACCGGTCAAATGGCTCCAGGACAATCCAGTTCTGGACCCGCATTTCAACCTTTATCCAGTAGTCCTATCAGTTCTACTCTTGTTTCTAATCCCTCACCAGCAACTCCTTATGTACTTCCTTCAGAAGATGATTTGAAGAAATTATTTGATCCAATGTTTGATGAACACTATGAGCCAAGTGCTAATGATATGTCAGTTCCATCAACAGAGGCAGCCTCTATCCCTGTCAATAAAGTAAACCCTTCAGTTTCAATGTCATTAAGTCAAGAAGCGTCTGCTGCTGATCACTCTGTCTCATCAACAAATCATCAATCATCGAGTGTACACAATGGAAATGTTGCAGCTGTTACAGATGATGAAAACCCTTTTGCTCCTCCAGAAGATGAACCCTTTGAAAATATATTTGCTCCTGAGTCATCATCAAAACCATCTTCTTCAGGAGATATCAACTATGCTACTTCAGTTCCTCAACAACAACCAAATGAACATCTTAGAAAATGGACACATGATCATCCACTGGACAACATCATTGGAAACCTTTCCCGTCCGGTATCCACACGAAAACAACTTGCAACCGATGCCTTATGGTGCTTCTTCAAATCCGTACTCTCTAAGATCGAACCAAAAGATGTGAAAACTGCCATGAATGAAGACATCTGGTTTAATGCCATGCAAGAAGAAATTCATGAGTTTGATCGACTAGATGTATGGGAATTAGTACCTGCGCTAGATTGTGCTATGATTATTGCTCTAAAGTGGATCTTCAAAGTGAAACTTGATGAGCATGGTGATGTTTTAAAGAACAAGGCTCGATTGGTTGCAAAAGGATACCGTCAAGAGGAGGGTATTGACTTTGAAGAATCATTTGCTCCAGTTGCTTGTATCGAGGCAATCGGAATCTTCTTGGCTAATGCCGCAAGTAAGAACATGGTAGTCTATCAGATGGATGTAAAGACGGCGTTTCTTAACGGAGATCTTAAAGAAGTCGTATACGTCAGCCAACCTGAAGGCTTTGTGAATCCAGAGCATCCTACTCACGTCTATCGTTTGAAGAAGGCTCTTTATGGTTTAAAGCAAGCTCCAAGGGCATGGTATGATACGCTATCAAAGTTTCTTATATCTACTGGATTCAGCAAAGGAGCAGTTGATCCGACATTGTTCACCAGAAAGTCAGGCAAACATTTAATTCACGTTCAAATATATGTTGATGATATCATATTTGCCTCGACGGACCCCAATGAATGTGACCGTTTTTCAAATGAAATGGGTTCAAAATTTCAAATGTCAATGATGGGACAAATGTCATTTTTCTTGGGATTACAAATTTCACAAAGTCCCGGAGGCATTTTTATAAATCAATCTAAATATGCAAATGAGATTTTAAAGAAACTTGGATTTGATTCCAGTGACCTTGTTGACACTCCCATGATAAAGCGTACTAAACTGGATGAGGACCACTCAGGGATCATGGTAGACCAAACGAAATATCGTAGTATGATTGGATCCCTGATGTACCTCTCACAGCCAGTAGACCAGACATTTTGTTCGCTGTTTGCATGTGTGCTAGATATCATGCTAAGCCTACCAAAAAGCACCTTGAAGCAGTTAAACGGGTCTTTCGGTATCTCCAAGGAACCATCAATATGGGACTTTGGTACCCGAAGGACACCGGTATGTCACTAACAGCCTATGCAGATGTTGATCATGCAGGATGTCAAGATACACGTCGAAGTACGTCTAGAGGTGCTCAGTTTTTGGGAGATAAGCTTGTGAGCTGGTTTTCAAAGAAGCAAATGAGTACTTCTATTTCCTCTATAGAGGCTGAATACATAGCCATGTCATCTTGTTATGCTCAAATCCTATGGATGAGATCCCAATTATCTGACTATGGCTTTGAATTCAACAAAATTCCTCTGTACTGTGATAATAAAAGTGCTATTGCTCTCTCATGCAACAACGTACAACACTCAAGATCAAAGCACATCGACATTCGAAATCATTTCATCAGGGAGCAAGTAGAAAACGGTGTGGTGGAACTCTATTTTGTGAGGACTGAATATCAGTTAGCAGACATCTTCACCAAAGCTCTTCCTAGAGAACGTTTTGAGTTTATCCTCCCAAGACTTGGTCTAAAGAGTCTACAACCAGAAACACTCAAACGTCTTCAAGAGGAAAACGAGGAGTAAAGGTCTTTCTTCATCCATCTCTTGTAAATATTTATTCAAAAAGCAAATAGAAAAATATAAAACTTTCAAAAAATCCATAAAAAATTGAAAAATCTTGAAAATTTTCAAAAAAATATTGTCATTTTGTCATATTTTTTTCTCGATTCGATAATATCTACGATCTATGTGCTGTCATTCAAAGAATGACACGGGATTTTAGATGTTGTTCGAATGTTCTAAAAAAAATCAAAAAATATTTTTGGGAGAAAGTGAAACAATGGTTTATTGTCATTTCAGGCATTAACCCGCTTTTTAAAGAAAGAACAGAGCCAGACTTTATCTTGTTTTTCAAAACTCATCCTCTGATTCTATAAACAATTACTTACTATCTAATGAAAACTTGTTAGCCTCGCTTTTTATAAAGATAACGTCACTTACGTGAATTGGACTAGACGCGTAGTATATTTTGCCCTTACGCTGTGTTCTCGAGTCGGATCATTAAAGAAAAGAAAATGAAAGGGAAGTAAAGTGAAGATATTTACTTCCACATTGTGTTCTTAAGTTTTACTTAAGGAGGAAAAGAAAAGGAAATAGAAGTAAAGTTAGTGTAAATTGGGTGATTTTGTTTCCTCCCAAAAGTGGGCGGAAAAGGAAGTAAAGTGTTTTACTTTACTTTACTTCCATTTTCTTTAATCACAAAACTCAAGAACTGAGCGTTAGGGACTAGTATCGTTTAAGTGGCAAAGATAGGGCCTATATATACCCCTCATGACTCTCCATGAGGGGTGAGGTGAAGCATTTGGCTAGGTGTAGTGTGTGTTTATTTCAATAAAAGTCTTGTGTTTTCTCCTCCCTCTCTCTAGTTTCTCTCACTAAAAAGATGAATACTTTCATCTTCTTCCACCAACCAAGACCTCCAAACCACATAAATCTTTATAGTTATTCGGTCCTGACAAAACTAATTGCTTTGAAAAATAACTCGGACTCTATTTTTGAAAATCATCTGGACTCAACGTTTGTCAAAAATATCTATCTCTTAATCAACAACTTATGTCATTGATTGAGGGGGAGAATGATTTCAATTAAATAAAAAGGTTATTCGTCATACAATTGTTTTCAAAAGATACTCATGCATGTTTAATCAATGGAGTTTAAAGTCTCATAATCCGATCCTTATCAGTTAAAATGTTTTCATAATCAAGTCACAATTCTCCTCAAAAGCTTTCAAAATCAATTTAAATCTACAGAGATCACAAATCTCAAATGAGTAGAAAATTGTGATCGGGGGAGAATTTGTGATTTAAATTGGATTTAAACTAATAATTCGATAAATGGTTTCACAAGTGTTTTGCAAGCTTTCCTCCCCACATGTGCCAAACGATTTCAAATTTTCCATGCACATGTTGAGGGGGAGCACCCTTTTAAAACCACAAAGAATTGAAACGTGATTGATTTGTCTCTAAGTGCAGGTTCCTTCTAATATGTGCAAAACTCTTTGAAACCTCGAAGCACATATTAAGGGGGAGCAAACTTATGAAAACCTCATCCTTCCTCAATATGCTTTATCTACTTGATTTGATCAGGGAAGTGATGTTGATATCTTTTAGAAAATGGTAATCTAAGAAGTTAATTCTTCCTCTTGCCTCCGTGTGCTAAAACGATTTCTGATACATGATGCACATGTTGAGGGGGAGCTCTTTTTCTAAAAATATAAAAAACAATTCAGGTACAAAATGCTTTGATAATATATCACAAACATCTGGATTGATTTTCAAATGGTTTTCAATTGGTTCCAACGGCATATGAACAATACCAAAATAGACCGACCAAATTTACTTTATGTATGGTGATATAAGGATGGTTAGGTCAGGTATTCGTTCCCACGATCCGCCAGAACCAGAGGGATCTACCCAGGGACAATCCACTAGATAGTGTAGAGTCCTTAGGTTTGATGAAAAAGAGGAGAAAAGTGAGATACGGGAAGAGTGCGGACTGAGATAGAGCTAGAACTGGAATAAACCCAACAAGGTTCTAGTTATGAAATCTCGGTAAGCACTGAAGAGGTTGAAGAATGAAAAAGAATTAAATGTAAAAAGGGGTGAAAAGAAATAGCCCTCCAATAATTCAACCTTAGGGCAGTAACCGGGTTCAATACATATGCTACTGGTGTTTACTAAGGTAACATCGGTATTGAAGACAAGACGTCATGGACCCAGTGACGCACTGCACTACATCTTCCCAAGCTACTCAAGTTCCTCTTAAAAGGGCTTGTTTCATTCTCACAGGGAACCTACATAATCTATCGACTCTCTCTTAGAGATTTTTGATATTGAAGAAGGAGACCCTCTCCCTAGTCTCCGGCATAGGAAACCAAATGTGCACAATTGAGTCTAGAGCCACGAGATCATCAAATAAATCTCATTAGGACACTGTCAATGAAGACTCTCTGTTTCACACAATGTGGAAAGAGAGATTATATCTTATGAGTCCTACGCATTATCCTTGTGGTATTGCCAGAACATCTGAGTGATATGCAAACATATTCACAATGAAGATGGAAAGCCTTCTGGATCCAACATCAAACAAGCTCCTGGTGGGTGGCATGTGAGATCTATCCAATAGATCAACCATGTGACAACTGAGCAGAAACAATGGGGCGATTCAATTTTTTGAATCAATCCTGGTTCAGGTTATGGATTGACGGATACCTTTGAAAAACCGATCGTTATGCTTAAAAATCCTTTTCCTTAGCACATCGACTGTGTACTAATATTTCAAAATAAAAGGTATTAATGATTGATAATTGATTTTCTTTAAAACCTTCGTTGTATTGCAAAAACAATTTCTATTGAGTGATACACGATTGCTTTTCAAATATCTTCTTATCAATCAGTGAATCTCAATTCGCTGGTTCACTCACTCCGTGTTGTCTTCTTTGAGACGTTCCAGTTTGAGAACAGCTAGAACAGCTGCGAAACCCTGTCAAGGAAATTCTTCGGAATTATACCTGATCACAGGCAGTACTTGTACTGATCAACGGGGAACCGTGGGCCGTGTACCTCAATTAAACGAAAGTGATCAAAGACACTTTCGTGCGCTTTATTGCTAACTGTTGTATGCAGGTACGCCCGACGTTTGCAGCTGATCAGAATGAAGTGGTCAATCCATAGCCGCATGCTCACACAACACATTCATTTCTAAAGAAATCATGATTAGTGCATCAATGACTCTGATATTTTCACTCCATGCTTCTGCTACGCTGCTGCAAATATCATGAATCAACTAAACCTTCCGCTACTCTGATGAGAATATATCTTGATCCAGAATGTGAGCATGTCGGTCCAAATGTCACAACATCACATATTACCAACACCACAATGGAAGAGTCAGAGATTTATGTTTACTGGTGATCTCAAAGCTGGCTCAAAACTCATTATCACGTGGATCAGTTAAAGACCTCCACATTGATTATCCAAACATGCAATAATGAAGAATCAATGACTACGAGCTACAGAGCAAAGAACATTAACAAGAAACCAAGAACAATCTTATTGTAATATCTGTTTGTATTCTATATATTTTTGAGGTGACCTCCCTTAGGGGGAGATTGTTAGGATTTAGTAAATCCAGTTATTAAAGAGTCGGTCACCTCAAGTATATGTAATCGTTAGAAAGCTCGTAGTCGTAGATTAGTTAATGTTTAGTAGTATTTAGTTAAGTAACACCGTGGAGGACGGACGGGTCTTTACCCACTGTATGCCTGATCCACAGCCCGTAGGTGGCGTTTTATGTAAGAACTATAAATACTCTCTACCTCCCAAGGTAGAGAGTTGGAGCTCATAATAAGATTTTTCTTTCTCTCACTAAAGTTCCCAACCTCTAACTTTCTCTCTCTAAAACATCATTTATACGCCTCTTGTGTTTATGGTTTGATGTGTTAGTGAAATCCAATATGTTACATTTCTACACCCGTTCCTTTGGGATACCATAATCCTAAACATATCGTTCCCTTAATGTATCTAAATATCCTTTTCAAGGCTTCTAAGTGTGATACCTTTGGATTTTCTTGAAAGCGAGCACATAGACAAACACTAAACATAATGTCGGGTCTACTGGCCGTTAGAGAGAGTAAGCTACCGATCATTCCTCTATATTTAGTGTTATCTACGGATTCACCTTCCTCATCCTTGATGAGTTTCGTTTCCGAGGACATGGGTGTTTTAGTTGGTTTTGAGTCTTCAAGACCAAATTTCTTAAGCATATCCTTTATGTATTTAGATTGGTTAAAGAATATGCCATATTCTAGTTGTTTAATTTGGAGTCCTAGAAAGAAGTTTAATTCACCCATCATACTCATCTCAAACTCATCGTGCATGATTTTAGAGAAATCATCACATAGCTCTTGACAAGTTGATCCGAATATGATGTCATCAACGTATATTTGAACAATGATAATGTGTGACTCCTTTTTCTTGGTAAAAAGAGTATTATCTACTAATCCCATGGTGTATTTTTTTTCAACAAGAAAACTCTTAAGTCTATCGTACCAAGCTTTTGGTGCTTGCTTAAGACCGTATAATGCTTTCTTGAGTTTGAAGACATGATGTGGTTTCTCAAAGTCGGTAAAACTGGGAGATTGAGCAACATATACTTCTTCGTTAATAAACCCATTAAGAAATGCACTCTTAACATCCATTTGAAATAATTTAAAGTCATAAGCACATGCATATGCAAGTAAGATTCTAATAGACTCGAGCCTAGCTACCGGTGCATAAGTTTCATCATAATCAATCCCCTCTTGTTGATTATAACCTTGTGCGACAAGCCTAGCTTTGTTTCTAGACACAACACCATTTTCATCCATTTTATTTCGAAAAACCCATTTCGTTCCAATTATAGTTTGATCTTTAGGTTTTGGAACTAATTTCCAAACATCATTTCTAACAAATTGGTTTAACTTTTCATGCATTGCAATTAACCAAGATTCATCTTTTATTGCTTCATTTATGTTTTTCGGTTCGATGGTAGACACAAAACAAAAATGATTACTTTGATTTTGGGCTTGTGATCTTAAGGTTCTTTGATTTAGTTGTCCTATGACCTTTTTTAAAGGATGACTTTTGGATTCTTTGATGTTTATAATCTCATTATTTAATGGTTCATCTTCCTTGTCATTTTCAATTATTTCTTGACTTTCTACAAGTTGACTTTCAACTAAGTCATCATCTACCAAAGGTGATGTCTTAGAGGGAGGTGGACTTTCGTCGAATGTTTTGTTCAACGATTCCTCGACTCTCATTGTTTCTTTGTTTAAGACAATGTAAGCTTTGCTAGTTTGAGAATAACCAAGAAATACACCTTCATAAGACTTTGGGGGTCAAACTTGGTGAGATAATCTTTAGTATTAAGAATGAAACATTTACATCCAAAAACTCTAAAATATCCTAAAGTTGGCTTTTTACCTTTATAAAGCTCATATGGTGTTTTGTTTAAGAAATGACGTATTAAGACTCTATTTAAAATATATGTAGAAGTGTCGATGGCGTTACACCAAAACTTTTGAGGAATGTTTTGTTCATTAAGCATTGTTCTACTCATTTCTTGAATTGTTCTATTTTTACGTTCTACGACTCCATTTGATTGAGGTGTTCGAGGAGCCGAATAGTTATGTGTTATACCATGTGTATCACAAAAGTTTCCAAATTGTGTTTCATTGTCAAATTCACGACCATGATCCGTTCGGATCGACACAATTTTAACACCTAGTTGATTTTGAATTTTCTTGCTAAGAATTTCAAATTTATCAAAAGCTTCATTTTTTGTTTTCAAAAACAACGTCCAAGTAAACCTTGAGTAATCATCTACTATGACCAAAGTGTATAAGTTGCCTCCATAGCTTCTTATAGCGGATGGACCAAACAAGTCCATATGCAAAAGTTCTAGACACTTAGATGTGGACACCATATTTTTAGACTTATGACTACTATGGGTTTATTTACCAATTTTGAAAGCGTCGCAAAAATGTTGGTCATATTTAAGTTTTGGTAAATTCCTAACTAGCTCTTTTGAAGATAGGTTTTGTATAAGTCTCATATTAGCGCGACCTAAGCGTCTATGCCAAAGAGTTGAGCTATCATCTAATGTTGTTACACAAAGTTTGTCATTAGATGTTTTATCTATTTTCATAACGTATATGTTATTTTTCCTAACTCCTTTAGCTATGGTGATACCATCTTTTAGTATTTTGCTACCATTTTCTTCAAATAGTACTTTATACTTTTTATCACATAGTTGGCTAATACTAGAGGTGGCAATTTGTGCCCAAACTCAAAAGAATGGGCTAAATGGGCAAACTTTTAAAGGATTTGGGCACATTTGGGTCCCCTCCTTTTTTTGAAATGGGCGTGTATTGCCCATTTAGAAGTTAAATGGGCATAACGGGCACATGTTTTTCTCGAACATAAGATTATTTTTAAAGAAAAACTTACATTTTATTTTTTAAATATAAATGAGGTGTTACGTTAGATGAATTTATTTCGTCATTTTGGGTCTTTTTAAAAGCGATTCGTATAACATGAGCCCGTTTGGCCCGTGCCCTTTTAGCCCGTGCCCGTTTGGCCCATAGCCCGTTTGGCCCGTAGCCCGTTTGACCCGTAGCCCGTGCCCGCCCGGCCCGCCCGTTTTGCCACCTCTAGCTAATACTAAGTAGATTAAATCCTAACCTATCGACATGAGCAACATTTTCAATAGTTAGGGAGTTATGAGCGATCGTACCTTTGCAAATGATTTTGCTTTTGAGATTGCTACCAAAAGTGACATTACCTCCGTCATACTCTTGGTATGATGAGAAGAGACTTTTGTTGCCCGTCATGTGTCGTGAGCATCCACTATTTTTTATCCATTCATCAGGTTCCAATCCAACTTTCAAGCATAACTAAGAAGCAAATAACTCAAGCGTTTGGTCCCCAATATCTCATGGGTCCGTTTGGGTTAAACATACCATTTATTTGATTCATGTATGGAAACGATGGGTAAGGGTTCCATTACATGTAATCTAGAGTTTGATATGGTCTAGGGAAGTTTTGATTGCAACCGTTATGTTGATAGTTGGGTTGTACGTTGTGGTTTCTCTTAGGAAAGGGGCGTTTGGCGAAAGATGTTTTATGTCGTTGTTGAGTAGTTTTTTTTTATCTAAATTCATTTTTAGGAAGTCCTACTCCTGATGTAACAGCAGGTTTTAGTTTAACACTATCCTTAGTTTTCATTGTTACTTTGATAAATTCGCTACGGTCCGTATCACAAACATTATGTCCTGCTGAAGTCCACACGGCACCATTTTTTACAACGGACGGAGCCCTTATTTTGGGTCCGTCTGGTCCGTGCTGCACTGCAGTAGTTTTGACAGTTTGTTTGTCTTTTTAGGCCGTTTTGTTTTGACTCTTTGGAATTAATACCTCATTAAATCCTAGCCCATTCATGTTTCCTGGTGTTTTTTGAATTCTAACTATTTCATCGGCACAAGCGATGTTTTTGTTAAACCTTTTAAATTTAGAATGATGTTCGATTAGAACATCTTGTGTGAGCTTTAGTTTTTCTATTTCAAGATTAAGCTCTTGACATGATTTGCAATCATCTTCATTTGCTTTTTCCTTTTCTAATCGTTTTGCCTTTTCTTTTAACTCATAGACTTCATTTTCTAAAAATTCCTTTTTAGTCTTTAAAAATTTATATTTAGTTATGATTTTTAGACTTAGCTCACACAATTGATTGTATTGTTTTTGCAAAGTGTCATCATCAATAGAAGAATAAGATGAGTCGGAATGTACCTCATTTGACTCATGTGCCATTAGAGTGATTTCCTCCTTGCTTGATTCTTCATCATCTTCACTATCACTCCAAGCACCACTTACAAAAGCTCGTTGAGTTTTGCTTTTAGGTGGCTTGGGACAATCTCCTATTAGATGACTTGCATCACCGCATCTAAAGCACTTTCTTTCACCTTTACCCTTTTTGTCATCCTGATCTTTTCGGAATGGCTTCTTTTCTTCTCGAGGTTGTCTTACAACTTTCCTCTTCTTCTAAAGAACTTTTTGAAATATCTAACGGCCATGGCATACTCTTCATCTTCACTACCGGAGCAAGATTCGTCATCATCACTTAATTCCGTTCTTGCTTTTAGAGCAATGGATTTGATTTTCTCTCTTTTTCCTTTGATGATTTCCGAATCTTTCTCCATCACCATTTCGTGTACTTTGAGGTTTCCGATTAGCTCGTCTAGTGACATTTTTGAGAGATCTTTTGATTCTTCAATGGCCGTCACTTTAGCTCTCCACTTCGGATGGAGTGCTCTAAGAAATTTCCTGACAAAGTTCTTACTACGAAAAGATTCATCAAGTGCTTTAAGTGATGTAATAATAGTATTAAAGCGAGCAAAGCCACAATCAATGGTTTCATCTTCAGGGATAACAAATTGTTCATATTGTTCTTCATTTTATTCACCAACTTTAGAATGAATTAATTCTCATCATCTTTCTTTCCATCCAAAACTTGTTTTACCTTGAGAACTACACAAAGAAATAGGTTTGATGTTGGATAGTCGCTTCCAAATAAAATATGTGTGACATTGTTGAACACCTCTAAGATCTCACAAATCTGTACTAACTTCATCCAATCATTCTTTAAAGGACATGAGTCATAATCAGGGTCTCTTTCTTCATATTTAGCGAAAACTTCATTGAACTTATAAGCACCAACAAGCATCTCATATTTTGAATTCCAACGGGTATTGCAATCTAAAATAAGATTATTGTTAGGTAATTTCATTTGTTGTGCAAGATCGGTAAATATCTCTGTTCGTGCTTCACTTGCATTGATGAAAGATATGTTATCTCTCACATTTTTATCACCAACTTAATAGTTTCCAAACCATCTTGGGCAATGAGATTTAGAATATGTGCACAACATCGCACATGAAATAATCTTCCACCACATAACAACTTCCTATCTACCTTGAAAATTCTTCTTAGATTTTTAATGGCATTATCATTAGCAGACGCATTATCCATTGGGGTGCTATATATATTGTTCTCAATGTCCCACTCCTGAAAGCACTTATACAAAGCATATGAAATGTCAATTCCACGATGTGGAGGAGGAACATGCACAAAGTTAAGTATCCATTTGTTTAACTTCCAATATTTATCCAAAAAATGACCTGTAACCACCATATAAACAATCTTCTGAATTTTTGATTTCCACATATTAGTCGTCAAGCTAATTGAGTCAACGTTCTTAAGCATCTCTTTCAACTTTGTTTTTTTATTCTCACAAACTTTGATGCAATCAGTCTTTGTTGTTGTACGACTCAATCCAGGCCATGCCATTGTGTTATTCTTACCTTAATCATAAAGTCAAACCCCGCCTCCTCAACAATAGAAAAGCTATGTTCATGCATCAAAATCCAATGAGCAATAGATTCTCGCATCCTAATATGATCATACTTCCCATTTACTATGGCAGGTGCAAGGCCAGGCTCACTACTATCGACATTTGAATCATCAGACTGGAAGTTAAGCAACCCTTGTTTTTGTATTATGATCTTTCGCATTCGACAATGGTCCTTCAAATGCCTATTTAGTGTCGTGGTGGTTCCACCTTTGGGATATGCCAAAAGACTACCACAATGATTGCACTTCATTTTAGTTATACCATTTTTCACTACTATTTCGAATTCACTCCAAGCTTTAGCTTTTTTGGTCCTTCCAACCTTTGACCCCTCATCACCTATTGTTTGTTTCCTTTTATTTGCTTGAAACTCTTCATTACTCTTATCTTCGTCACCAATCACTGGTTCATCTTGATTCATGGAAGGGTTAAAGGTTGAATCATCAAGCACAATTGGATCTTGTGTTGTTGACATCGATAACCTAAGTATATACGAAAACTAAATATGTCAATGCAAGTATGCAACATAGTAAAAGGATAAAAGCAAACATAATCACTGAAAGAAAAATTGACCAATAGACTTTCTATTTTACTTGCAAGGCACTTTCCACTAAGATAGATAACAAGTTATAACCTACAGATCTCATGAAATAATTTAGTAGCTACTCTAGATATATCATTCACTCACAATTGTTGTGTATTGTCGTTTTCCTAGGTAAATTTGCATAGTTGCCAACATATAATCATTCAACATGTAGTAAAATAAATATCTCTATATATCTCAGTTAAAACTTAAAACAAGTATGAAACACCATATTGAGTAATAAATTTATTTAGTTCATTGTAATACAAAACGTTACGTATGAAACACCACTTGATGGAGTGATGGCTGATGAAGACGAAGTGATGGGCAAGAAGTGTGCACTGTTTAGATTCTAGAATCCAAAACATTAGTAGGAATAATTAGGGTTTGAAAGGTATATAGTTAATTAATTGTTTATGGAGTAAGTCCTTCTAATTATGTTAATATTTAAATTAACCTTCATTTACTTAAAGCCTGAAAAAGCTCGAGTCGAGCTATCAAAAGATCAAGCTCGACTCATTATATGTTCCGAGCCAATATATTGGGCTTGAGCTCGCTAAAAGCTCAACTCGATCAAGCCAAGCTCGAGCTCGAGTTACTTGATAAAAAGTCGGCTTGTTTGCACCCCTAGTTGTAGTTACGTAGTTTGGCTTTTCAAACCGGTGTCTAAGTTGTTTATAAAAATATATGTTAGGTGATATGGAATTTCTATAATATGAGTTTTTTCTTTTGTATGTGTGATATATTAATGGATCGTCGACTATCGATTTTAGCTTTCGTTTTGTATGTATAGCTTTAGATTTAACGAGTGGGGAAACCCGCGCGATGCAGCGGGATTGGCTTTAAAGGACTTATTTTGTAGCGACACTTAAAATTCAGGGGCTGTTCTTGCCAAGTTGTAAAACTTTACATTTAATGTTCGGACTAACTTTGCAACGACACACAAACCTTAGGGACCGTTTTTGCCAAGTTGTGAAACTTTGCAATTAATGTTTGGACTTAAGTTGCAAGGACACACGAACCTCAAGGGCCATTCTTGCCAACTTGCGGAAGTTACCAATAAATGTTGTGACACGTGTCGTGTCCACATCGAATCCTCGCCTTTTAGTTATATATATAATAATTGCTTGGTGATATCTAGTGATAAATAATATAACAAATAGATAGGTATTGTTATATTTATAGATCGAGCGTTAATTCCAATGATAAATAATATAAAAGATGTGTAGATAAGTTTGGCAAACTAAAATTGTTATTTTGTTTAGAAAAATAAGTTCTCAAAATCGTTCTTAAAATATTATGGAGATTATTTTTCACAAATTAATTGATTTTAATTTCTTTTAACAACAGCACCAATTTCATAAAAAAAAAAAAAAAAAAAAAAAAAAAAAAAAAAAAAAAAAACCTTCTAGATTGATCCAGGGGTCCCCGAAGAAAGCAAAATTCTCAACTTTGACGTGCGGGAAAAACTATCCGATATCGTGTTCAATTGCCCTTCTTTTCTTGTCATTCAAAGACTCCAATTCCTCTGGCCATATAAATACAACCCCAAATCCACCCTCCTTTCTTCACACACACAATAACAAATTCAGTCAATCAATCTTTTTTCTCATCAATTAAACCCTAATAATAAATCATCAATTCTCTCAAGGTATCAATTCATTAATTCCTTCTTTTTTCAATCTTATTCTTCTTCAATAATTATATATATCAATCGATGCAAATGTTTCAGTTGATTGGAATTATGCAATGTTTTTAAAATTTGATTTTGATCATGAATTTAATTGTTTACTAGTTAAAAATTGTTATATTCTATATCTTCTGTGTAGTATCTGATTAATTTGTTTTTAGAATTATAGTTTGTGTGAAATTGCGATTTCTGATTATAATCTATCCAATTAGAATTATGGCTTTACTAGTTTCCTTGATTAGCATTATTATAACACATACATGAATGATTATTTCTTTTATTAGTTTTCTAAAGATATTAATGGTCTATGTATGAATTTGAAAGAAGTGCGTTGGTTGGTGGTGTTTAGGTATGAAATTTTAGCCGTTTTAGATCAGGTTTTGATTTTGAACTTGGCCGTAGTTGCAGTTCCTAAATCCTGATTTGAAGTTCGTATGTAGCGTCTGGCTTTTTGTTGATTAGGTTAGGTTTTTTAAGATATGCATATTTTTTTAGATTAGAATTTTATTTTGAACCATTTTAGCATTATTTCAAATCAATATTCAGTATGTATTGGCCTTTTGAACAATTTTCTGATATACTCAAACGCGTTAGCCAATTTAGATTTTGTATTGCATTGGCAACCTAGTTTTGATATGTTGGTGGTATTTATTTAGGTATACATACTGTTAGCTTACATTAGGCCGTCTGTTCTGATCATAGCATGTTATGCTAAATTGCTTTTTTGATATGGCAACTGATATAAGTATCTGATATATTCAAATTGCATCAGTAATTCTTGGTATTTTTTAGTTGTAATCAGATTTATATGTTTTTGTTTCTTGGTACATGTGTTGATTAGGTTTCTTATGTTGTTCTTGGTTTTTTTATACAGATGCAAATCTTTGTTAAAACTCTTACCGGGAAGACAATCACTCTAGAGGTCGAGAGCTCAGACACTATCGACAATGTCAAGGCCAAGATCCAAGATAAGGAGGGTATTCCCCCTGACCAGCAAAGGCTCATCTTTGCAGGAAAGCAACTCGAAGATGGCCGCACCTTGGCTGATTACAACATTCAGAAGGAGTCGACTCTTCATTTAGTCCTACGTCTTCGTGGTGGTATGCAGATCTTTGTCAAGACGTTGACTGGAAAGACGATTACATTGGAAGTTGAAAGCTCTGACACAATAGATAATGTCAAAGCTAAGATTCAAGATAAGGAAGGGATCCCGCCTGATCAGCAGAGACTTATCTTTGCTGGAAAGCAGCTTGAGGATGGCCGAACCCTTGCCGACTACAACATCCAGAAAGAGTCAACTCTTCATTTGGTCCTCCGTCTGCGTGGTGGCATGCAGATATTTGTAAAAACCTTGACAGGAAAGACCATAACGTTGGAAGTTGAAAGTTCCGACACCATTGATAACGTGAAGGCTAAGATCCAGGACAAGGAAGGTATCCCACCAGACCAACAGAGGCTGATCTTTGCCGGAAAGCAACTCGAGGATGGACGTACCTTAGCTGACTACAACATCCAGAAAGAGTCGACCCTTCATCTGGTTTTGAGGTTGAGAGGAGGAATGCAAATCTTTGTTAAGACGTTGACTGGAAAGACCATCACTTTGGAGGTGGAGAGTTCAGATACAATTGATAATGTCAAGGCCAAGATTCAGGATAAAGAAGGGATCCCACCAGATCAACAGAGGCTGATTTTTGCTGGAAAGCAGCTGGAAGATGGTCGTACACTTGCTGATTATAACATCCAGAAGGAGTCGACCCTTCACCTTGTTCTCCGTCTGCGTGGTGGATTCTAAAATCTTGTGTCTGTTGTTCTATGCTTGCGAACATGGTGGAATTAAGTTTGTTACTTTGTTTTCTTTCTTTGGTTATGACTGGATGCTGTGCTGATGCATATACAGTAAAGGATGATTTTGCTGTATAAATTGCAATAGGTATTAATATAATGCAACTTTGGAAGTTTAATATCTGCTATATATATTTTAATCGATGCTGAGTTTGTTTTATTCTGTTTTAAAGTACTGGATAACCTTTGTCAAAATCTTGAGCACTCACTTGTGATTCATGCTCAAACTTAAATAGTAAAACGGATATGCTATGCTAATTATGTTCTGGTGATGTTTAGGATTTGAATGTTTTGCTAAATAGTGTTTTCTTCCACAAAGAATTGAGTAAGGTCCTTTAGGAATGATTATAGCAATGGTTCACTGGTCTCAATATGCTTTATTAGTAGTAGTTGCTCATTTTCTTAAATCTGGTTGCCATCAGCGGTCTTGTTATTTATGAGGCCTTCTTTGGATCTTAGGGATCACATGAGGATTTCACACTCTAGTTTTGTGGTCTTTAGGTTTTTAGGTATGAGGTTTTGGCTCCGCTCATTTTATCTAGATTGTGTTTGTATCGAGGGTCTGGAAATCCATACTTGGTTTCTAAATGAGTTGGGCTTCTCGTGCTCCCAAATTTAGAAAAACTTCTTCATCCTTTCAATCTGTATGCTACAAAACTGCCTCTGTTGTTGGTGCTGGTGATGTACTTCTAGCGCTGGCAGTTTGGTGATAATTATGTATCAGAATGATGGAATAAGACCAAGCTGTTGTTGTAAAGTGTTGCTAATGTCATCTTATATTCTCGTGGGTAAATTGGTTGGTCTCATGTTGAACTATGCTGATTGTTTTCCCAATTATTATAGTAGATGGAGTGATGCTATGATTTATCTTTGTAACATACCACCTTGCAGAAGACATGATCTACATGAATTGTATGAGATTCTAAGTTTGTTCAAAGTTGTTGTAAAGTAAAATCATCTGTCTGTCTGTCTAATGTTTTAGAGCTAATAATAATGAATATCAAAATGCTTAAATCTTTTTTGCTTTTATTGGAAAGCTCGAACACTGGTCATTCCCAGTTGGGACTCAATAAAACAAAAAACTTCTAGTTGAAAGGCCTATTGGTGTCCACCAACTATTTTCATATTGGATACGGATACTTTGGCAGTGGATCACAATGCCCTTTGGTTTAACATTTGTTTGGAATATCAAAGATCTAGAATAAATGAAAGTTGCAGAGCTTTGTCTTGGTGGCAAAAATACGATGGTGTAAGTAGCAGAAACATGAAGGATATGCTGATCTTTTTATTTACCAAACTTTGCTGGCGTCCAGTTCTAAGCTGATAACCAGTTTGTTCGATTATGATATTGTGTGTGAACTGCTATATCTGTAGAAGACTCGGCTATACCGTTACTGATCTTAGGGCAGTTCGCTGCTTCTAGAAGGTATGTTGCATGCTTTGTAGAATTTCTACTTTCCTTGCATCCATTTTGAGTTAGGCATGCTTAGTAATGTTTCATTGCTAGCACAAGACTGTTCTTGTTTTAGGTGAAAAGAATGATAGGTCGAGTGGGTTGGGTAATGGGTAGAAACAGGTTTGGCTGAAATAGTTAATTTCTAAGACTGGTGGAAACAGGCTGGGTTGACCCGCAAATACAATGATCCATTTTCTAGTTTTTCTATTATCAATTGACGTGCCTTCTTCTCAGAAATACTCATAATAATCTCATATCATGGGTCTTCCCCTGTCAATGGCCATGATGAAAAACCGCCAAAATCTCATCAATCAAGACCATGTCGCCCACAGCTTTGGTGCAATTTTGACATCAACTAAACATATAACAATTAGTTGGAATTAGCTTTTGTTACAAATAGTATGGTACTAATCTCTTATATATCTTTTAGACCACCAGATGGCAGCAATGCATACTGTTTCTTTATACATCCTCAGTCCTATATGCAGAGTTATGTCAATTTAGGTGACATACTGTTATATAGAGGATGTATTAGTTGTCCATTTAGTTCATGTCTCCGGCAGTTTATGTGAACTCATCCACTATGTGGGAAATTTGTTCAGTTAATTTGAAATGGGCGGGATAGGTAAGGGTTCATTTTTGCACCAACTAAAACGGGTTGGGTCAAATTTGTTTAGTTAATACACTTTTCCTCCAAAAACTTTTTGTATTTGTATTTATTTATAAACAATGAATGTGTCAAATTTTGTGGCAAAAGCTAGTATGTTGATCAAATGTTTTAGAAACTTTCATGCAGTAAAATATACATTTGACTTTTTTTTTATCTCTTTAACCCTTTCTTGACATGTTACCTTTTTAGCTAAATTTGTATATTACCGATAACATGAATATCTTAATTCCTCTGATATGGGATAATCAAACCAGAGACTCAGAAATTAGAATACATCAAACTGAAATTTCTTGACATTAAACTGAAAACCTGAAGTGGTGCTCCACATTTTTTCATCCAAACATTTCTTGCCACTTGGCTTTTGAAGATTAAATAAAATAGAAACCAAAGTTAGACCATGCAAAAAAATAGAAAGTACCCATAATTTGTAATCCAAATTTTGAGCTCTTAGTTTATTCTTCTTTTGCAACTTCAGTGGTTGCAACAACTTCAGCTGGTTTATCAACTTCCTCCACAGATTTTTCAACTTCCACAACTGCCTCAGTAGTCACGGGAGTCTCTTCTACAACCGGAGTTTCTTCTTTAGCCTCCTCAACTGCCGTCACTTCTTCTGGAGTTGCCTCTGCCTTTGGTTCTTCGATATCACTTTTAGACTCCTCCACCACTTTAGTCTCGGTCTCAACTGGGACTTCAGTGGTTGGTGCCTCCTCAGCTGCGGCAGGAGCATCGACCATGGTTTCTTCTTTTGGCTCCTCTGCCACTTTAGTCTCGGTGTCAACTGGGACTTTAGTGGTTGGTGCCTCCTCAGCTGGGGCAGGAGCATCAACCATGGTTTCTTCTACTGGCTCCTCCACCACTCTAGTCTCGGTTTCAAACGGGACTTCAGTGGTTGGTGGCTGTTCCACTGGTGCAGGAGCATCCACCATAGGTTCTTTTGTTGGCTCCTCCACCACTAGCTCCGGAGCAGGTGGTGATGGCTCTACTTCTTGTGGAACTTCTGGGGTGTTCTCAACATTCTCTGGCAAGGTGTTTGCGGCTGATTGAACCTAAAACAAACATTCATTAATATTTTGAAAACTGCGTAAAAAATGTTAAAAAACATACAACATTGTATTATCTTTGTCTCTTAAACGTTTTTTCTAGTACGCGTCATATCTAAATTTGTATCAAATTTATCATTATAATAGTAACAATGGTTTCGCATCACAGGCTTGTATCGACAACTTGAATGATTAACCATGAAACAACACAAATGGTATTTATAGAATGAACATTAGAAGCAGAGTGTTAGCGCAGCCATTACCTCAACAGTTGCCATTGGAATTACTTAGAAAGATATAGTATATGAATTATGAGAGAACAAAGAGTGTATTTGAGAGTCGAGTGAGTGAAATGCAAAAGGATATGAGTCCTATTTATAGAGCTCCAAATTGCTTTACTAATGATAAATTACTATCATTTACGTACTGGCGTTTGGTATAATACTGAATGGTTTTAATATATAAACTATCCACTTGCGAATAATGGAGATAACTAAAAAAAAGCTGACAATTCAAACAAGAGAATAATGGAGATAACTAAAGTAGTCATCCCAATCATTTTCCTTCAAACAATTGTAGTTACTTTGGTATTATTGTAAAGTAAAATAGTTATCACATAGTAAACAGTTCATGAAACATTTTTCAACAAAAAGTACACAAAAAGCCTTATTTTCCAATGTAGAGATCAAAGAGCAAATATATTAATTTCTGGTGGATAAATATTTATATTCAAATTGCATATAATCTAACATATCTCTCTAAAACTTGATAACTGTCTATATGATACGATCCAATGAACCAATTTAATTAGATTATCATTGCAATAAAATAACCATATCATTTATAATACCGTCATGACTGAACTATTTTGAACTCTATTGACTAACACATGATTATAAAAAAAACGTGTAACCAAAAGGCTTGTGTCCCATGTTATCTCGTATGTGAGAATGTTACCCAACCCAATTGTTGTGTATACGTTGTCAGATAGTTATTTGCTGTTCAAAAAACAAAGAATGTGCTCTACCAAAATGCTAAATGTACTATTAGGAATGGTTACTATATCACGTACATGATCATGTGACGATTTTAGTTAACTGGTCTCAAATTGATAGTCTAGCTCAATAAGTTTTGGTCTCGATCTATGGCGGCGGAAGGTAGTTAATTAGTACTACCACTTACTTGATTGTCATTACAACCTCGCCCTAGTACACTTATATATGGTAACTTTGGTATCGATAGATCATTTATTTATAGATGCGTGGAGAGGCATAAGCAAGAATCTTAATCTTGTGCAAATTGACATATCATTTATCAAGCTTGCTACATGTAGATGTATTTACTATATATCTTCATGAAATCATTTTTTAAACTGTAATTCTTAATTTTGATCTAGACTGAAACTGTTACAATAATACATAGCTATAGAATGAATGTTGAACTCTAATTTGTAGTGATGCTCTCAAAAGATTTAGTTAATGTTTTTGAAGGTTGTAAAGTATAGATCTTGGATGGGGAAGTTCACATGGTAGGGGTAATGTAATATGGGCTTCATTTCATCTTTATTTGAGTGGAATTCATGTTGTATGAATTGGCACAATCATGTTTTCATGTTATTGCTTTTCTAATTCATTTTCCTAATTTCTTATTCTTCCCTTGTTTTTACTTATTGTTTCTTAATATCATTATAAACTAATAGCTGGCATTACAATTAAACTAATCTATTATGTTCATTAACTAAGCATTTAAAAAATAAAAAATAAAATCATATACGTTAGAGTGCTTTGGTGTGGTAACACACCAATAACCGTTATTGGTGTGTCACCTCATCATCTTACCAATAACACCCCCAATAACTAAAACACTCTCGTTAACAATAACACCCAATAACTATTATTGGTGCATACAGGTCCCATAACACATCACCAGAAATACCTCACTAAAAAAAAAAAAAAAAAAAAAAAAAAAAAGCAACGCTTGTTGGTGAAACCACGAAGAGACGAATGGCTATGCAATGGCAGAAATGGGTGGTGCACTATGACACCGTTGTTGGTCTGTGTACCGCGCTCTTTTAAAGTTACACAAATGTTAGATTTTAAGTAACAAACTAATAGGTGCTTGTCCTATGAATCCTCATTAATCAGATTTATTTTTCCTTGAAATGATGATTATGAAAGTATGTATAATAAGAAAAGCAATAGGTGTTATGTAAAGAGGCACATGATTATGAAATTTATAGAGTATGAAGTGTCAATCACTTTATAATAATATTATTAGCATGAAAATAATAAACTAAATAATGATTAAGACGACTAACAACATGTCTGATACTATATTTGAGTGACAATAGTTGATTGATTTGTGAAACATGATGTCTAAATGTGTAAATATTTATCTTCCTCAGAAGTCACAAGAATAGATAACTAACACCTGCCGTTTGATTTGTTGCTAAAAATCACAATGAGTATCAAATTTGGTATAGAATAAAATGACAATGAATATAATTATGTTTATTATTACCATTGTTTATGTTTGGATGACAAAATATGTTATGAAAAAGTGTATAGATTTTAAATTTTGTCGTGGAAAAGAGAAAGATAATATGAGGCCCACGGAATAGATTGCATAGACACCAAATTGATAAGGAATGGGCCTATGGGTATGAATGGGATTCGGATCCTCTCATTTTCCACTCTGTCAAGTTCTTCTCAAGTTGATATATTGTGAGAGTGAGTAAATTAATGGGTCTTAGGTAGGGGTGCAAACGAGCCAAGCTTTTATCAAGCAACTCGAGCTCGAGTTCAAGCTCAACTCGATCGAGCCGAGCTTTTATCGATCTCAAGCCCGAGCACAAGCTTTTGATAGCTCGGATGGATCGGTTATCGAGCTTTTCGAGCCGTAGTACAAATACAATTTCATATTATATTTAAATATGTAAATAAGGGCTGATTTGAATATTAACCTAATTATAAAGACTAACTCTATAAATGATAGAATATTATATTCTAGACGTACCTTTTAAACCATAATGTTGGCCTTGGTTATGAGAATTTTATTGTTGGTTTTATTACTCTTAAAAATATCTAATTTGGTTTTTAAACAGTTAAGTATTTTTCTTCCAGTTTGTGATTCGAGATCATGTACAAGTTCAGTGTGAAGACTATATTTTTTTGTGGCAACTGCAATTTGCAATTCGGTTTGACATGAAATGGTGTATCTGCTATTCTGTATGAGCCTAGTTCAGCTACAAATACCAGTTGGCACATATTCAAGCTTTTCTCATATATATAATTTTGAGCTTTTCAAGCTAAGCTCGAGCTTTGCTCGAATCCTACTCGAGCCGAGCTCAAGCTTGGATGGTTAAAGCTTGATGAGCAATCGAGTCGAGCTCGAGCCAACCTTTTATTTTTCGAGCCGAGCTCGAGCCTTATTAAGATCGGGCTTGGCTCGGCTGGATTACACCCTTAGTTTTGGGTGTTTCTTTTTAACTTATTGAGTGGACCCAAACCTTTAATTCATCTTAATGGGGAGACCCATTAAATTCTTTCTCTCTTGAATAATTGGTTTCCTACTATATTGATATTTGTTCACACCACTTAATTTAGTAAACACCTCTTTATATTTTACTTAATTATGGACCCACCATTCTATTTACTTTTAGAGAAAATTACCAAAAGGGGACTTTTTTCTAAGCATGGTCCGTTTTTTAGACTTTTTTCTAGCCATTTCCCAAAAGAGCCACGCTCAACTGCTCAACTGCTCAACCCCATAGTTTTTTCGACACGTGGCAAATCCGGGTACTGTTCAAATAGTACACTAAGCGTCAAATCAAATCTTAAAGAAATCTCTTGTTTTGTTTTCTAGCATAATGTCAACGCTCAACCTGCGGCGCTCAACCGACGGTGCTCAACTGACCCCTCATTATTTCACCTAGGAAATTGAAAAAGGAACCCAAAAGATTTCCCAAATCCAATAGATATGACTATTATTATTTTCTTTTTTATTTTTCTTTTACAACTTTAATCATTGAATATCTTCAAAAAAAACACACACTCAACACACACAAACACACATTAACAGTGCATGGATCCGTGTTGTTGTTTAGATCATTTCCAGTGATCACACAACACCCGAAACTTTGATCACACAACCGTTTTGTTGTTTAGATCATTTCCAGACGAGATCCGTTGATGTTCGACTCGATTATATGATAATGGCTTCTAGACAAGTAAGTAAAAAGTGCGATTTTCACAGTAACACATACATCTGTTTTATACCCTTTGATTTTTAATCGATTTTTTTCGATTTGTACAGTAACTTTGATTATATATTTGTTTTAGGGTTTTTAAAAAATTTTAGGGTTATTTGATGTTTAGTGTGGTTATTGTTACTATTATTGTTAGAAAACCGACTACGTTAGTATACATGTTAGGGTATGCTTATTTCTGCACAATAACCCTCGTTTTTGTGCTTAACATATATGAAATATATTGATTATCTGAAAAATTGGACACCTGCATACGTGAGATGTTTAGGTTATTAAGATATTGGTCAACAGCTCTATTTTTTTATTGGTCATAAGTTTATAACATATGCTAATATGTGTATGCATCTAATGTTTATTTTATATTTTTGTGTATAGGTGTATTCTGCGAAGCTCAGTGCTAGATCAAAGTTGCACTATATCAAAACTATAAGACAAAAGCTGAGTTTCAAGCCTGATCGTCTTGAACTTTTTAAAACCACAGTTTTCGGGAAATGGTTAGACATAAAAACATACGAGCTTGATAACCATTTGCTTCATTATTTGCTCCAACATCAACGCTTTGTTGAAAACCCTGATATAAACACTCCATTGTATTTTGATATCTGGGGAAACAACTTAGAGTTTGGTCGTGAAGATATGTGTCTAGTATTAGGTCTTCGCTTTGGTGATGTTTCTTTAGAGCATTTTAAAAAACGGGAATCTGGATTTGGTAAACGTATGCTAAGTTTTCTTAGAGAGAGGCGTAACGAGAGAATCAACAATATAAAAGCTGAACAACTAGTTAGGGTTCTTACTGATCAAGTTGAGTTTAATGAACTTTCAGATGATGATGCTGTTCGCCTTTGTCTGGTTCTGATGTTAGAGAATGTTTTTATCGGCAAACAGGAAAGAAATGTGGTGTCCCCTGAGATATTGGTTTTAGTAGATGACATTTATGCATGGAATGCATTTCCATGGGGCGAGTACATTTGGGTTGAGTTTCACAATAAGATTTGTAATGCTATCTCAAAGGTTAGAGATAGACATTTGACTGAAAAGGCTACTAAGGGCGATGGTTACATTGCAACTTATACATTGAATGGATTTGTGTTCGCTTTGAAGGTGCGTAACTATTGTTTAAATACTAAGAATTTAAATCAGTATTGTAGTAATTTTTTATGCTAATAGTAATAATAATTCCTTCAGATTTGGCTTTTGGAAACCTGCCGCAATTCACTAAATTGGTGGGTTAAAGAAGATAATGTGATCCCTCGGGGTGTTGCATGGGAGGATGCACACAGGTTTGAAAAGACGGATTATGATCTTCTTTTTCGTAATGCAGAAATGGTTCGCCTTTTGCCGACAGGTTATACTCTACTCTTTTGGAAAAATTGTTTATGATTTTTTAAGGTATTTGCGTTAGTGTATAATAATTTTTTTATATGCAGTGACTGAGATGAAAGAACTTTGGTGGACATCTAGTTTAGAGTTTTTCAAGAAGTATAACGCAGACACACCAGCAGTCAATATATCCCGGCGACCGGAGAAGTTGAGACCACGGAGAAGGTGTTCAGTCTCAAATGCAGATACATCACCGGTCATTAGGAAGGCGCAGCAAGGCATGCCGGATATGGGGGATTTGATGCCATCTACAGCAACAGTTGTTTCTCAGATGGCTAAAATGCAACAACAAATTAATCAATTACATAAATTTGTCAAGCATTTGAGGCCTGATTGGGATAGACTGATTCCGGGTATGGATGGAGAATTGCCACCTAGTGCAACAGTTTTAGATCAGATGGCTAATATGCAACGGCAAATTGATGAACTTCAGAAATTTATCCATACGAATTTGAAGCTTGATGGGGTTAGTGAGAAGAATGGGGGTGAAACGCATACTGAACGCGTGTCTGCTGAAAAGGTTATATTTCTTGCAATTGTTTTAATCTTTATCTATATTTTGTTTTGCTTCTATGCCGACTCTATTGATGTATTACTTATTCATACGTGTTTTATGTGGTATGATGGCTGTTTTGGATATGCATTTTAAAAACTTCACGTAAACTACTATAGTTTATGTTGTTAAAATCTGTTAATAAAAATTAAACTGTAAATTATAAATTTTTAGTTTTTGTAAAAGTTAATAAAAACTTCACCTAAACTAGTAGTTCATTAACTTCACCTACACTATTAGTTCTCTCACCTACACTAGTAGTTCATTTATGACACTAGTGCATTGTATTTAATAACTTCACCTACACTATTAGTTCATTAACTTCACCTAAACTACTTACTCTATAAATAAGGCTTCTACACTTCTACACATTCATAATGCTACACATTCACAGTCTTTATTTTCCACTGTTTCAAAAAAATGTCCGACAACATTCCCTTTGAAATTCAAACTGAAATCATTTCTAAACTTCCTGTACATGCTTTACTTCAGTTTAGAACTGTTTCAAAGACATGGAAGTCGTTCATCGACAGCTCCAAATTCCTTGTTAGTTTCGGTGTTCGCACGTCTTTGCCTTGTAGTTTCCTTATTCACTATCAGCAAGGATTTGTTGAGTCACAGTTTTTAGCTTTTGTTGATGATAATGTCAATTTGTTCCAACGACGTATGTTTTTTCCAAGTTTTCCTAACGTCATCTCTAATACAAGTCTCATGTTTTTGAATCTTTTGCCTATTGGCACCTCTCATGGTTTGTGGTGTTTTTCTGATTCTTATAAGATGGCTGTTCTTTGGAACCCGTCAATAAGAAAATCAGTTGCTATAGTTCTCCCTTGTTGGTTAAGTCAATCTGAATCTGAGAAAGTAGTTATCGGTTTTGGTGTTAATCCAGTCAGTTTTGACCCTACCATTTTAAGGATTTCATATCCGCTTGATGGACACGGGCCATGGAATGTTTCAGTGTTTACATTGAGCTCCAAGCGCTGGAAGAAGTTAGAAAGTCAACATATGCATTGTCTTTCATTCCGACTTAAACGGTCAAGTCAGGCTGTATTAGGTAGTTTTATTTACTGGGTGGCTTCTCAACGGACTTTATGCTCATCTGAAAAATCTTATATGATCGTCTCTTTTGATTTGGTTAACCACAACTTTTCGGTATTAGATATACCATACAACTTACTTAATCGGATTGCAAGACCTTTCTATATTTCAAAACTAAGAGACTCTCTTGTCATTTTTTGCAACATGATTGGAGATAAGTGGCACACGGCCTGTATATGGGAGATATTGTTGGATGCTAACAATATAAAATCCTTTAAAACACTATTTAACATTTTCACTCCTCACTTACTAAAATTAATTGGATTTACGAAGTTCGGGGATCCAGTTTTTGAATCTGATCAGCCTTACCAAATGGATCACACTCTTGAAGTCTTCCAAGTTCGGTCACAAGGATTAATTAATCTTCGTGTTGAAGGAGACCCAGGGTCCTTCTTCATGAGTCCTTTCAACGAATCGCTACTTCTGCTTACGCATCCAGATTGTTCAGCTTATTAAGTTGTTTGTATGTTATAGTTTGTATGTTTTTATCTAGTAGGTTGTATTTTAGTTTCTAAGTTTTTTTGTACTTGTTATGTATAATAAAACCATATTATTTATGTAGACAGTAATAAATCTCCGATCCTAATTAACAAATGTATTCGGTACTTTTAATTTTTTCAGAGCGGTACTTAAAATGATGGTAGTATGGATGTAGATGATGATTCAAAGGTTTGTTATAACAACGTTTTTTTCAGTATTCGGTACACATCAATTAGTTGACCAAGTACGTAACATAAGTATATATTTATTTTTCAGACGGGTGGTCAAAATGACGGTGATATGGATGTAGATGATGTTGTGAAGGATGTTAATGTTAATGCAAATCTGAATGTGCAAGATGATATATTTAGTTCTAAGAACGATTTATCTTCACAACAAGTGCAAGAAGTAATAAATGACTTTTTTGACTCACCGCAAGATCATACAGATGTTCAGGTAATGTATGATAGGAATTACATATGAATCTTATGAGTTAATACATACCCAAAATTTTGAGATATTTACACGTGCATTTGATTAGGATGGGAATCTTTGTGACGTTGATGAAGATGTGCCAAACAAGCAAGAAATGAACGAGCCCCAACAGATGGATTCAGCTCTTGAACCGGTAAGTATGTGTTGTCTGCTTTATATAATGATAGATTCACCTTTTAATCTGATAACACGCACATTCAAAAATATTTATGTATTTTATAGGTTGAGACTCGCTGTGAAGTTGAACATGTTGAACATGTGGATCTGATGAGTGAGGACAAAAACTTACATTCTCCTTTATGCAAGGTAAATATAGTTTGAACATGTTAAGTATGATATCTTACATTTAAAAAAAACGAACATGACATTAACACAAAGTAAACTTCTTTTCAGGATGATAATGTTCTTAAAGTTGATGAAGATGTGGAAATGAAGGCCGTTATGACTGACGACAAAAGCTTACAGTCTCCTGTACGCATGGTGAGTATACTCGTAACATTATAATATAATAAAAAAAAACGAACCAGCCATTCACTCAGACATGATATTGACACACAGTTTTTTTGTTTTTCAGGTTGAGAATAGTGTAAAAGTTGATGAAGATGTGCAAATGAAGGGTGCGACGAGTGAGGCACAAAACTCACAGTCTCCTGTTCTTCAATATGAGAATGTCGTGATGACTGAGGCACAAATATCAGACTCTCCTTTTAATCCGGTAAATATTCGTTGTAGATGTAAATCTAATAAAAATTTAACCAGTACTCACTGAAGATAAACTGTTTTTCAGGATGTTCTTCTTTTTGACGAGGACCAACATGTTCAAGAGACGCAAGAGTCCGTCTCTAGCCCTGGAATTAGCACTCCCGTTGATGTGAAGTATGTTGAGGCGTTTGACTGTGATGAAAAGAAGGTAAAAACTGTACGCGTTCCTTTTGAACGGGAGAGGAGGCAGGGCAAGCTCCTTCAATCCCCATATACGCAGCAACCTTCGACCACACCAAGAAGGTCTCTAAGGCGACATTCAAAACCTGTATTTCCCGCTGTCATTGGACCGGATGGGAAAGAAATCAAACTCAAACCGTTCAAAGAGGTATTTTAGTGATAACATTTTTTTGATAATGTTAATAACAATGATATAGCTTCTATAATTTTATTACATTCCTTATTTCCATTGCCCAAATGCAGAATCTATGTCGTACTGGTCTAGGGACAATGTTCAGACCTTTTGTGCATCCAGAAATAAAATTGTTTTTGGATAAACAAAAAAAGAATAAGAACAAGGAGTTGTTTATGTTCCCATGGGGCGGCGGAGGGACGACTGCAAATCCGAAGTTTTGGCTAGGATTATTGGGCAGAGACGAGGGACACAGAGGTTGGCTAAGTGATGTGGTACGTATTTATTAGATGTGGTACGAGTTCAAAGCTTTATTGCGGGTGGTTCGTACTTAATAGATGATCTGTTTCAATTTTTAAATCACAGCATGTTGGATTGTTTGTGGATTTAATGATGCATTTTCGACCTGATGATGCTGATTGGGTCATGGTTAGCCCATTTTGGGCGACAATGATCCTTGAGGAGCAAATGCCGCTCTATTATGCAGACGGAGTGACGAACGGCATCCCGTGGTTTCGTGAAGGCGTCAATAAGGTGTCTCTTTCTTTAATTATCACATATTATGATATATATTATTCTGCCTTAAGAGTAGCGATAATTTAGTTAGTGAGGCGATGATGAAATTTTTCTGCAAATGGTTTGTCGGACTATAATTCAATGACACCCGTATCTTGGCGGGGTAGCCACAGTCTTAGGGCATGTGGTTGCAGCCATGGTGGGTGTTTTGTACCGATAATACATTTTAAGATCTGAGCCTTACTTTCCAACGACACCCGTATCTTGGCGGGGTAGCCACACCTTAGGGCATGTGGTTGCAGCCATGGCGGGTGTGTTGTACCGTTAATTTTCTCCTTTCGGAGAAAATTACCAAAAGGGGACTTTTTTCTAAGCATGGTCCGTTTTTTAGACATTTTTCTAGGCTCTTTCCCAAAAGAGCCACGCTCAACTGCTCAACTGCTCGACCCCATACATATTACTACATGTGGCATTTCCTGGTACTGTACCAATTGTACACCAAGTGTCGCATCAAATCTCCCGTGTTACATTGCGTTAGTGTATAATAAACAGATTTACTTTTATTACTTTAAAAAAAGACTATGTGAGAACATAAATGGCAAACAGATTTACTTCTAAATAAGCATCGGTATTTAACAATTAATGTACAAAAGATTTCGAAGAACATAAATGGCAAACAGATTTACGTCCCGTAGATGAAAAGATCCTAGACAACTATGGCCCCGTATAGTCAGATCCTTGTTGGAAAACATGGTACATCTTTATAGGCTGAATTGACTTTCTCGCAATGTGGTACCTTGATGTTAGTAGTACCACGTGGTTTACCACCTTGTACTTGTTGATCCATGTAAACTTGTTGTCTTAGCTCTTCTAGAATTTTAGCTGGTAATCGGTCCCTTGGTTCAGCATTTGGGCCATATCTCTCTTCAATCTCAGGAAATATGACCTCTCTTAGTGCCTTGATTGACCATTCCATATCATCAGCATCAGCCTTGAATGTAACTTTTTTATTTTTACGTTTTGACATATTTAGAATAAAGTGAAGTAGGGTTAATGGTGAATTAAGTGTGTCCACTATTAAATAGAAAAAACCACACTCAACCAAAGGCCATATCAATACTGTTTGGTTTTGAATGACAGTTGATTCCTGAAAACTGACAGGTGAATATCTCAATACTGTTTGGTTTTGAATGACAGTTGATTCCACTCTTATTGTCAAAACTGACAGTTGAATATCTGAAATCACATGCAAATATTCCTGATCAACAATACCTGATATATACTCTATATATTATTGTCAAATCTTGTATCATTTCAAATAGAGTAAAAAACAAAATAAACATTTTGACTGGCAACAGTGATGCGAGAATTAAGAGGCTGTGATGACGATGAATCAAATGATGCGATGTACCATATCTTGGCGTGGCAATTTAATATCATTATTTTTGCAGCCATGGGTGGTTACATCCTGATGTTGTTTTGCTGATCTGAGCCTTGTTGTTTGTGTGTTTTTTTTGATGATATTCAATGGTTAAAGTTGCAAAAGAAAAAAAAAAGAAAAACAAGTGTGTCAGATCACTTGGATTTTGGGAATCTTTTGGTTTGCTTTTTTACTGGAAACAGTGATGCGAGAATTAAGAGGTTGTGATGACGATGAATCAAATGATGTGATGTACCATATCTTGGCGTGGCAATTTAATATCATTATTTTTGCAGCCATGGGTGGTTACATCCTGATGTTGTTTTGCTGATCTGAGCCTTGCTGATCTGAGCCTTGTTTTGGTTCAGCCATGGGTGTGTTGTGTGCGTGTTTTTTTTGTTCACATGGATTTGGGAAATCTTTTGGTTTGCTTTATCAATTGTCTAAGTGAAAAGTAAGCCTCTGAATGTGCATAAATTATATATGGTTTAGTCAGGTGATGATGACTATTTTCTTCAAATGGCCCTGATTGGACTACAATTTCATAACCGTATCTTGGCTGGGTAGCCACACCTCAGGGAATGTGGCTGCAGCCATGGCGTGTGTTTTGTACCGTTCATACATTTCTAGATCTGAGCCTCTTTTGGTAAGTTTCTCTTGTTTTATGCATGTTGCTAGATTCAGTCCCACAAAAGGCCCTGATCAGCGGTAGAGTGCATTTCACCAAAGAAAGATGGGACACTGAAGAGAATGTTGTGGCAAGTAGTTTGGTGCAGATTACTTTTTCGCAATATCCTCTTTTGTTTCCCATCTTTCTTTGAGAATTTCATTGTATTATTGATCAGGGCCTTTTGTGGAACTGGAACCGAAAACATGCAAGAACATATTGTATTTTCCCACCCTTTTTCAATTTCCTAGGTGAAATAATGAGGGGTCAGTTGAGCACCGTCGGTTGAGCGCCGCAGGTTGAGCGTTGACATTATGCTAGAAAACAAAACAAGAGATTTCTTTAAGATTTGATTTGACACTTAGTGTACTATTTGAACAGTTGAGCGTGGCTCTTTTGGGAAAGTGGCTAGAAAATAGTCTAAAAAACGGACCATGCTTAGAAAAAAGTCCCCTTTTTGTAATTTTCTCTATTAATTATCACGGCCTTTTCGATGAATCAAGAGATGAGAAAAGAGTCTTAAAAATGGCACACACTTGATAATATGAATGTAGTTTGAGCAGTTGAGCAGTTGAGCGTTGTCGGACTATAATTCAATGACACATTCATATTTATGCGTAAGGCGATGATGAACCTTTTCTGCAAATGGTTTATCGGACTATAATTCAATGACACCCGTATCTTGGCGGGGTAGCCACAGTCTTAGGGCATGTGGTTGCAGCCATGGCGGGTGTTTTGTACCGATAATACATTTTAAGATTTGAGCCTTACTTTTAGCAGTCCGCTGATATAAAATTGACTTTTTCGAACCCATCAAACAGTTTTAGTTTTAGAAAGGCGATGATGAACCTTTTCTGCAAATGGTTTATCGGACTATAATTCAATGACACCGTATCTTGGCGGGGTAGCCACAGTCTTAGGGCATGTGGTTGCAGCCATGGCGGGTGTTTTGTACCGATAATACATTTTAAGATTTGAGCCTTACTTTTAGCAGTCGGTTGATATAATACATGTGGTTATGCCTTTAATACTTTCTCCTACCCCTTATAAATGATCAAACCCACCTTAGTTGCCACACAAACCACACCTTAGTAAAATGATCAAACTCATAACAAAGCTACAAGTATCAAAGATGGATGGATGATGAGAGATGGATGAACAGACACCACTTTCGAGTATCAACATAAACTTGATATGGTGTTGTTCATCCATCTTTCATCCTTCATTCCTGTTTGTCATGATAGAATAACTGTATCCAACTCGAAACCCAGATACAAGTATTAACTTGGCTGACCCGTAAGATCAACTAGCGGAAACATTTGATGGGTTGTTAGTTTTAGAAAGGCGATGATGAACCTTTTCTGCAAATGGTTTATCGGACTATAATTCAATGACACCCGTATCTTGGCGGGGTAGCCACAGTCTTAGGGCATGTGGTTGCAGCCATGGCGGGTTTTTTGTACCGTTTATACTTAATGTCTAAAAAACGGACCATGCTTAGAAAAAAGTCCCCTTTTGGTAATTTTCTCTTCTTATTATTTCTAGTCTTCTAGAGTGAGTCAAAGCAAGTGTTTAAGTTGGTGTGGTTTTGTCCACACATTTAATATACCATTTATACATTTTAAGATCTGAGCCTTACTTTTGACTGTAAAACTTCCAATTCATATGATCACTTTTTGTAATTGTAAACATTATATAATCATTTTGCTTTCCAATGAATCTGATGCAACTATTTACATTTTTAGGTGTTCTTTCCCATCAATGAACCTGAAACACACTGGTGCCTGGGCGAACTATCTATCAAAACAGGTGTTATAACTTTATATGATAGCCTTGGGAGCCCGAAAGTTGAAACACGTAGGTGGTGGCTAACTTTGAGGGAAGTCTTTACTTGTCAACTACCCACATATCTTGTTGAGAGTGAGGTGATGAAAAAGAAGAAAATCGATGCCAATAAGTATCGTGTTTCCTTTCAGTATGCACCTGATGTCCCTAAACAAGGTGGTCTTTATGGGGATTGTGGTGTTTGGGTCTGTATACTTTTGTACAGGTTGTCTCATAAGCTATCATTGAAGGTGAAGAATCCTGTCCAAGCTGCTTTGGCTTACCGTGAGTATTTGGCTGAATATTTCTGGAAATACAAGATTCCAGTTACGAGTGACATTTGACATTTAAGTTCTGTAAACAATCTAACTTATGTAAACAATATAACTTCTGCTATTGGTATGCTACTGTATGGTCGGTTGCCATTTACGAATGGCTTATTTTGAACATGTTATGTAAACATTAATATGCTAGACTATGGTCGTTTTATGTAGACAGGTTATGCAAACATTAATATGTATATATTTATATATTTAACTTATATTGCTAATGTATCATGTTGCTAGTGTATGGTCGTTTAATCTACTTGGTTAAATGTGATGTGGTATTCAACAATATAAGATATAAATTGACTGGTGGTTGGGGATATGGTGCATTTAATGTTTCTTGTGTGATTGTCGATATAAATATAAGTTAACAACATATGAAATTTCCACACAAACAATTATATACCTTCTAGTGTTTTAGAAAGTAAACAACAAAATGAATTCACCCCCAAATTGGGAAGAATTACTTGATATAGATGACTCCGATCTCCGAATGTCAGCCACCTCCCAACTACCATTTTCATATGGAAACACTACATCTCAAAATAATCCTGCAGGTATTGTTCAAGCGGCGAATGATGTGGGTGTGGATGATGGTATAATGGCGACACAGGAGTACATTAGACAAGTAGTGTATGATGTGGGAGAGGATTCCGATTTTAATAGTGGGCCATGGGTTAGTGCAGTTGAGTATATCAAACCTGATTGCGGTATCATGATTGGTTGTTTCGCCGATATCGAAAAATTTACCAAGAAAGGGAAACTTGACATCGTTGTTGCTATAATTAAGTCTTGTACCCCAAACGTCTTGGGTGATCTCACAGTATCGTTGAAAGATGTTTCAGGTTTTATATCAGATTCAATACATCACAAAGTGGTTAATGACGAGAGGTATGAAAAGCTGCTTACTGTCGGAGCCGTTTTGATCCTTCGTAATGTTTCTGTGTTTTCTCCGAAACAATCTGGAAATCACTATCTTAATATTACTTTAAAAAATGTTGTTAAGGTTTTCTCCAAGGATAGTGTTGCTAACAATGAAAGTGGAGTTGAAAGTAGTGGAAGTGTAATCTGAATTTTAATTAATGTAATTTTCTACATGTTTATCCATGTAATTTTTCTATTAATTCAATAATTTAATCGACTTGGTTAAATGTGATGTGGTATTCAACAATATAAGATATAAAATAACTAGATGGGACGCATTTGATTCCAATTTGACTAACGTAGAACATAAGTCAACACATTAAACATAGGTTTGTTACTACCCCACACTAAGATTTCCTACCGAATCTAACAGCTCATTTAGCAATGCACCTGACATACATGCGTGGTTTTCTGGATTCGTTGCCAATTCGAGTTTGGTCTCTAACATCTTTATTCTTGTCTCTAGCATGCTTATTTGCAAATCTTTGAACTGGCAGCCCCAACATTCTGTTAGTTCAGATGTACAAGCTGCTGGAGTTGAAGGTCCCGGAGTTGAAGGTCCCGGAGAATTAAAATTTGGCTGTTGTGAAGGATTATAACCGGGATTGTTATCAAATTCTTCCTTCCACATAAAAAATCTACACCCGTATTCTTTTTTTGCTGGCTGTTAGGTTATGCAAAATAAGAGATGGTTATGAAATAACATTTTAACTATACGGGAAACATAAGATATCTAACCTTTGAAAGAGGACATGAATACCAAAGTTGACCATAACTATGCTCCTTGTATGATTTTCGTAGCACTATGTTTCCAGCTCCACATCGACACATATATCGATCCATGCGAATTTCTTTGGGATACACTTCTTTGAGATTCAATATAAACGTGCTCAACTGCTCAACCGGTGGTTGGGGAGATGGATATATTTAATGTAATGTAAATGTGGTGAGGTAGCTGAAAAATTTAATGTGGTTGCTGGTTATATTAAATGTGGCATTAAATATGCATCTCCCCAACTACCAGTTGAGCAGTTGAGTTGAGCAGTTGAGCGGTTGAGCAGTTGTTACATTAAATATCCCCATCTCCCCAACCACCGGTTAAGCAGTCAACCCAAGTCATATTTCGACACGTGTCCCATGCTCAACTGCTCAACTGGTAGTTGGGGAGATGGATATTTAATGTGTTGCATTAAATGACCCCAACTACCAGTTAATATAAATGTGGTGAGGTAGCTGAAAAATTTAATGTGGTATTAAATATCCATATCCCCAACTACCAGTTGAGCAGTTGAGTTGAGCAGTTGAGCGGTTGAGCAGTTGTTGCATTAAATATCCCCATCTCCCCAACCATCAGTTAATATAAATGTGGAATTAAAGATCGACTGCTCAACTGATCAACTGCTCAACTGATCAACTGCTCAACTGCTCGACTCAACTGCTCAACTTTTACCAAATTTTTCAATAGATATATATTAGAACGGAAAATTATTGAAACTGATTCTCACACGTCCATAACATTCATATGGAAAAATTTCGTGTGTTTCTTGTCTTTGAAGATGGCAATAGTTATGGTGTTTCGCTAAAAAGAGATATTAGATATGCTGGGTTAGTTTCATTTGTGAAGAAAAAGTTGAAGATTAGCAAAGGATGCGAGTTAGGTTTTTCATACAAAATGCCACACGGTTCGGTCCGCATAGGTGATGACGATGATGTTGAATTTTTTGTTAACGAAGTTTGTAAACCAAACGCTGCATTGCCTAAACTTTTAATCAAAATGATTGTCAACAGTTCAAAGGTAAATCCATCTTCTTCTAATGATTTTGATGTTAATGATCCCTTATTTCGTAATGATTTTGATCCCCAATGTGTGGATAATCATTCGGAAATACCACAAAACGAACCTTTTGACAATTTCAACCAATCTAACAATGAATGTGCCAATATGTATATAAACCAGCAAAAAAATGATCAAATTATGCTTAAATGGCAAACAACAAATAATTTCGAAAATATGCCTCCTCCACCCGATCCACCAAGTCTTGAAACTAAGATACCGAATACATTGAAATACAACAACAGCTCTATAATCCTCAAAGAGGGTGATGAATTTGATAGTAAAGAATTATGCATGTTTGCAATTGCGAAAAAAGCTATCAAAGATGGATTTGAATTTAAGGCTAGGAAAACAAATAAGTCTAGGTACGATGTAATTTGTGTGCAAGATGGGTGAAAATGGAAGATACTGTCTGGTATGAACAAATCAGGTGTAAAATGGAGGTTAGGAAGAGTATACGATGTTCACACTTGTTCAAGAACACAAATTCACCCTAATCACCGTAATGCTACCAAAAAACTTTTGGGACATTTACTCGAACCCAAAATGAAAGATAGCAGTCGAATTTATACCCCAAAGGACATAATGGAAGATATTAGTCAAGAGTATAAAATTGACATTTCTTATAAGAAAGCATGGGGTGGAAGAAACCGAGCTTTGGAATTGGTAAATGGTTGCCCTAACGACTCGTTTGAGCAGTTGCCATTTTATTGTCATAATTTAAAGATGAAGAACGAGGGTACGGTAACACATATTGATACCGATGATGAAGGACACTTTAAAATATGTTTTATAGCATTTGGTGTTGCGGTATGCATTTGTATTTATTTTTTACATTTTTTTCCTTTTATGTTTTGTATTTATTTTTCTAATATATTATACGTTGTGTCACTAATAATTTCTACATAAAACAGATTCGGAGTTTCTTACGGTATATGTGACCGTTGCTTATAATTGATGCAGCACATCTTAAAGGGAAGTACCTTGGGACAAATTTGCTTGTCGTTGGAATGGATGGTAACAATCAAATTATACCTATTGCTACCGGTGTTTGTCAAGGTGAGACTGGGGAGGCATGGACATGGTTCTTGTCCAAATTGAAAGAATGCATAGGGGAACGACCAGGTTTGGCTATTATATCGGATAGACATTATTCTATTGGACAAGCGTGTAACACGGTCTTCCCAAATTCATTTCATGGTTACTGTTGTAGACATTTGATGATGAACTGCAGTTTGAACGGTAGTAAAAAGTTAAAGGCAAAATATTGGAAAACATGCAAAGCTTACACCGCGGAAGAATTTGATAGAGCGATTTCGGATATTAGGGTATATAGAAATGGTACGGCTTACAACAAACTTCTTCAAGCTGGGTTTGATAAATGGTCTAGGGCACATTGCACTGGTAATCGGTACAACTACATGACTTCAAACAGTGCAGAGTCAATAAATGCATTAACAAGGGATGTGAGAAAAGTACCAATAACAATGCTTATGGAGTGGTACAGAAAGCTTTTACAACGGTGGTTTTGTGACCGTCGACACAAATATCAACGTAATGTACTTTTTAAAATATGTTTTCTTTTTCCTTATTAGTCAATATAAGATGAAGAGAACATTATGTTATTTTATCTTGTAAAAATTATTTCAGATGCACCCGAGGGAGAACTTAGTGATTGGGCTGCCGTGAAAGTTAGGGACAGAATGTTGAAGAGCGTTAACTGGGTTGTGTATGGGATTGAACAGTTTAAACTGTACATGGTAGATGATCATCGAAAACAACATACCGTCAATCTAGTTAGTAATTCATGTACTTGTCGTAAATGGCAACTTTCCGGCATACCATGTGGTCATGCGATAGCGGTAACTAGACTTCTTAGATTGTCTGATTGTAATAATTTGGCTTTTGATTGGTTCAAGAAAACAACACTGGAAGGTACGTACCAAGGATTGGTTTATCCTGTAGGAGAAATGTCAAGTTGGGAACTTCCTGATGGCTTGCAAGTTGTGAAGCCACCAATACTGGTAGTGCGTCAATCTGGAAGACCCAAAAACAAATATCGTATAAGATCTCAAGGAGAGGAACTAACCCCGGTAAGGTGTTCAAGGTGCCAATCCGTTGGACACAGGCGAACAGCATGCAGGGAACCATTGCCAAAGAAAAAGCATGTAAGTGAATAAAATTTGTATTCAAAAAACACAATTTTGCTTGGTAACTAACGAAGAAAGAAATCTCACAAATGTTGAAACTTTGTAGGGAAATGTATCTAACAGAGGAAGCTCAAGTAGGGAACTACCATCGTTGGAGATTGATATGGTGCAAAGCTTTGATCCTATTAACTTGGCTGACCCATAAGACCAACTAGCGGAAACATTTGATGGGTTGTTAGTTTCCTTTTTTTCGTTGATCTGGAATCATGTAAGACGCTTTTGTTTTTTGTTTAGTTTGAATATGTACTAGTCGTAAAACAATCTATGGGTCTGTTGGATTATAACCGGGATGTAACACGCTTAATGTACTTGTTTAGTTTGACTATGTTAGACGCTTAATGTTGAACCTTGTTTGCTACTGCTTATGTTGCACCTACTCAATCTAACAATCCAAGAGGAATAAGAAACAATTTAGAAACATACAAACAGCAAAATATATACAGAAAATTAGGTGCCAAAGTTAGCCAGGAGGGATACATACATTCATACAATATTCAGCCAATAAACCATACAAGTTATCCAGCAGCAAAACACAAAAGTGACCATACCATGCAGACGTGTTTTAGACCCATAAACCATACAATTTTTTACAAATTCGACACCTAAATGTTTAACAAAACAAGCATATAAAACATTCAGCCAACATGGATCTTGTGCTTGTAATAAAACCTAACCATTCTTTCACGGTACGCCAATGCAGCCTGAACTGGATCATCCACATCCAACAGTTTGCCATTCCCTAACCTGTACATTTATACGCTTCAGTTAAGAGTGTGATTTTTACACTTCTGCATAATAGGACGAGTTTAACCTGTACAATATTCATAACAATATTCATAACTTTCAAAAATATTAACTACTATAACTCAACTTCTCCATAGCCTCCCCAAACACCTCAAAAAAAGCCTTCTGATCCCTCGCGTTCCACTCCACATACCATCTCGTCCTATTATCCATAACCAAGCCCCTATCCGACTTCAACATACACCCCTAACTCTTTTGGGCAAATTCTGAAAATAAACATTATCAAACACCCTAGGAGTCATGACATGATTAAAAACACTCAAACTCGGATCCTTCTTATACTCCCCTAACGCATTCCACAATCATTCAGCATACCTTCTATTATAACTCGTATCACTATAATTAAAAACATTCTTAATTAATTAACAATCTCGCTACAATGACTAAAACCAATAGTATGTGCACCAGTTAACGCCACCGTCTCCTGCACACTAAACCCCTAATTTACTTTCAAAAATATTCCCTAACCTGTACATTTATACGCTTCAGTTCAGAGTGTGATTTTTACGGTACGCCAATGCAGCCTGAACTGGACACCTACTATAACAATATTAACCTAATGTAGCTGCTAAACTAGTAAACATGTTTTACGTTTCACATTACAGTTATATCAATCGAATTAGACACCCTAGAAATCCACTACTACACCTATTTTACGTTCAAGATTACATTCATACTAACATCACACATAGTACATTAAAAAGAAGATGCAGACCTGAATAAGAAGATGCAGAGCCACACACCACAATCATCATACAATCCACCCTGCTTGGGAACATTCATAGCATTGTTAAAAGTAATCCTATAGGTCATAGGATCAATTCCCTTCTTCTCGAAAACACCTGCCTCTTGCAACACTTCTGGAAGCCTAGTCTCTAGACATTTCCTCACACTCAAATAGAATGGACGAGTCTCAGGATCATATACAGGTCCACTGTCATAAAATGTAACTCGACCGGTCTGGATATGATACACAGCTAGGGACCAATGTGTTTCTGGCTCATTTATGGGAATGAAAACTCTTTGAACATCACCCCAACCCAGAGGGTAAGTTTCTTTGGTTGCGTACCAGACAGGCATCCGTCCGTTCATCAGTAATGGTAGGAAAAAGCAGCTTACCATAGACCACTCCATATCTGATGGTCTGGTATGCCACATGTAGCTTATCCAAACATCAATGTGCTGTAGGTAAAACAAATTGACATATATATTCAGTCATTTATAAAAAAAACTGTGCTTTTCATTTTCTCTACCTGTACTAGATATCAAGTAAGATAGTGTTACGAGACAAGCATCATTGCCACACCTTCCTACTTTTAGCCTCTGCTCAAAAACCCATCCCCATGACGACGTAACATGTACAATGGCTTACACCAACACCCATTGCTACGTCGTCATGGCAATGGATTTTCGAGGGGAAACTCAAAATAGAGAGTTGGATCAAAATACTTCAAGTAAATTAGGCATCTTAGCATAACATCCACCAAATTCACAAAAATCATTTCTCAAATGATATCACTACTGGTTCAAAGTATTGTTGAGTACAAGAAAAAAAAATGAAGTGAATCAAGACTTGTAAAATATGTACTGCTAAAAGCATCAAAGTCATGAATAATATACTCTTCTCTGTGGCTACACTACAATTTTTTTAACAAATAATAATGTCATTTGCGAAAGAATTTAATGGATTTGGTGGATGCTATACTAAAATACCTAAAGTGGTTAAAGTAAATGATGGATTAATGATACTTATATCTAGTATCTCATGTAACACTAAAATGTAAAAATTACTTATAATCAAATGGCAGGCAGAGACAACCAAAAGCATGTTTTATAAAAAACTGAGTAAAGTAAATAAAATTTACTTTACCTCGTCACGTAGCCATCCTTTACGATTATCGTCGAAACCGGTTAAACCATCCCAGAAACGACGATCAACAACGATATCAGACCAAGGGAACACACAGTTACGCCAACCGTCCTTAACCAGGAATCGATCAACTTCAAAGTTAACATAAACTTTATCTAGGTTTTGGTATGGCCGTTCTAGAACCTAAAAATAAAGACAATGTAAATCATGCATGTAATAATACGTTTACACGTTGACGGTTAACTACTGACTGATATATCAAAGCAAAGGAATCATTTCTCATACCTCTACCCATGGTTTGACTTGTACTAACATCTCAGCCATACGTGGAGTATGAACAGGTAAATACTTTCGACCCTTCAACATATCTTCTAAGCTAGTAACATCAGAAGTTTTACACCTCTTCTCCACATAGGGTGACCTAGGAACATGTTCAAGTCTCCTCTTCTTTGTTTCGCACTGCTCTAAAGCCCTTTTGAAGGGCGTTGAATTCAGTTTCTGAATAACCTTCAATCTGTTTTCAGCTTCAACACTCAACTTCTTACTCGCTCCCCTCTGCTCCTCCTCTTCCTCGTGTTTTTCAGCTTCAACACTCAACTTCTTACTCGCTCCCCTCTGCTCCCCATCCACGTCAACATGTGGCGTATCAAACAACTTGAAAAAATCATTGACTTGACTGCAATACTCATTAGCAAGATCTACAGGCTGCGGATGATATGAAAAAAGGTTAACAAAATTTTATTATCGCAAGTTATTAATTATATCACAAATGAAATAAGAACAAAACAAAATATCATTAAATTACCTGTTCTCCGTCAGCTGTGTTAACTATGTCTCCATAAACCTGCATAACATAGTGGCAGACACTTATTAGTATAAAATTATAATGAAAGGTATAATCACATAAATACCATTTAATTACATTTTCATATGCATCATTCTTCATTTTGACTCCATCAACTGTGTTAACTTTGTTTCCATAAACCTACATACAAAAGTTTATAACACCTATTAGTAGAACATTAGAATTAAAGGTTTAGTCACATTATTACAATTTATACTTACCTTTTCATAGGTTTCTTGGTTCATTTTGTCTCTGTCACTCATTATGACCTGCAGAATAAAGTTTTTAGAAACAAAATCCGCGTATTAGCATACCACATGGTAATTGTTTGATAGCAATGTAACTTGCTCAGGAATTGATAAAGGTAAAAAACTAACTTGAATAATAGTCTCAAGTTTCAAAGTGCAGGCTTCCAAAGCCTTAACCCGTTCATCAACTGAAACAACTTCTACCTCTTTACCCATGCTCTCCATATCATAACCCTCGGGGTATACCACTTTCTGCCTAGCTTTAATCGCGGCCACTTTCTGAAAATGTTCATCCCAGGGTCCCCCTTTTGCAAGAGGCGGAGCTCTCGGGGTATACCACTTGAAAAAATCAATGCTTCGTGTGAACCATTCAGCTTCAGCCTCAAAGCATGTTGGCATAATCACGTTGGGTTTCGAGTCCTTACAATAGATTTATAAGTTATATGGTATCTAAAATTGTCTATATGTTTAAAGTTAACCAATCAATAAAATACTATATATAATTACCTTGTCAAACAGTTGGTCGAAATAATCAGTCTTTCTAAATGGTGTGTGTTTCGACCATGCAAGTGCTCTTGGGATCACCCCTGGAGCCTTGTTCCACCACTGTTTACTTTTACTCGTATCAGCACACTCTATCATCCATATCTACAAAAAGTTAACACAACAAATATAAGTTACGAGGAAGAGAAACATATGAAGTTAATTTTCAAGCCCTACAGTAAACTAATGATATCAAATTTTTTTGGTGTTAACCTTGAAAGCAGCAACGAATCCCTTCAAGCTATAGGTAGGAACATCGTTGGATTCTTTATCACCAATTCTTTGACGGTAAACCGCTGGATGATTTGAAGAGACATTTCTAATAGACTCATAAAGCTGCCTCCAAAGGAGTTCCCCCCATGGAAATGCATTCCATTCATCAAGATCCTCGACCATCCTCAGAAAAATATCATCAATGATAGACCCCAAGTCTTTACCCATTAATATCACCTCAAGCGTTATCAACAGACAAACCCGTATCGCATCCTCATCAGACAGATTTAGAAACAACTCTTCATCTTCAATAACAGATAATAGATCAATTGATTTAACATGTTGACCTACATGGTTTGGAAATACTCGGTGACGGAAAGGGATATCACCACTACGCCATTTCCTAAAACTGACCATACCAAATCTAAAACCAGTAACCAGGCAGAATTCATTTCGACCAAAATAGAGAGAATGTCCATTCAAATAGTATACAAGTGGAAGATCATAGTTATCATTGTTTTGATGGAATTGTTTCCGAAGCATGTAATGAACAAGACCTTCCTCGTTATCGACATAGGTAAGATCAAGCCATGGTCCAAAACATGTGGCTTTAAACATGGAACGGCGCGGCTGGTCTAATCGATCATTCATAAGTAAGAAGTAATGCACTTTGCTTTTAACAATAACTCTAGCATCATACGCCTACAAGAAATAACATATTAAAAAAGTTAAAACAAACAAGAAGTGTCTACAAGCACACTCATCAAGTCAGGCATACAACACCGCAGAAAAACCGAAGTGTCTACAAGCACACTCAACAAGTGTCTACAAACAAACAAGAAGTGTCTACAAGCACACTCAACAAGTATCTACAAGTAAAAGCATATCTGCAGATGTATTCAGGACTAAGATCAAGTGTCAATACACGTTAATTACACCTATTTGACAACTAACCCTAAAACTATTATTAAAAACAACAAATACAGTTTTCAACCCTCTCATTTAACGCATGAAACAAAACATGACGTAAAGGGATCCAACAAAACCGTAAGTTGTAGGAAGAAACGAAATTAATCAAGTGTGAATACTTACCATTATCATATAATCGAGTCGAACATCAACGGATCTCGTCTGGAAGTGATCTAAACAACAAAACGGTTGTGTGATCAAAGTTTCGGGTGTTGTGTGATCACTGGAAATGATCTAAACAACAACACGGGTGATGTACAGGGATCCATGCACTGTTACTGTGTGTGTGTGTGTGTGTTGAGTGTGTGTTTTTTTTGAAGATATTGAAGGGTTAAAGTGGCAAAAGAAAAATAAAAAAGAAAATAATAATAGTCATATCCATTGGATTTGGGAAATCTTTTGGGTTGCTTTTTCAATTTCCTAGGTGAAATATTGTGGGGTCAGTTGAGCACCGTCGGTTGAGCGCCGCCGGTTGAGCGTTGACATTATGCTAGAAAACAAAACAAGAGATTTCTTTAAGATTTGATTTGACACTTAGTGTACTATTTGAACAGTACCCGGATTTGCCACGTGTCGAAAAAACTATGGGGTTGAGCAGTTGAGCGTGGCTCTTTTGGGAAAGTGGCTAGAAAATAGTCTAAAAAACGGACCATGCTTAGAAAAAAGTCCCCTTTTGGTAATTTTCTCTTACTTTTATCTCATTGGTTTAGCATGCCAAAGCATTAGACACAAACTTTAAAGTATAGTAATCCATATGAATGATATATTTAAAAGTAATATATTTATGCCAAACATCTACAATCATATCAGTTGAAACACACCTTTAATTTTGGATCGTGTTCAAAAAGATGAACTCATGGACACATTTAAAAACTTTGATACAAAACTTGAACGAAAATAATAAACTGCCATTATGCAAGAAAGGACCGAACTTGAATGTTTTATAGGCCGGAGGCATCATGGTCCACAAATGCTGATCATGTAGTGTTAAAGTTTTCAATCAAAGGCCATGATGATTATGACGTGTTATTTTTCAAAAGTGGGCCCGTAACATAATATTTTAGTTGCAAGTTTTCAGGCAAAAAAGATTGTTGTCACAATGGATCCTATCTCATTTCGATTCTTTGACATGAGTTACAGCTCGTGGGTTTGGGACCCATCGTACCATCTTCTGATTTGCCACATTGGATTACAGTCATTTTCTCAATTCATGTCCTTTAATAGTTTTGTTTAGAGCACACGGTGTTGTATTAAGTTTTTTTAATGTGATTATGCAATAAACCAATAACACCGTATTTAACAGTTTTGTTAGAGCACTTGGTGTTGCCAAATTTAACATAACAACGTCGTGATTTAGCGTGTATGTTTGTGCTTAATTATTAATGTTATCATTACGAGTAAAAACAAGTTTGGTGTTACAAATCGTCTAATAGCATCGTCTAATAGCATCGTATAAGGTAGTGGCCGAGTGATCTTTGTAACAAGGACAAGATACAGAACAAACATGGGAGTGCTTTCCGTTAAAAACACAATTGACTGATGGAGATTTAAACATTTTCATACCTTATTACCAGCTCTAACGTTACAAATAGAAAGATCATTTTACCTTTACATATACTTGTTAAACTCATACATGGTACTTACAATTGGAACTTCTTCAAAAATATCTCGGGTATCCGTCAACATTAATAAAAGAAATACATTGACTTGTTCATAACTAACAGCGAATCTGAGTAAATACATAACTCATATATTTTAAAAAGCACCATGACAGTTCTCTGCTTTAGGAGGTTGGTGCAAAACTGGAAAATACGCTATTAGAAGATACTTTTCCACGAATATACAAAAAGGTCGAGAACTACAAAAACAAAGAGATCATGCCTACTTGAATAGAAATATAAGTTGGCAAAGATCTCATAAGAACACAAAGAAATACCATAACCGACTAAGCCACAAAGAATCATGTCAAAGCCTATTAGAAAACACTCATGTTGACTATAAATTTTGTAGAACCAAGGAACTAATATAATTACACTGTTTCAGTCGAACACAAACTTGGAACCATAAAAGATCCCTTTTGGTTTGTAAGAGGGAATTACTTGAAGGATGGGTATAATAATAAAGTCGGACTAAAACATGGTTTATAACCATCACATTATCAAAACCAACCTCTACAACTACAAGGTAGGTACTGTATGAACAACCACTTTTAATTTGTAATAAATAATCATCACAGTTTTGATATGAATCTAGCTTGACTATCAAATTAATACATATCATCAGCAGACCAACAATTGTACATGGAAAAAGCAAATCGGCAGCACTAACGAGGGAAGCAGTTGACTGTAAAGATGGGAACAGGGAAGATATAGGTTTTGTGACCACGAGAAACCAACTCATCAAGAACCCAACTATTGATTTGTAAACCACCACCTCAATGAGCATTAAGTCTCATGGTCTCAAAAACTCATCCACACACTAAAAATGTGTTATCATTCTTATACGCATTCCATTATTTTCCAGACCATCAATCCAAACACACTCTAAATCTTGAAAATAACATCAGGGCCTCATATACCTAAAAGTCGTAGATCATGCAGAATCACATAGTGAAATACTCCGACTCTATAACTAAATCAAGAATGAGCAAGCAAACAACAATGTCAAAGTGCGCATTTGCCAACAATATGTAATACTAACAGTTAACAAGTAATTTTAAGCTACCCACAGAAGAGAACCATTCTTACAATCATTTCTAAGGACCTTCCTAAATTCTTTGCTAACGTATATCTCATTGAACAACATCCAAATCCCAAAAATATCACAAAAACAAGCATAGCATAACATATTCTCGTAACTCTTAAGCCTTTTGCATCCATAGCCAATATGTTTTGCGTTTAGACGACAATCACAAGTAAATTCTAAGGATTTACATGAAGGTTTTGCAACTCCTTCCAAATAAGATAAAACTACCATGACATTGATTATAGAACAATAGCTGATATTTAAACTTCCAAATACGCATTGATAACTATTTGAAAAACATACAAAGAAAATATCCATTGTTTAGAATATGGAGACATCAATCCATAACCATGAAAGGGAACATAAAACAAACTCACAACTCCTGCACATTCAGAAGCAGAGAACCACCAAACAAGATCCTTAGAATCCACCACGCAGACGGAGAACAAGGTGAAGAGTCGACTCCTTCTGGATGTTATAATCAGCGAGAGTACGACCATCTTCCAACTGCTTCCCAGCAAAGATCAACCTCTGCTGGTCTGGTGGGATCCCCTCTTTGTCTTGAATCTTTGCCTTAACATTATCGATTGTATCTGAGCTTTCAACCTCCAAGGTTATCGTCTTTCCAGTCAACGTCTTGACAAATATCTGCATTCCTCCCCTCAACCTTAGCACGAGATGAAGAGTTGACTCCTTCTGAATGTTGTAATCAGCCAAAGTACGACCATCTTCCAGCTGCTTTCCGGCAAAGATCAACCTCTGCTGATCAGGTGGGATCCCTTCCTTATCCTGAATCTTGGCTTTGACGTTATCGATTGTATCTGAACTCTCGACCTCCTAAGTGATGGTCTTTCCGGTCAATGTCTTCACAAAAATTTGCATTCCTCCTCTTAACCTCAGAACCAGATGGAGAGTTGACTCCTTTTGGATGTTATAGTCTGCAAGGGTTCGGCCGTCCTCAAGCTGCTTTCCAGCAAATATAAGTCTCTGTTGGTCTGGTGGGATCCCTTCCTTGTCTTGAATCTTAGCTTTAACATTATCAATTGTGTCAGAGCTTTCGACTTCCAAAGTAATTGTTTTACCGGTGAGAGTTTTGACAAAGATTTGCATTCCTCCCCTCAACCTGAGAACAAGGTGAAGAGTGGATTCCTTTTGGATGTTGTAATCGGCTAATGTTCGGCCGTCTTCAAGCTGCTTTCCAGCAAAGATTAGCCTCTGCTGATCTGGCGGGATACCTTCCTTGTCCTGAATTTTAGCTTTAACATTGTCAATGGTGTCGGAACTCTCGACCTCGAGAGTGATTGTTTTACCAGTGAGAGTCTTAACGAAGATTTGCATCTGCATATACAATAACCAATAACATCATAAGAAACCTAATCAACAACAAATATTCATGTACACCAACAAAAGGTGAACATATCGATCTGTATACAAAATTTCATGACTGTTTCAATAATAATCTAATGATTTCATTCACAAAACAATCAAGTCCAAGATCAAAATCAAAACATGTTCGAAAAGAGTATTGATTGTCATGCCCAAACATATTGGTGACAGCACGGGCCACTTTTTTACAAACTAGTCACATGTTTAGGCCTGCCGGTCATTTTCCAATTAAGAAAAAAAAAAGCATCTTATAAATCTTTAAATTGAAACCAAAACACTAACAAGTATCTACCAATCGAAATAAGAGCAAATCACACGAAAATGTACCAAACTTGTGCCCAATTTCAATTTAAGTCTTTATTTTTCCTTGCAATGTTGGACAATTAATCGATTCCATAGAATTTAAGGATCCATAAACCGCTGTCCTAGATGTTTTAATAGTCCTACATATGATATAACAAACACACCTTTCCAGCAAAACACGAATCATACATAATCACATAATATCATAAGAAAACTAAAGAGCGATAATCATCAACAATTTTTTCATCTATCCAAACAACAGATCATAAAAACGATAATTAAATACATAATTTATCGATTTAAATCGAATGGAAACAACATATAATTGAAGAATGAATACCTTGAGACTGAATTGGTGGTTTCCGAAATTATTATTAGCTAGGGTTTGATTATTGAGAGAAGATTGATTGATTGATTGATTGATTTTGTTGTTGTGAAGAAAGGAGGGTGGATTTGGGGTTGTATTTATAGGGCCAGAGGAATTGGAGTCCAAGAAAAGAAGGGCAGTTGAACAAGGTATCGTATTAGTTTTTCCCGCACGTCAAACTTTGAGAATTTCCGCACGTCAAAGTTGAGAATTTTATGCTTAACTTCTTATATTGGGGATTAGCTTTGTTCTCAAGTTTTTTTTTAAGTAATAGAATAGGAGGGGAAGAGAAATACAAAAAAGGCGTTCTTGAGTTTTTTTAAGATGGAAAGGTAAAGGACGGGAAGGTGGGAGGGAGGGAAGAGATGGACTATTGAGTGTTATTTTGTTTCGTCTAATTTTGGGCGGATTGAAAAGGGAAACAGGTATTACAATATTATCCTCATGCTTGCCACATGATGTTATATTTTCATTAAGCATGTTTGGCCTACTGTTATATAATCTACAATACTAATAAACGTACTTGCTTCATGATGTTATACAATCTATAAGACATTTAGCATGCTTGCCACATGCTGTTATATTTTCATTAAGCATGTTTGGCCTGACATTTATTCGAATGGCTGATATATAAACATATTACAGGAAAACACAAAAGTGAGAACCTCATATTACTTGGTTTAACTAATTTAAATTTGACCAATATTATGATTATGTGAAAACAAAATTGAGGACCTTGTTTAACTAATTTAAATTTGACCAGTAGTATGATTATGTGAAAACAAAATTGAGGACTTTATTCTTATGTGATTTGTTATGTAACATTATTTGAGAATTTGATATCAAACCACATAACTGATTATTTTGGACTTATTAGATATATATTGTTTAGTTTAAGCTTAATCGATAAATTAGACATATAGAATGGTTAATGCTGGCTCTTAAACATGATACTGTAAGGCACAGTGGAATATACGCATTTTTTGTGCAGATTCGTTGGATTGAATACAAGCATATATATTAGCTTCTTATCTTTGTAAAGTAGCATATTGGTAATATGAGGGTATATTGGTAATAGTTTCCTTTCCTTTCCTTGCTACTAAAAAAAAAAAAAAAAAAAAAAAACCACTTTCTTCCCGTCTCATCCCCTACTTTGCCCTTCCCATCCCATCCCCTTCTATTATTTAAATTTTAGACTTGAGAACAGAGCGTAAGAGTTTGGGACCTCACAATCCGGATCAATCTAGAAGTATAAGAAGATTGGAGTATTATACAGGCTTTTTCATTTTTTATTTTTTTATTTTTTTATTTTTTTATTTTTTATCTTTTAATTGGCATAATATTATATATGAATTATACGAATTATTATATATCAAATACAAAATTATAGAAATGTCGTATAAGTAGCCTCTAATTTGATGTTAAGTTGCCTATTTTTGTTAATAAGTGATTCGGTAGTTTGTAAGTGACTCAGTAGTTTGTAATTGTGATTATACTTGTGTGCTTATCGGAGAAAACCCATATTAGTTGAACATTTTGTTTCGTACCGATTTGATATAATTTTATGGTTAATTATACATATCAAAACATACATGACTTGTTGTAATTATGTATAATTAAGCTGAGAGTATGTATGTAAGTCTCAAATTTGACCTAATTTGTGTCATACATTGTAAACTCCATAGATAATACGTTTCATTGATATAATATTTATAATGACAAAGAAATATAAACCCTAATGGGTATGAGGCCCAAAAGTAGGCTTGAGCCAATTAAATACATCTAATAATTTGTTGTTATGATGTTTTATTGTTAGTTATGATTTATTAGTTAGTAGTTTCTACCTTTGAAGTTCACAAAAAAAGTTTCTACTTCTAATTATGATTGTTATTATGCGGTTATGATTGAGTGCAACTCAATTCAAAATTTAATTTGTTTTTAATTAGAGAATAAGGATTAACGGATTGATATAACTTGATAAATGATGAAGAAGAAGCTTATTTAGTTAGAGGTTAAAGTCCGAATTTTAACAAAAAGTTAAAAAGAACTATATTTAAAGTTAACATTAGCTTTTCTGTGTTGTCACATGATTTTATACAATAATCTCAAATATTTATTTACTTGATAAAGGATAGGATTTGAATTTTGCATTTAAAATATAGGTTAAGTATTGTTGATCCAACTAAGGATGATCTTAGTAGTATCAATGGAGCTACTAGAATCTTGACATGGTCAAGATGATTGATAGGTTTACGTATGATATGTAAAACGAGATTTGGGATGGTTTGGGGAAGGTTATGTTGTTCGGTTTCCCATGTTGAATAGTAAGGACCAAAAGGTGTGATTAAGAATCACGAGCTTGGGTAACGCTTATAACAAACCGTGTGGTGTGTGTTTACTATTTGAAATAGTATGAATGTGTGTAAAGAGAACCGGGAGATTCAAGGATTCCTTTAATAGTGAGGGGTGCCTTCTATTTATAAAGAAGCATTAGGGTTTAAGGATAAACCCGTGAGGATGATCAAACAGCTGTAAGATAGGACACGTGTTGATCATCCGGTGTGTAGACACGCATACAAGTGGCAGTTTCTCCTTTTCTTGTACCAGGTCGTGCCCATCTCTCTTATTCTTGTTGGTGTGTCTCCCACTACCAGATGTTAGATGGTACATCGTGGACGTTAATGATTATTAGGAGACAGTTGTCTAGGCATGCCCGTTACGTGCCATGAAAGGTCTTCCCAAGCTGTACAAAGCTTGAGAACGTGACTAGGCTTATCAAATGTTGATAATAGGATTTGTTAAGTGTTTATGATGGGCTTAACTTTGGCGTATACTTAATGGGTTTGGGCAATGTTGATACGCTATCAGATCCACTAATCTAGTATTATAGCATGAGCTAGTGGTATGATGTTGGACTTATGATAATGCTTTGTCATGCTGATAAACCTGTTTTCCAGGCGGACTATATAGCCTCCCCCCCCCCCAATTGTTATGCTGTGAGGGTAAAGTGAACCAGGTTGAGGTTAGCATGGGTTACATTTATTGCGATTTCGATTTGCGTATCTCCCGTCTTGAATGTTTTGCATGGGAAAGGAAAGATAATCTCTTCAAAATGACTTTATGTCAGTCAAATCGTCTTTTAGGTGACGTCTGAGCTCATTCTATCAATTGTTCATGATGTCAATGAGTCATTTAATAATATGTTTTCCTGACAAGGTGTAAAATTTATGCGCTTGTTTCCGGAGCGTGTTAACCATTGGGATGTTGTCACATGTAACCCACTTTTTTGCCTATAAATAGGGCAAAAACGGACGAGGATTTTTTTCAAAACCGTTTAGTTTTTTATGAACTGAAAAACCACTTATCTTTTTCTTATTTATGTGGTGAATTGTTTCGACCAAGAATCTTTATAATCAAAAAGATCTTGTTGAGGATTTTTTTAGAGAGATGATTGATAAAGGTTAGTTTCAATTCGTTCTCTTGATATTTATATTTAGCCGACTTAACCTATAACAAACACTAACGAGCAGTATACCCGATCAATGTAGCCTAGTTGGTAAGTAGAGTGTCGATCACTAAGAGTGGAACATTAACACTTAAATATCTATCAGTATTTTAATTATAAAGTTAGTCTAATTAGACATAATCTAACGCAAAAGGGGTTTTCAGCCTGTGAGGATGTGTAGATTAATTAAAAATAATAAAATATAAGTACAGAAGCGAATGACACACACACACAGTTAGAAGACAGATAGCAGATAAGAGGTCAAACTGATAGTAAGAAAGATATGCTCATTAATCGTTTAGCTATATATGATGAGTATTAACTACACTCTTTTATCTATGGTTGCTAGTGTAAGCGTATTCGTTTTTACGTTTAGCTTAACTAAATACCCTACATTTCTTTAAGTAATTAATATAGAAAAGTCTTGTCACAACTAATCAGAAATACGATTTGAGTGTAACTTAATGATTACTTAGCTAAATTATTTATCCCGTTAGGGCTTACATTAACTAGGCAAAAATGTTAATGAAGTAATTGTGCGAGCAGAGTCGACAAGACACGATAATCAAGAGGTAATCAAAACATACACATAGCAAACCAATAAATATCATATACACTTTAATGAGTGAAAGCAAACGTTGTATTTAATAAGAGTCAGAGACATGGAAACTAACCAAACGATTAAAGTTTACTACAACAATTAAACGAATCTTCCTATGTAATTATGTACTAGCAGGACCTTCTTATGCTTTTGAATTCTTCCTTTTGATCGTGTCTTCATGTGGTCACACTTTCTGTTCGGTTTTAGGGTTCTGGTGGTGGTATATTGTGTGTGTCGAATGAAAAAGTCGATCTTTATTTATAGTTTCTGGAAACGGCATCGCTACAGCGTATCTGTTTACTCGATACGTCGTATCTAGGTAACTTCGCATGGGTCCAAGATTATTATATTATGGAATATTCCCGCACCGTCATAGGATACGGCGGACCTTCAATGTACATACGGCGTATCTCTTCTTCGTAATCTTGGAATGTCTTGGTGAAGTCTTCAAGTTGATACGCCGCATCTCTTGGATGTCATGCGGCGTATCTGGAGTTGGTCAATTCTTACCATTCCCACTCAGTCTACCTACTTAGGGTCGTTAGTTGGTCAATTCTTACCCTTCCCACTAAGTCTACCTACTTAGGGTCAGTTGGTCAATTCTCCTAAGCAACTAGACACTACCGCCATTCAAAACTACCGAAACTAGGGTAGCTACCAACGAGTTATGCATGCATACACTAGAAACAATTATACGAAAGCATGTAAACGTAAACAAAACAATTAAGAAATCATAACTAGGCTAGCACCAAAGGTGCTTAGCCGATCATATTAAGAGAAACAACCAATTCAATGTTTGACATATTGAAATACATGAATCGAAAGTAAAAGAAAAGATAATCGCTAATGCTTATCGTTAGGGAGTGATTTCTCCCTTGGAGATGGCTCCGTATGCTCTTCAAGATCTTCCTTTGGACCCCTACTCACGTTCTCTGCTTTTTGGTGTGGAGTGAATGATGTGAAATGTAGAAATTATGGCTTGTAGTTATAGGCGAGATCTAGTTACGGCGTAACTTTAGTTGAGAGTTACGCCGTAACCTTAATGATGCTCTCGTAAAGCTGGTTACAGCGTAACACATGGGATGAGTTACGCTGTAACTTTAGTTGAGAGTTGAGAGTTACAGCGTAACTCATCCCATGTGTTACGCTGTAACCAGCTTTACGAGAGCATCATTAAGGTTACGGCGTAACTCTCAACTAAAGTTACGCCGTAACTAGATCTCGCCTATAAATACAAGCCATAATTTCTACATTTCACATCATTCACTCCACACCAAAAAGCAGAGAACGTGAGTAGGGGTCCAAAGGAAGATCTTGAAGAGCATACGGAGCCATCTCCAAGGGAGAAATCACTCCCTAACGATAAGCATTAGCGATTATCTTTTCTTTTACTTTCGGTTCATGTATTTCAATATGTCAAACATTGAATTGGTTGTTAGGCAAACAATGACTTCCCGATCACATATTAAGACTACACGGTAGGCTAAGATGAATGGGTGTATCGAAACAATATATAGTGTGTGAACAAAAATGAAAGGAATGGCTCAGATGGGTGTATTTAGGAGTATCTTGCACTAAAGGTGAGTGCAACAAAAGGGATTAACATGGGGGTCGAGAAGTCAAGGTGACTAATCGATAGACACACAAGGTTAGGCTTTTTGGGTGATAATCCTATAATATTGCCTTCTTAAACTGAATATTCCAAATACATTAAGTGAACTCAACATACCTCGTCTATGGTCTCGAAATGATGCAAAGGCCAAGTTCTAAAGTTTACAAGCTACCGGCATACTCATAATTTGGTGGATTTGGGTAAATAATTGGAAACGGATAAGGCTAATCTCACCATATGGTATCAAGGGTTATAATGTTCTCGACTAAGGTCTACTCTAGTTAGGTTAAGAAAAACATGTCAAAATTTTAAAAATGGCATAATTTTTCAAAATAAACAAGAAAAACGAGGGCAAATAAAAGTTCAAGAGATAATTCTACTCCCGTTCCCCCACTTGAAATGTACAAAGTCCCTTTTGTACTAAACGTTAAATAAATGTGAAGAGAAAGTAGAATTAGAGCGAGAACTTCCCTGAAATTCGCTCATAAAAGAAAGAAGGCCCACGAATAGAATCTTGCCTTCGCTTAAGCATCCATGAGCAAACTTCATTCCCTGAAATCAGACTACCAACAAGCATAATTCTAAAAAAGAAAAAGAATAACAAAAAAAGGAAATCTAACTCACTTTCGTAGGAATCACGGTTGCATTTAGCGTATGCAACAAGCCTTTAAAACCACTTGGTGTCCCAAGTGGACGAGTCTAGTCTCGTGAGGGCTTACATGGAACATACCCACAAAGTTCATTTAAAAACTAATACAAGGTTATTGTGTTTAAATAGAAAGAATTGAAACAGAAGGATAGTTACGTCGTAACTCCTTGAAGGAGTTACGCCGTAATTATGGCAAAACCTGGCAGTCGCTACTGGTGGGTAGCTACGGCGTAACCATGACATGGGATTACTCTGTAATTGGTAATGCTCTGGAGAGAATCGCTACTGGTGATGTGTTACGGCGTAATCATTGGAATGAGTTACGCCGTAACTGATGGACAGGTCAGGTCCCCGGTTAAGTTACTGATGCAATCTTCTCCGATTCCTGCAAAAATGGTTAAAAACACAAAACCCAACAAAAAAAAAGGATAATTTGGGTTGTCTCCCGAAAGAGCACTTTTCTTTATTATCGAGTCTTTAAGTTAGACTCAAAGCCATGGGGCTTTACGGTGGCCTTCGAACTTGGCCAACTTCCTCCATATCCTTCATCAAGTTGTGCCTGACCCAAGCAACATTAGTAGCGGTGCGGAGATACTCCTTCGTCTCAATCTTCCTAATTTTGCTAAACTTTTCGTCCGGCCCCAAGTGGTATCTTGTAAATTCATATTTTTCAGCTACAATTAGTGGCGGCTTCTTATACGGAATACCAAGAAGTTTGCACCTTTTTTGCTCATATGCTTCATCATCGGGGTCAGTGAACCCATCTTCACCTTGTAGTTCAAGGTAGTCCATGATTCCCTCGATGTTATCATCATCGGACTCAATTCCCTTAAACCACTTAGCATCCAGTAATTCTTCGATGAGTACACGCTTGCATTCTTTTTTTTCATTACCCGTTGTATCTTTGATGTCTTCATCCATCACTTCACTCACGTCATTGGGAATTTCTTCACTCGGGTCTTCCTCACTCATACATCCTTTCCAAATCTTCTCCTTAGTGGAAGCATCTACCTTTCCATATTTGATCTTAACCCAATCGTCAAATCCCAACTTGTCTAGCCAAGGTAATTATGTCTTCTCATCATCATCGGTTGAGGTCCATAAGAACTCATCATCCCCAACTCTCGCTATGCTACTTCCCCCGTTACATTCATCATTAAACGGGTTACAAGATGCCCAAACAACTTTGCCAACGGTCTTTATCTTCTCACACCAATGTTTTCGAGCTATTTTATCATTGGTGTTGCTTGATGGGACATCCTTGCAGGAGGTATCATCTTCGATTGGTTTTTCATCCACGGACCCTCTTTGGAGACAATGTTCTTCATAATCAAGCTTTAGCTTCCTTAGTAGACCCGGATTAATGATAGTATCCCCGAATCTTACCAAATACCAATCATTAAAGGATAGATCTCCAAAATTAACGTCATGTCTTTCTAGCTCATGAGGGCATGTCCATTCTTCACCCTCCATATTACCATTACAATATTTGTAAAAAGGGTTACACGTGGGCCATGCTTCCATAGATCCGTCATGTTCCGCCACTATAGGGATGCAGCAATGCTTGATAAGGTATGGAGCTTCCTCAATGCCCCCAATTGGATCACTTGTTTCCAGTTCCTGTTCACAACTATCAACACCTTGCTCACAATTGTTAGTCCCTAGGTCATAGCATAAAGGTGGGTCAAGTAATGGGACGTTGACAACATCAACCTTTTTTTGAAAATTCCAATCGAGGATTCAATTGTTCATTCATGTTAAAAGTAATTCGTTCCCCTTCAGCTCCTAAAAAAATTTGTTTTTCAAAACCTTTTATATGAGCTCGACAAGTGGCTAGAAAAGGCCTTCCAACAATTAAGTTGTAGTTCTCTCGTTTGCCCATGTCAATAACCACAAAATCAGTAGGAAAAAGGAATTTGCCAATTTTTAGAAGAACATTATTAACAACCCCCTGAGGTAAAGCTTTATATAGTCAGCCATTTCAATCATCATTGTTGTTTCTTTTAAATTGGTAAGTTTTAAGGTATCAGACAATGAAGTGGAAATAAGATTTACCCCATCTCCCAAATCAGCTAAAGCGGGAATTTTTAAGTTACTGATAGTGCACGACAACAGAAAACTTTCTTGATAGAGTTCCTTTTCAGGAAGTTGGTTTAGCAGGTTCTCGTCATCTTCAGATTTATCATCTTCTCTTAAATAGTTAATCCCACAAAGGTCATTAGTGACAATATATGTGCACTGTTCTTCCTTCGGTTTGTCTTGTGCAAATATGGCCTTGCACGCAACAACTTCATCATTTCTGGTCCCGAGATTTTTAGCTAGCTGCCCAATTTGGGTTTCTAGGTTTTTAATTGCGGCATCTTGATTCCGTAAGTTCATGTCAGCGTCTTCTTTCACCTTGACCATCCATTCTTTGAATCAGTCATTCTTTTTTGTAGATTCCTCGATGTGTTTATGCATCAACTCTTCAAGACTCTGTTTAGGAGGGTTATTGTTGATTCTCGTATAGTATCCTGGGGTTCTTTCACGGTATTTAGCTCCGTTACCATTATATCCGTTGAATGGCCTACTATTTCCATATTTCACCTCTTCAATCCTCTTGACTTCTTCTTTAGACGGGCACTCCTTGGCATTGATAAGGTATGGAGCTTCCTCGATGCCCCCAATTGGATCACTTGTTTCCAGTTCCTGTTCACAACTATCAACACCTTGCTCACAATTGTTAGTCCCTAGGTCATAGCATAAAGGTGGGTCAAGTAATGGGACGTTGACAACATCAACCTTTTTTGAAAATTCCAATCGAGGATTCAATTGTTCATTCATGTTAAAATTAATTCGTTCCCCTTCAGTTCCTAAAAAAATTTGTTTTTCAAAAACTTTTATATGAGCTCGACAAGTGGCTAGAAAAGGCCTTCCAACAATTAAGTTGTAGTTCTCTCGTTTGCCCATGTCAATAACCACAAAATCAGTAGGAAAAAGGAATTTGCCAATTTTTAGAAGAACATTATTAACAACCCCCTGAGGTAAAGCTTTATATAGTCAGCCATTTCAATCATCATTGTTGTTCCTTTTAAATTGGTAAGTTTTAAGGTATCAGACAATGAAGTGGAAATAAGATTTACCCCAGCTCCCAAATCAGCTAAAGCGGGAATTTTTAAGTTACTGATAGTGCACGACAACAGAAAACTTTCTTGATAGAGTTCCTTTTCAGGAAGTTGGTTTAGCAGGTTCTCGTCATCTTCAGATTTATCATCTTCTCTTAAATAGTTAATCCCACAAAGGTCATTAGTGACAATATATGTGCACTGTTCTTCCTTCGATTTGTCTTGTGCAAATATGGCTTTGCACGCAACACCTTCATCATTTTTGGTCCCGAGATTTTTAGCTAGCTGCCCAATTTGGGTTTCTAGGTTTTTAATTGCGGCATCCTGATTCCGTAAGTTCATGTCAGCGTCTTGTTTCACCTTGACCATCCATTCTTTGAATCAGTCATTCTTTTTTGTAGATTCCTCGATGTGTTTATGCATCAACTCTTCAAGACTCTGTTTAGGAGGGTTATTGTTGATTCTCGTATAGTATCCTGGGGATCTTTCACGGTATTTAGCTCCGTTACCATTATATCCGTTGAATGGCCTACTATTTCCATATTTCACCTCTTCAATCCTCTTGACTTCTTCTTTAGACGGGCACTCCTTGGCATTGATAAGGTATGGAGCTTCCTCGATGCCCCCAATTGGATCACTTGTTTCCAGTTCCTGTTCACAACTATCAACACCTTGCTCACAATTGTTAGTCCCTAGGTCATAGCATAAAGGTGGGTCAAGTAATGGGACGTTGACAACATCAACCTTTTTTGAAAATTCCAATCGAGGATTCAATTGTTCATTCATGTTAAAAGTAATTCGTTCCCCTTCAGTTCCTAAAAAAATTTGTTTTTCAAAAACTTTTATATGAGCTCGACAAGTGGCTAGAAAAGGCCTTCCAACAATTAAGTTGTAGTTCTCTCGTTTTCCCATGTCAATAACCACAAAATCAGTAGGAAAAAGGAATTTGCCAATTTTTAGAAGAACATTATTAACAACCCCCTGAGGTAAAGCTTTATATAGTCAGCCATTTCAATCATCATTGTTGTTTCTTTTAAATTGGTAAGTTTTAAGGTATCAGACAATGAAGTGGAAATAAGATTTACCCCAGCTCCCAAATCAGCTAAAGCGGGAATTTTTAAGTTACTGATAGTGCACGACAACAGAAAACTTTCTTGATAGAGTTCCTTTTCAGGATGTTGGTTTAGCAGGTTCTCGTCATCTTCAGATTTATCATCTTCTCTTAAATAGTTAATCCCACAAAGGTCATTTATTGCGTCCAAACAGTCAAGTCAAACAGACTTAAAACAGCTCAGACGCAAATGCAATTAAGATCAGAGGAATATAGGGGATTCCTGGGTCGTTAAGTCCCACGGAGGATGAATTGGTGTTTAAACAACTTCAGATGATAGAATGATCACTAAGGATAGTGATCAGTAAGGTTTTTGATGGAAAATTACCTAAAGAAAAGATTTACAAATTACAGCGACTTAAATGCAAATTAAGAAAATTAAAAAGTTAAAATCTATTAAATAAACGCTATCACTATATTTAAAGTGATGAACGTTTAAAAACTAAAACTTACGTTTAAATTAAAATTACGCAAACGTACAAAATAAAAAGTGAATTCTAAGAAATAAAGATCCTAAAAATATGAAAAATACATTTTTACAATCCTAATGATGAAAGAAAATTATTAGAAAAATAAAATTATTTTTATAACTATTTATGTAATTATTATTAATTAAAAACTATTTATTAAGTATTTAAAATACACTAAAATAGAAGAAAATACAAAATTAACCTAGAAAAATGAAATTATAACTTAGAAAAATCTAAAATATGATAAAACTAATTTTAAAACAGAAAATATATTTTTTAGACTTATTTTGTATTTATTATTAATTAATTACTATTTATTAATTATTTAAAACTAATAAAAAGTCTAATAAATACTAAATGACCTAAGAAAAATCTAAAACTTTTTATATAAATACTAAACAAGTGCAGAAAACTAGGAAAAATATAAAAATGAAAAGTGCTTTTTGAAAAAGCAGAAAAATAAGCCAAATGGCTTAAACAGAAGCTATCACTATTTTTATTTTTTGGTTTTTCTTGAATTTTCTTTTACAAAACTATTTTACTACTGAAAATAAGCAACTTTTGTGAAGACAAAAAATTTTAGAACTTAAAAATAAGCTGGAATGAACCTGCTTAGCTTAACAGTCCACTATATAAGGTTTTTAAGATTTTTTATTTTTCAAAATAAGCTAAAAGCTATATAATAAGCTAAGGGGTGACTAAATAAGTTACTAGGGACAGATGTGAGTATGTTTAAGCTAAAAGAACTTAGAAAAAGCCAAGTCCAAGAGCTGAAAAGATCTCAATAAGCTCATGGTCTGCTGATTTTTCTATGGTGCAGGGCAAAAAGTGCCTTTTTCAAGCCCTTAAAAAGCTGCTAAGAAAAAATATTAAAAATAAACTAAAAATATGACCAAGTACACAAGCAAGCCATCTCTAAGCGTACCAAATTTCAGATGAATTGGACTTAAGATGAAGAAATGAAAAATAAAAGAAATTTGCTGCAGAAACAAAAAAATACGAAAATATGCATTCTTTGATGGCTGTGTGATCAGATGTTGTGCATATGTGTGCAGGCTAAACAAGACCAAACCAACTCTTGGGAATACACTATATGAACTCCAAGGAACCCGGAAAAGCCAAGGTTGAGGGCTAAATAAGCTTCAGCTTATTAGGAGCTTATATGAGCAGTTTACTTTCTATCTTTGCACCAACAAACTCAAAACCTATCAATGCTTCAAATCAACTTATAACCTACTGAGAACTACTTATCTAGCTTCAAATAAGCCTAATCAACTTTTACCAAGTGGCAGATGAACAGTAACAAGCTTCTATATCCTAAAACATGGTTATCCCAAACAGTCCTTTTCATGGGCTGAGTTGATTTTTTACACTAGCACAAGCTTGTTATAAGCTTAACTATCTGAATAAAACTTGTTCAATGACTTATTGTGATCCTAATTAACAACTCTCTGATGCAAATAAGCACTCAAACAAGCTGAATGCTTATTGAACTGTTTTTGGACTTTTTAAGAATTTTTTAGCAAAATGAAATAAAAGATATTAAGTACTTATGAAACTGATGAAATACAACTAGAAACTAGTAATAAGCATAAAATAACAACAATAAGCTACTATTAAGCTATTGTACAGTAATATGAAAAAAACATGAAAATATTGAAATTGCTTACAACTGAGAATTGGATTATAGAACAAAGAACTAATGATCAGAAACACCTAGCTTGTTAACAACAATCTAGAAACCAAATAAGCTCTTCCATGAGCAGCTCATTATTCATAACTGCTTATCTTGAGCTCCCTTTGACTTTTTGTTGACTTTTTCTATTTTCTTGAAATTAAACAGCACTAAGCAATAATAAGCTAACAATAAGTTGTCACTAGCTTGTGTTAGCTTATTAAAACTGAAAAGAGAAGCTTTTAATCTTTAAGTAACAACTAATTCGAATCACCAAATTAACGTGAAACTTGAACTTGAATTAAAACTGGATTGGTACAAGGTTTTGAAACTAAAATTGAGACTTAAACTAAAATTACAAACCTTGAAACAAGTAACTTACAGAATTTAAAGAACATTAAGCTTAAAAACAGAGATTCTACACTACGAATGGTCTAAAATTGGGACACCTCTCTCTTCTGCCTTCTTTCTTCTTTATAGATATCCAAAAGGCTTCCTTGTCGACCTCTGATGAAATCCCACTTGTTTGCAGCCCTTGGATCATTAGATTTCATCAAAACCATACACATGGCATTTTGGCGGGAAAAGTCATAGATAGCAGGTAGTAGCATTAAATGAGGTGGGGGGTTTGGTTTGCAAGGTGGAAAGGTTGAGGTGAAAGGCAGGTATGTGCTGGAGAGATAAGGGTGATGAGGTGGTAGTGAAACAGGTGGCTATGGAGGTAACAGGTGGATTGGGAGAGGATGAACAGTGGCTGGCGCTTTATCTGTTTCAAAAGTTGGGCCGGGTTATGTGTTTTGGGCCAGTAGCTGGGTTTAGTGTAATATATAAGGTCCGTTTGGTTTTGTAAGTGATAAAAGCCCAAGGACCAAATGTGTCCAAGCTGAAACTTGAGGGACCTTAATTGCCAACTTTCCAAACTTCCTTCAAGGGACCAAACCTGCCATTACATAATAATACAAGGACCAAAGATGATTATTTCATTTTTTTTTTAAACTTAAAAGGATCATTTTTGTCAATATTAAAACTCCAGGGACCAAACTTGTAATTTCTCTTTAAACTTATCATAAAGGACCAATTTTGCCATTTATAAATAGTACAAGGTTTATTTTGATTAATTTCCAATTTTAAAACCTTAGGGACTAATTTTGACACTTTTGCAAAGTTGAGGGACCAAAGTTGTAAATTTGTGATTTTTAACTTCAAAGGATTATTTTGAACAACTTGTGAATCCCAAGGACCTAAAATGATATTTTACAAGTTTTTGAATTACCAGGGACTAGATTTGACAACTTTTGTAACTTGGGGGACTAAAACTGCCAATTATGCAAACTTGATACGTTTTTCACCAGATTTTGATGTTTTTGCATTTAAAACATATAAAACACTTGTTTGTGATATTTTTATCATTTTGAAGCATTTCTGAGTGTTTTCAGATGTTTTTGGCATTCTAATAGTATAAAAATGATGAGTATTTAGACACTCATCAATCCCCCACACTAAGATATTGCTAGTCCCTAGCAATGATTTATGAAAAGTTAATGGATTTTATCTCTTTACCAAAAGCCATTACTTCTGGAGTAGCCAATTGTTTCAGTTCAAGTAAGAACTTTGGTACAATGATAACCAAATGATTTTGAGCAAATCATAAGCTGTCAACGGATTTGATTTGTCTTTACCAGAAGCCGTACCCTTCTGGACTAGCCAACTCTTAGATAAATTATCAATATTATCTTTGGTGAGCTGATTACCAATTATGGATTTTCAACTGCCTTTACCACAAGCCATAAACTTGCGGGCTAGCCAACTCTTCACTAGTTTAAAGATATGGTGAGCTGAACACCATACAATTTTAGGCAAATTGCAAGCCATAAACGGATTTGAGATATCTTTACCAAGAGCCGTTTGCTCCTGGATTAGCCAATCCTTATGTGGGTTAGACATGGTGGACTGATTACCATTTGTTGTGTTTAGTACATAGTACTTCCACTAGATAAAAAATTTTAAAATTTGGCTATTTTGGGGGAAAAAGGGACTAAAAGGGTACATTTATGATCAAAATTCGCCAGAATTTCCCCCCCACACTTAGAAATGAATATTGTCCTCAATATTCAAAGTACCGGCTGTAATGCCGAAACTTAGAACGTAAAAAGATAACATTTACTAACTAAGTGTAGAAACACAACAATTATTCTCTTTTTAAATATTTACAATTTTCATTCATTTTTAAGGTCTATATACAACATGTGGGGCATCTCCCCCACACTAGGGTGGTATACACGGGTGAAAACCCATGTTTAGCTACTGTTTTTGATTTCCGAGTCGCTAGCTTGACTCGACCCCGAATTAATTGGTTCATGGGGAAGTAAGTGGAAGAGATAATCTCCATCGGACTTTCATTTAAGATGTTTGGATAAACATTGAAATACGTGAAAGTTCCACACCGATGAGATATAGATAGAACCGGCTCAAAAATGATACATGAAAATGCCGGGATCAAAAATAGTGTCTTCATTCCCGAAGGAGTGAAGAACAGGAGAAGCTACGGAATAGGTGAAGAAGAGAAAGAAAGTCATGATAAAGATTATGATTAACTCATCATCACTCACAGGAGAATTCATGGTTTCATGAATCTTATCAGTTAAGCTCAATTGGTCTAGACATATCCCGGGTGTGTCTAGATCAAAGTAGAAGTTATCATACTCCGGTGGAGATATGATATGAGTGAGTTCACAAGAAAACTCCTCAAAGGAAAATGATTCATATTCAGGATTGATTTGACTGAGTTCACTAGGGAACTCCTCAAAAGTGAATGATTCATAAACGGGAAGAGAATTATGAGAATGAGAAGTGGTAATACCACTAATCTTCTCTCCCATATGATCAAAATGGAACGTTTGCAATTCCGGAATAGAATCATTGAACAAAAGTTCACTATCCTCAAAGGGGATAGGATATGAAGTAGGCTTTTCATCAAAAGCCTCGATTCTAGAAATGAGAAGATTAACATTTAATACTGTAAGACGAAGAGCTTTGTCTTGGATTATTTCTTCTTCATTCTCTTCTCCTAAACTAACAAGCTCAGAAGGTAATTCTTCCTCATAACTTATGTCTCCACAAGATAAAGAATAGTCCTCATCAGAATCAGAGAACATCTCAATATGATCATTTTGGAAGACAAGAGGAGTAGGGATATCACACAAATGCTCGAGAATTCCCTGTGACTCTCTTGGGATTGGGACAAGGTTCTCGACACTAGACTTTATGAATTCGTCCGATTCCTTTTCAGGAACAGTGTCAAGAAGCTCATCCCCCATGTTCAGAGAGTGAGTGTGAACCTCGGGTGTGATAGCAGTAAACTGAGGAAGTTGAGAAGGACTAGCAGTTATGGATTCTACAAGTTCCATTATTTCTACTGCTAGTGATTCAGTCATATTCTTTTCTCCCTGTATTTCCACGGATGGAATCTCAACTGATGAACTTGATGAATAAAATTGTAGAATATCAAGGGTATCTTCATCATCATCGTCATCAGGAATGAAATGGAATTGAGAGCTAGATTTGAATGCTTTTTGTAGTCTAATTGATTCCCTAACAGTGTTTTCAATGGCAATCTGGGAATCTAATTTAGCATCACGCTCTTCAGCTAACAATTCTTCCATGGATTTTTCATTTGGATTATCTTGGGAGGACATAGCCGACTCCTCCTTAAGTTCTTTTAATAACTCAAGACTCTTCAGTAGAAGGTCTGTCGTAGTTTCATGAGGAGTTGCTTGAATGATTTGGTACTGTGGAGGTTGGTCTTGATACGAAGAGTCGTAATTGTTACAAGGAAATGGATTCCCTGTTTGACAATCCGAGCTAGAGTGAGAACCTCCACAATACTCACAACAGTAAAACTGATGTGGCTGTGAGTGGTATGTGTTGTAGTCATAATTGGTATCAGGAACCTGCTCATAGACAAGCGTGTTTCCCGATTGACAATCAGAACTGGAGTGTGAACCACCACAGTACTCACAACAGTAAAGCTGCTGAGTCTCACAGTGTGGTAGCTGATGGAATAAATCAGTTGTGTTATGGTAGGAATAGGGATCTTGGTTATAGACAGACCCGTTTCCTGATTCCACCATGCTACAACTGGGGCAATTGCCACCATTATGAGGACCACCACACCATTGACAACCAAGAGGGTGAGGATAAGACATAGAAAGAATCAAAGGTTTACAGAGGGTAAGAAATGAAGAATCAAAGATGTGAGAGGGTAAAGATGGATATTTTTGGATTTTTGAATAAACATTCCATAAAAACAAAGAATGAAAATATTTTTGGTGTTATCAACACTTTAGGAAAAGTGTTAATGGACTTTTTGATTTTTTGATAACTTTACAAAAAACTGTTTACAAAAGGTGGTATATGTGCAAGTACGGGTCTGGAAATGCTTAAAACACGCTTTCAGCCTCCCCGGCAGCGGCGCCAAAATTTTATTGCGTCCAAACAGTCAAGTCAAACAGACTTAAAACAGCTCAGACGCAAATGCAATTAAGATCAGAGGAATATAGGGGATTCCTGGGTCGTTAAGTCCCACGGAGGATGAATTGGTGTTTAAACAACTTCAGATGATAGAATGATCACTAAGGATAGTGATCAGTAAGGTTTTTGATGGAAAATTACCTAAAGAAAAGATTTACAAATTACAGCGACTTAAATGCAAATTAAGAAAATTAAAAAGTTAAAATCTATTAAATAAACGCTATCACTATATTTAAAGTGATGAACGTTTAAAAACTAAAACTTACGTTTAAATTAAAATTACGCAAACGTACAAAATAAAAAGTGAATTCTAAGAAATAAAGATCCTAAAAATATGAAAAATACATTTTTACAATCCTAATGATGAAAGAAAATTATTAGAAAAATAAAATTATTTTTATAACTATTTATGTAATTATTATTAATTAAAAACTATTTATTAAGTATTTAAAATACACTAAAATAGAAGAAAATACAAAATTAACCTAGAAAAATGAAATTATAACTTAGAAAAATCTAAAATATGATAAAACTAATTTTAAAACAGAAAATATATTTTTTAGACTTATTTTGTATTTATTATTAATTAATTACTATTTATTAATTATTTAAAACTAATAAAAAGTCTAATAAATACTAAATGACCTAAGAAAAATCTAAAACTTTTTATATAAATACTAAACAAGTGCAGAAAACTAGGAAAAATATAAAAATGAAAAGTGCTTTTTGAAAAAGCAGAAAAATAAGCCAAATGGCTTAAACAGAAGCTATCACTATTTTTATTTTTTGGTTTTTCTTGAATTTTCTTTTACAAAACTATTTTACTACTGAAAATAAGCAACTTTTGTGAAGACAAAAAATTTTAGAACTTAAAAATAAGCTGGAATGAACCTGCTTAGCTTAACAGTCCACTATATAAGGTTTTTAAGATTTTTTATTTTTCAAAATAAGCTAAAAGCTATATAATAAGCTAAGGGGTGACTAAATAAGTTACTAGGGACAGATGTGAGTATGTTTAAGCTAAAAGAACTTAGAAAAAGCCAAGTCCAAGAGCTGAAAAGATCTCAATAAGCTCATGGTCTGCTGATTTTTCTATGGTGCAGGGCAAAAAGTGCCTTTTTCAAGCCCTTAAAAAGCTGCTAAGAAAAAATATTAAAAATAAACTAAAAATATGACCAAGTACACAAGAAAGCCATCTCTAAGCGTACCAAATTTCAGATGAATTGGACTTAAGATGAAGAAATGAAAAATAAAAGAAATTTGCTGCAGAAACAAAAAAATACGAAAATATGCATTCTTTGATGGCTGTGTGATCAGATGTTGTGCATATGTGTGCAGGCTAAACAAGACCAAACCAACTCTTGGGAATACACTATATGAACTCCAAGGAACCCGGAAAAGCCAAGGTTGAGGGCTAAATAAGCTTCAGCTTATTAGGAGCTTATATGAGCAGTTTACTTTCTATCTTTGCACCAACAAACTCAAAACCTATCAATGCTTCAAATCAACTTATAACCTACTGAGAACTACTTATCTAGCTTCAAATAAGCCTAATCAACTTTTACCAAGTGGCAGATGAACAGTAACAAGCTTCTATATCCTAAAACATGGTTATCCCAAACAGTCCTTTTCATGGGCTGAGTTGATTTTTTACACTAGCACAAGCTTGTTATAAGCTTAACTATCTGAATAAAACTTGTTCAATGACTTATTGTGATCCTAATTAACAACTCTCTGATGCAAATAAGCACTCAAACAAGCTGAATGCTTATTGAACTGTTTTTGGACTTTTTAAGAATTTTTTAGCAAAATGAAATAAAAGATATTAAGTACTTATGAAACTGATGAAATACAACTAGAAACTAGTAATAAGCATAAAATAACAACAATAAGCTACTATTAAGCTATTGTACAGTAATATGAAAAAAACATGAAAATATTGAAATTGCTTACAACTGAGAATTGGATTATAGAACAAAGAACTAATGATCAGAAACACCTAGCTTGTTAACAACAATCTAGAAACCAAATAAGCTCTTCCATGAGCAGCTCATTATTCATAACTGCTTATCTTGAGCTCCCTTTGACTTTTTGTTGACTTTTTCTATTTTCTTGAAATTAAACAGCACTAAGCAATAATAAGCTAACAATAAGTTGTCACTAGCTTGTGTTAGCTTATTAAAACTGAAAAGAGAAGCTTTTAATCTTTAAGTAACAACTAATTCGAATCACCAAATTAACGTGAAACTTGAACTTGAATTAAAACTGGATTGGTACAAGGTTTTGAAACTAAAATTGAGACTTAAACTAAAATTACAAACCTTGAAACAAGTAACTTACAGAATTTAAAGAACATTAAGCTTAAAAACAGAGATTCTACACTACGAATGGTCTAAAATTGGGACACCTCTCTCTTCTGCCTTCTTTCTTCTTTATAGATATCCAAAAGGCTTCCTTGTCGACCTCTGATGAAATCCCACTTGTTTGCAGCCCTTGGATCATTAGATTTCATCAAAACCATACACATGGCATTTTGGCGGGAAAAGTCATAGATAGCAGGTAGTAGCATTAAATGAGGTGGGGGGTTTGGTTTGCAAGGTGGAAAGGTTGAGGTGAAAGGCAGGTATGTGCTGGAGAGATAAGGGTGATGAGGTGGTAGTGAAACAGGTGGCTATGGAGGTAACAGGTGGATTGGGAGAGGATGAACAGTGGCTGGCGCTTTATCTGTTTCAAAAGTTGGGCCGGGTTATGTGTTTTGGGCCAGTAGCTGGGTTTAGTGTAATATATAAGGTCCGTTTGGTTTTGTAAGTGATAAAAGCCCAAGGACCAAATGTGTCCAAGCTGAAACTTGAGGGACCTTAATTGCCAACTTTCCAAACTTCCTTCAAGGGACCAAACCTGCCATTACATAATAATACAAGGACCAAAGATGATTATTTCATTTTTTTTTTAAACTTAAAAGGATCATTTTTGTCAATATTAAAACTCCAGGGACCAAACTTGTAATTTCTCTTTAAACTTATCATAAAGGACCAATTTTGCCATTTATAAATAGTACAAGGTTTATTTTGATTAATTTCCAATTTTAAAACCTTAGGGACTAATTTTGACACTTTTGCAAAGTTGAGGGACCAAAGTTGTAAATTTGTGATTTTTAACTTCAAAGGATTATTTTGAACAACTTGTGAATCCCAAGGACCTAAAATGATATTTTACAAGTTTTTGAATTACCAGGGACTAGATTTGACAACTTTTGTAACTTGGGGGACTAAAACTGCCAATTATGCAAACTTGATACGTTTTTCACCAGATTTTGATGTTTTTGCATTTAAAACATATAAAACACTTGTTTGTGATATTTTTATCATTTTGAAGCATTTCTGAGTGTTTTCAGATGTTTTTGGCATTCTAATAGTATAAAAATGATGAGTATTTAGACACTCATCAGTCATTAGTGACAATATATGTGCACTGTTCTTCCTTCGATTTGTCTTGTGCAAATATGGCTTTGCACGCAACACCTTCATCATTTTTGGTCCCGAGATTTTTAGCTAGCTGCCCAATTTGGGTTTCTAGGTTTTTAATTGCGGCATCCTGATTCCGTAAGTTCATGTCAGCGTCTTGTTTCACCTTGACCATCCATTCTTTGAATCAGTCATTCTTTTTTGTAGATTCCTCGATGTGTTTATGCATCAACTCTTCAAGACTCTGTTTAGGAGGGTTATTGTTGATTCTCGTATAGTATCTTGGGGATCTTTCACGGTATTTAGCTCCGTTACCATTATATCCGTTGAATGGCCTACTATTTCCATATTTCACCTCTTCAATCATCTTGACTTCTTCTTTAGACGGGCACTCCTTGGCATTGATAAGGTATGGAGCTTCCTCGATGCCCCCAATTGGATCACTTGTTTCCAGTTCCTGTTCACAACTATCAACACCTTGCTCACAATTGTTAGTCCCTAGGTCATAGCATAAAGGTGGGTCAAGTAATGGGACGTTGACAACATCAACCTTTTTTGAAAATTCCAATCGAGGATTCAATTGTTCATTCATGTTAAAAGTAATTCGTTCCCCTTCAGTTCCTAAAAAAATTTGTTTTTCAAAAACTTTTATATGAGCTCGACAAGTGGCTAGAAAAGGCCTTCCAACAATTAAGTTGTAGTTCTCTCGTTTTCCCATGTCAATAACCACAAAATCAGTAGGAAAAAGGAATTTGCCAATTTTTAGAAGAACATTATTAACAACCCCCTGAGGTAAAGCTTTATATAGTCAGCCATTTCAATCATCATTGTTGTTTCTTTTAAATTGGTAAGTTTTAAGGTATCAGACAATGAAGTGGAAATAAGATTTACCCCAGCTCCCAAATCAGCTAAAGCGGGAATTTTTAAGTTACTGATAGTGCACGACAACAGAAAACTTTCTTGATAGAGTTCCTTTTCAGGAAGTTGGTTTAGCAGGTTCTCGTCATCTTCAGATTTATCATCTTCTCTTAAATAGTTAATCCCACAAAGGTCATTAGTGACAATATATGTGCATTGTTCTTCCTTCGATTTGTCTTGTGCAAATATGGCCTTGCACGTAACACCTTCATCATTTTTGGTCCCGAGATTTTTAGCTAGCTGCCCAATTTGGGTTTCTAGATTTTTAATTGCGGCATCTTGATTCCGTAAGTTCATGTCAGCGTCTTCTTTCACCTTGACCATCCATTCTTTGAATCAGTCATTCTTTTTTGTAGATTCCTCGATGTGTTTATGCATCAACTCTTCAAGACTCTGTTTAGGAGGGTTATTGTTGATTCTCGTATAGTATCCTGGGGATCTTTCACGGTATTTAGCTCTGTTACCATTATATCCGTTGAATGGCCTACTATTTCCATATTTCACCTCTTCAATCCTCTTGAATTCTTCTTTAGACGGGCACTCCTTGGCATTGATAAGGTATGGAGCTTCCTCGATGCCCCCAATTGGATCACTTGTTTCCAGTTCCTGTTCACAACTATCAACACCTTGCTTACAATTGTTAGTCCCTAGGTCATAGCATAAAGGTGGGTCAAGTAATGGGACGTTGACAACATCAACCTTTTTTGAAAATTCCAATCGAGGATTCAATTGTTCATTCATGTTACAAGTAATTCGTTCCCCTTCATTTCCTAAAAAAATTTGTTTTTCAAAAACTTTTATATGAGCTCGACAAGTGGCTAGAAAAGGCCTTCCAACAATTAAGTTGTAATTCTCTCATTTGCCCATGTCAATAACCACAAAATCAGTAGGAAAAAGGAATTTGCCAATTTTTAGAAGAACATTATTAACAACCCCCTGAGGTAAAGCTTTATATAGTCAGCCATTTCAATCATCATTGTTGTTTCTTCTAAATTGGTTAGTTTTAAGGTATCAGACAATGAAGTGGAAATAAGATTTACCCCAGCTTCCAAATCAGCTAAAGCGGGAATTTTTAAGTTACTGATAGTGCACGGCAACAGAAAACTTTCTTGATAGAGTTCCTTTTCAGGAAGTTGGTTTGGCAGGTTCTCGTCATCTTCGGATTTATCATCTTCTCTTAAATTGTTAATCCCACAAAGGTCATTAGTGACAGTATATGTGCACTGTTCTTCCTTCGGTTTGTCTTGTGCAAATATGGCCTTGCACGCAACAGTTTCATCATTTCTGGTCCCGAGATTTTTAGCTAGCTGCCCAATTTGGGTTTCTAGGTTTTTAATTGCGGCATCCTGATTCCGTAAGTTCATGTCAGCGTCTTCTTTCACCTTGACCATCCATTCTTTGAATCAGTCGTTCTTTTTTGTAGATTCCTCGATGTGTTTATGCATCAACTCTTCAAGACTCTGTTTAGGAGGGTTATTGTTGATTCTCGTATAGTATCCTGGGGATCTTTCACGGTATTTAGCTCCGTTACCATTATATCCGTTGAATGGCCTACTATTTCCATATTCCACCTCTTCAATCCTCTTGACTTCTTCTTTAGACGGGCACTCCTTGGCATTGATAAGGTATGGAGCTTCCTCGATGCCCCCAATTAGATCACTTGTTTCCAGTTCCTGTTCACAACTATCAACACCTTGCTCACAATTGTTAGTCCCTAGGTCATAGCATAAAGGTGGGTCAAGTAATGGGACGTTGACAACATCAACCTTTTTTGAAAATTCCAATCGAGGATTCAATTGTTCATTCATGTTAAAAGTAATTCGTTCCCCTTCATTTCCTAAAAAAATTTGTTTTTCAAAAACTTTTATATGAGCTCGACAAGTGGCTAGAAAAGGCCTTCCAACAATTAAGTTGTAATTCTCTCATTTCCCCATTCAATAACCACAAAATCAGTAGGAAAAAGGAATTTGCCAATTTTTAAAAGAACATTATTAACAACCCCCTGATGAGTGTCTAAATACTCATCATTTTTGTACTGTTTAGAATGCCAAAAACATCTGAAAACACTCAGAAATGTATCAAAATGATAAAAATATCACAAACAAGTGTTTTATGTGTTTTAAATGCAAAAACATCAAAATCTGGTGAAAAACGTATCAAGTTTGCATAATTGGCAGTTTTAGTCCCCCAAGTTACAAAAGTTGTCAAAACTAGTCCCTGGTAATTCAAAAACTTGTAAAATGTCATTTAAGGTCCATGGGATTCAAAAGTTGTCAAAATAAACCCTTTAAAGTTTAAAATTTACAAAATGACAATTTTAGTCCTTAAACTTTGAAAAATGTCAAAATCAGTCCTTGGTGAGTTTAAAAATAGAAATTATTCAAACTACACCTTGTACTATTCAATTGTGGCATAATTGGTCCTTTATGATAAGTTTAGAGAAAAATTACAAGTTTGGTCCCTGGAGTTTGAAAATTGACATAAAAGGCCCTTGGATTTACAAAAATGGAAAATAATCAATAATGGTCCTTGTACTATTCACATATGGCAGGAATGGTCCTTGTGAGAGCCTTGGAAAATTATCAAGATCAGTCCCTTAACTTTCAGAAATTACATGATTGGTCCTTGTGTATTAACAAACCAAACGGATCCTTTATATTATCCAAGCCCAAATCCAATCCATCCAGTCCATTACCCAAACCCGGCCCAATTTTTAAATGAGAAAAACCGCGCACACTGTAGCACCTTCTCCCCCATGGCTGTTTAAGCCAAAACCAGTGGTTTTCACCACTTGTTTTTCACTCCACCTCACCCCTTACACCTGGATAACTACTCCTTCCACCTCCACAAAATCCAAACCCCATTAATTGAATTAACCTGATCAATTGAAAAATGGCGCCAAAATCGCCATTTGTCAAAACTGATGATCTGGATTAAATCAACGGTTCAAAAGTGGTGGGATTAGCTCAGAGGTGTCGACATAGATGAAAAGATCTTTATATAACAAGTTTGAAGCAATGGGAAGACTTATCTAGTGTAATCTTTAATTTTCATGTCGTTCTAGCTTAAATTTGAATTTCAGTGTATATTTTAATTTCCAAGCTTTGTATTTCACGTTTTCAGTGTACAATAAAACTTTTATAACCTTCAATTTTATCTTTAAGTCAAGTTCTCAGTTTATGCAAAATTTTCCATGTTCAAAATCTCATGAATGTTAAAATGTTGTTGCTAGTTGTTATCTTGGACTGATAAGCCCACATAAGCTCCTATATAGCTTATCCAAGCTATTAGAAACCAATAAAATTCAGTTAGAAGCAAAAAACCAAAAATACAAAAAAAAAATACCAAATAAATAGTTTAAAAATAAAAAATCCATGGTGAAAGATACAAGAAAGCTGGAGCGGGGTTTATATTGGATGGCCTTGGGTTTAGAGCTTATTGGGAAGCTTTAGGAAGTGTTTACAAGTCCTTGGTTCTCAGTTCTGGCATTAGACTCAGTTGTAAGCCATTTCTTTAAAAATTGCATTTTTTAGTTTAAGTGTGTTAAGTGTATTAATTTTGATTTAATCTTGTCTCATTATAGATAATATAAGTTAATTAATAGGTTTTTTAGCTTAAAAATCTGTTTTGGTACCCAAAGCTTCAAAACAGTTTCTTAAAGTACTGTTTGGATTTGCCTTATTAACTGTATTAAAGGCCAGTTGTGTTGTTGTTTGCTGTTGTTCCATGTCACAGTAGGTTTAAGTAGCTCTAAGAAACAAGAAAAACCAGTGCTTAATCATCAAAAAGTCAAAATTCCTTTTGATCTCCTCTTATTTCTTGTCTGTTTGATTTCCATGTTTTATAATCATGATTCCATGTTCATAAGTTGTTACCATTGATTAAATCAGTCTTCTTTCACCTTAATACATCTTAATCAGTCCATAGAATCAATTAAAATCTCATAAAAGTCAAACTTTCAGTTTAATAAAAAAGTCAAATATGTGCACAGGTTTATAGCCTTTTTAACAAGCTTGTAAAAATCTTGTTAATTGGTCAAAGCTTGTGATTTTTAGTTCTTTGGAAAGCTAACCTGGTCATCTTTAAGTTCCAAGCTTAAAATTTCAATTTTCAGCTTATTTGCTAAGCCTGCAAGTGCTTATTAGTTTGTCCAATATCAATCAGCATAACACTGAGTCATACTCAGTGTTTTTTTAGCTTTTTCAACAGCTTCTCACAATCTCATTTTAGCTTATTTGGGTCTCATCTTTGGTTTATAGGTAGCCAACCAGGTATAGTATAGGATCTAACTTTTGGTTTTGAAGCTCAGCTTATTGAGTAGCTTATTCTTGGTCTTAAACCTAGTAGCTGGAAACTGTTTTTGTACTTGAGATCAAATCATCATATCTGTGTAATCAGTACTTAAAAGGTTTAGAATAGTTGTTTTTAGTTGCTTTTGAGTATTTATAGCTTATTACAGGTTCTGTGATAGTTTGGTGCTTATCTGTGGCTTTTTGGCTTATTTGGAGTGCTTATTTATAAGCAGATTGCACTGCAGTTTCATATTCTCTCACATAAGCATATGTTTTTATATTTTTTATAAAATTAGAATAATATTTTAGTATTTTCCTGAATTTTTCAGATTTTTCCATCACTGTTTAGTATTTTTCCTTATTTAAACTAGTTTTTAATTCTTTTTAAATAACTTTTAATACAAATAAATCAGAAAAGGCTTAAAAAATATGTTTTCAATTTTCATAGATTAAGATAAATATAAAAGTCATAAAAAGTATTTTTCCAGAATTTTCTTAGCTTAAATAGTATATTTTAGCATTTTAATTAATTTTAAATAGTATTAAATTAATAATAAATACATAAAAAGTCTAAAAAATATATTTTCAGTTTTAAAATAAGTTTTATCATATTTTAGATTTTTCTAAGTTATAATTTCATTTTTCTAGGTTAATTTTGTATTTTCTTATATGTTAGTGCATTTTAAATACTTAATAAATAGTTTTTAATTAATAATAATTAAATAAATAGTTATAAAAATAATTTTCTTTTTCTAATAATTTTCTTTTATTATTAGGATTGTAAAAATATCATTTTCATATTTGTAGGCCTTTTATTTCTTAAAACTCACGTTTTATTTTGTACGTTTACGTAATTTTATTTAAACGTACGTTTTAGGTTTTAAACGTTCATCGACTTTAAAAATAGTGATAGCGTTTATTTAATATATTTTATCTTTTTAATTTTCTTAATTTGCATTTAAGTCGCTGTAATTTACAAATCTTTTCTCTAGGTATAATTATCCATCAAAAACCTTACTGATCACTATCCTTAGTGATTATTCGACATCTGTTTGTGTTAAACACCAATTCATCCTCCGTGGGACTTAACGACCCAAGAATCCCCTATATTCCTTTGATCTTAATTGCATTTGGTTTCTGAGCAGTTTTAAGTTTATTACGGTTGGCCATTCACAAGTGGCTAGCTTGTGTGATATAACTTGACGGTTCGGGACCAATCAAATTTTGGCGCCGCTGCCGGGGAGGCTGTAAGCGTGTTCTAAGCATTTTTCAGACCCGTACTTGCACATATACCATCGTTTGTAAACAGTTTTTTGTGAAGTTAATAAAAATCAAAAAGTTCATTAACACTTTTCCTAAAGTGTTAAAAACACCAAAAACAATATAAAACAACAAAACAATCGTAACGTTTTCTAGCTTGTGTTTCTTTTAAGGTGATTCTTAAAGAAATACGATTTGGTTAAACGAGACGATACCAAAAATATTGTCCAAGAGTTTTTAAACCCCTTTGCACAAATCATTACCTACGTCTTTTCAGTGGTACTTAATATATACATAAAAATCAACCACCGCAAATCAAGGCAGTACACCTACTAACTGAGGGTGTGACCATAATAAGTTCCCGAACCACAGATTTAAAACTTGCCTTTGTGTCCTTGTGATTTGGTGTACCTTTTTCAAAGAAGCCATTTCATTTGTAATTATTGGTTAAGTTCACTTGTCGTTTTGCCTCGCATTTGTTTTGAAAATTGATTTTTATACTTAGTGCATGCGCACTCGTTCTTCCAGTTCTACAAGTCCACTTTCAGAACTTGGAAAGATTCCTCGTAGACGTAGAGGACGTTCTGCTCCTTCAACCGTGACTGAGGAACGTCTACCACCACCACCCCCTGTCGAAATGGCAGAAGACAAGCCGATGAATGAGCTTCTCCAAGCACCCATCGAGGGTTACGGAGATGCCATTGTTGTCCCAGCCATTGTGGCTGATACTTTTGAGCTCAAAACCGGGTTGCTTAATCTGGTAACCCAAAGCCAATTCTATGGTTTTGAGCGGGATGATCCTCATGCACACATTCGATGGTTTAACAAGATTGCATCTACCATCAAGTACAAGAATGTCCCACATGAAGCTATCATGCTTCTTCTGTTCCCATTCTCTCTAGAGGGACAAGCCCGGAATTGGCTTGAGAAACAACCCCCTCGTTCCATTGAGACATGGGAAGATCTAGTCACCAAGTTCGTTAACGAATTCTATCCTCCATCCCGAACTACAAGTCTTAAGAATGAGATAATGAAATTTTCTCAGAGATTTGATGAATCATTCGGGGAGGCATGGGATCGTTACAAAGAATTGCTCCGCAAGTGTCCACATCATGGTTTTACCGAGTTAATGCAAATGGATACTTTCTATAATGGTCTGAGACAAGCTGACCAAGACTCTTTGAATGCCTCCGCGGGAGGTAATTTCCTTAGCAAAACCACAAAAGAAGCCTTACAAATCATTGAAAACAAGTCCCAGGTCCGCCCTTTCCGCACAAAGACATATCAGACTCAGTCTAATGCTGGACCTGCTACTTCATCTCCTGTGAGTACATCTAGCACCGATGCTAAGATTGATAAACTCACGGATATTGTTCAGGCTTTGGTTCTTGCTAACCAAAAGAAAGTCACCTTCACACAGACACCATCACATAGTGAAGTGAAGAAAGTTGAAGTTTGTGTTACTTGTGGTGGTCCTCATGCATACTACAACTGTACTGCCACCGATGGTAGTCCGTTTGAAGCTAATGCTATAGCCGGTACTTCACATCAGGGAGGTAATCAATACCGTCCTCAAAATGAACCAAATTATCGTGCTAACACTTATCAGGCACCACCCGGTTTTAACCAGAATCCTAACCGGAATCAGAATCAACCTAGAATGAACCAAGGTTATCAAAACCAAGGTAATTTCTATCCTGGACCCAATCAAGGTTTCCAACATCAAGGAAACCTTAATCAAAACAATTTCAATCGAGGGAATCAATTGCATGGGAATGTGAATCATAATCAAGGGAATTTTCAACAACAAGGTCCTAATCAAAACATCCGACCTCAGAATTTCCCTCCACATCCTCCAGTACCATCATCTGATGAGTTATTGAAGCAGTTCATGAAATCCCAAGATGAAATGAACAGGTTGTTGGTCAGTCAGATCGCTGATCTCAAGAAGTCTTTAAATGATCAACCCTCGGGCTCAGGAAAACTTCCGAGCAACACGATCGCTAACCCGAGGGGCGATGCTAAGGCGATCACAACCAGAAGTGGTGTTTCATACAATGGACCCGCTATTCCTACTACCTCTTCTTCTTCTCTCCCGAAGGTAGTGGAAAGTGAACCTGAGGCGACAAAGGACAAGGAACTTCCTGTTAATAACGGAGGAACCAAGGATGTCCATCCTCAAGTTGTCCAGAAACCCAAGTCTAATCCAGGAGTTGTTTTTGAACCACCAGTAGCTCCCGTTGAAAATACCAAATCCAAAACTTCTATTCCTTACCCATCACGTTTGAATGAGCAAAAGCTCCGCGAAAAAGCCAGTCATCAAATGGACAAATTTTTTCAAATTTTCCAAGAATTACATTTTGACATAAGCTTTGCGGATGCTATCATGCTAATGCCCAAGTTTGCATCAACTCTCAAACACATGTTAAGCAACAAGGAAAAGCTGTTTGAAATGGCTAAAACTCCTCTTAACGAGAACTGCTCTGCAGTTATCCTGAAGAAGCTTCCAGAAAAGCTTGGAGATCCTGGAAAATTTCTCTTACCTTGTGTATTTCCAGGAATGGTTGAATGCTTTGCCTTAGCCGATCTTGGTGCAAGCATCAACCTGATGCCTTATTCAGTATGGAAGAAACTTTCTCTTCCGGAACTTACTCCTACATGCATGACTCTTGAGCTTGCAGATCGTACAATATCCCGTCCTCTTGGCATTGCCGAGGACGTATTTGTGAAAGTAGGAAAGTTCCATTTTCCAGCTGACTTCGTGGTTGTTGATTTTGATGCCGATCATCGGGTTCCTCTCATTGTTGGTCGAGGATTCCTGAGAACGGGCCGTGCTCTCATTGATGTATTTGAGCAAGAAATCACATTACGTGTTGGTAATGAAGCTGTCACTTTTAACCTTGATCAAACTTCGAGGTACTCCGCAAACTATGATTCTGAGTCGGTTAACCGAATAGATATCATTGATGTTGCTTCTGAAGAGTATTCTCAAGAAGTTCTTGGTTATGATCATAATTCTTCGAGTGATAATCTCACTCATTCATCTCAACCCATCATCGCCAATTCTACTCCTTCTCTCACTCCTTTTGAGGAAAGTGACTTCATCTTGGAAGAGATTGAAGCCTACTTGTCTAGTGATTATGTTCCATGGGAAATTGATCACGCTCCCATCGACATTGAGGGGGACATACTTCTCATTGAGAAGTTGCTTAATGATGATCCATCATTATCATCACTCCCTCCCGTCGAACTTCATAACAAGGAAGTCAAGTCAGTTGAGAAAACTGAAGAATTTCCTGAAGTCGAACTTAAGGACTTACCACCTCATCTCGAGTATGCATTTCTTGAAGGTGATGATAAATTACCAGTCATTATTGCTAGAGATTTGAGTAAAGATGAAAAAGCTGCTCTCATAAAGATCTTGAAGTCACACAAGCAAGCAATTGCTTGGAAACTCTCCGACATTAAGGGTATCAACCCTGAATTTTGTACTCACAAAATCTTGATGGAGGATGACTTCAAACCAGCAGTTCAACATCAGAGAAGAGTAAATCCAAAAATCCATGATGTTATCAAACAGGAAGTTATCAAACTTCTTGATGCAGGATTGATTTACCCAATCTCAGATAGTCCTTGGGTTAGCCCAATTCATTGTGTTCCTAAAAAGGGTGGCATAACTGTTGTCACAAATGAAGATAACGAGTTAATTCCAACTCGGCTGGTTACGGGATGGCGTGTTTGCATTGACTATCGTAAGTTGAATGACGCCACTCGTAAAGACCATTTTCCTCTACCCTTCATGGACCAAATGCTTGAGAGATTAGCAGGGAATGAATACAATTGTTTCCTTGATGGTTTCTCAGGGTACTTTCAGATCCCCATTGATCCAAAGGATCAAGATAAAACTACATTCACCTGCCCATACGGAACTTTTGCCTACAGACGTATGCCTTTTGGCCTATGTAATGCTCCTGGCACGTTCCAACGATGTATGATGGCCATTTTCCACGACATGATCGGGGAAACAATGGAGGTGTTTATGGATGACTTCTCGGTCATTGGGGATTCGTTTCAAACATGTCTCTCCCATCTAGATAAAATGCTCAAACGGTGTGAAGACACCAATCTTTGTCTAAACTGGGAGAAAAGCCACTTTATGGTCAAAGAAGGCATAGTCCTTGGCCATAAGATTTCAAAAAATGGGATTGAGGTAGATAGAGCAAAAGTCGATGTTATTGCTAAACTGCCTCATCCTACTACCGTTAAAGGTATTAGGAGTTTTTTAGGTCATGCCGGTTTCTATCGCAGATTTATACAAGATTTTTCTAAAATCGCCCGGCCTATGACCCATCTTCTTGAAAAAGATGCTCCTTTTATCTTCTCACCCGAGTGCATCAAAGCTTTTGAAACATTAAAGAAAAAGCTTACTGAAGCACCCATTCTCGTTGCTCCCGACTGGGACTTACCCTTTGAGCTCATGTGCGATGCAAGTGATTTTGCTATCGGTGCAGTCTTAGGGCAACGTAGAGCTAAGCATTTTCAGCATATACACTACGCAAGTAAGACTATGACTGAAGCTCAAACTCATTACAGCACCACAGAAAAAGAGCTATTAGCCGTGGTGTATGCATTTGAAAAGTTTCGGCCGTACTTAATCTTGACCAAATGTGTAGTGTATACGGATCACTCGGCTCTCAAATATCTCTTTGCAAAACAAGATGCAAAGCCGAGATTGCTCCGTTGGGTTCTCCTACTCCAGGAATTTGATATCATCATACGTGATAAAAAAAGGAGCTGAGAACCTGGCTGCTGATCATCTGTCCCGTTTAGAAAACCCTCACCAAGATGTTTTCGAGAAAAAGGAAATAAATGAAACATTTCCTCTCGAGACACTCAATGCGGTTTCTTTTCGTGGAAACTCTTCTACCCCATGGTTTGCTGATTTCGCAAATTACCATGCGGGTAACTTCATAGTGAAAGGGATGTCAACCCAGCAGAAGAACAAATTCTTCAAGGATGTTAAACATTATTTCTGGGACGACCCCTTCTTATTCAAAATCTGTGCGGATCAAGTCATCCGACGGTGTGTTTATGGACAAGAAGCTCTTGACATTCTCAAAGCTTGCCATGCTGGACCCACCGGGGGCCATCATAGTCCAAACTACACCGCCAAAAAGGTGTTTGATTCCGGATTTTATTGGCCCACTATCTATAAGGATGCCCACGATTTTGTCAAAACCTGTGACGCTTGTCAACGTCACGGAAATATATCTCAAAGAAATGAAATGCCGCAAAATGCCATTCAAGTTTGTGAGATATTTGACATCTGGGGTATTGACTTTATGGGGCCATTTCCATCTTCTCGAGGTAACAAATACATACTCGTGGGTGTTGACTATTTGTCAAAATGGGTTGAAGCGAAAGCTTTACCCACCAATGATGCCCGAGTTGTTGTGAAGTTTTTAAAATCTCTTTTTGCCAGGTTTGGAACTCCGAGAGCTATAATCAGTGATCGTGGTACACATTTTTGTAATGACCAATTTGATCGTGTCATGCAAAAGTATGGTGTAACTCACCGTCTATCTACTGCATACCACCCCCAAACAAGTGGGCAGGTGGAAGTCTCCAACCGTGGTATTAAAAGAATTCTAGAAAGGACAGTAGGCGAAAATCGTGCATCCTGGTCGGATAAACTTGATGACGCACTCTGGGCTTTTCGTACAGCTTACAAAACACCAATTGGGTGTACTCCATACAAGCTAGTGTACGGAAAGGCATGTCATCTTCCGATTGAGCTAGAGCACAAGGCTTACTGGGCCTTAAAGCATGCAAACTTCGATATACAGACAGCTGGTGATCACAGAAAAGTTCAAATGAATGAACTAAATGAACTCCATGATCAAGCATACGAGAACTCTTTGATCTACAAACAAAAGACAAAGAAGATTCATGACTCTAAAATCAAGAACCGCGTTTTCAACGTTGGTGATCGAGTCCTTCTTTTCAATTCAAGATTGAAGATTTTCTCGGGAAAGCTTAAGTCCCGTTGGTCTGGTCCATTTACTATCACTTAGGTTTATCCTTATGGCACCATTGAGTTATCTCAGCCTGATGGTCCAAATTTTAAAGTGAATGGTCATCGATTAAAGCATTTCTTTGGAGAGGACATTCCACCCGTGATTGTCCCGGATCTACAAACATTCCCCATGAACCAATGAATGCGGGGATCGAGTCAAGCTAGTGACTCGGGAATCAAAAGCAGTAGCACACACAATATGGGTTTTCACCCATGTTTCTGTCTTCTTACCCCCTTTTCTACCACCCTAGTGTGGGGGAGTTGCCCCCCGCTGTTGTATATATCTATCATATAAAAAAAAATGTATATATCAAAAACAAAATAATGGCCGTAGTATTTCCCTTTTATGTTCTATGTTTCGGCATAACCGCCGGTACTTTGAATATTGAGGGCAATATTCATTTCTAAGTGTGGGGGGGAATTCTCACGAATTTTATCATGTAATTATTCCACCCAATTCCCCCGTTTTTGGCCAAATTTTTTTTTTGGAGTAAGTGTTTTTCACTTACTCAGCAAATGGTAATCAGTCCGCCATGTCTAACCCACATAAGGATTGGCTAATCCAGGAGCAAACGGCTCTTGGTAAAGATATCTCAAATCCGTTTATGGCTTGCAATTTGCCCAAAATTGTATGGTGTTCAACTCACCATATCTTTAAACTAGTGAAAAGTTGGCTAGCCCGCAAGTTTATGGCTTGTGGTAAAGGCAGTTGAAAATCCATAATTGGTAATCGGCTCACCAAAGATAATATTGATAATTTATCTAAGAGTTGGCTAGTCCAGAAGCAAACGGCTTCTGGTAAAGACAAATCAAAACCGTTTACAGCTGGTGATTTGCTCAAAATCATTTGGTTATCATTGTACCAAGGTTCTTACTTGAACTGAAACAATTGGCTACTCCAGAAGTAATGGCTTTTGGTAAAGAGATGAAATCCATTAATTTTTCTCAAATCATTGCTAGGGACTAGCAATAGTTTAGTGTGGGGGATTGATGAGTGTCTAAATACTCATCATTTTTGTACTGTTTAGAATGCCAAAAACATCTGAAAACACTCAGAAATGTATCAAAATGATAAAAATATCACAAACAAGTGTTTTATGTGTTTTAAATGCAAAAACATCAAAATCTGGTGAAAAACGTATCAAGTTTGCATAATTGGCAGTTTTAGTCCCCCAAGTTACAAAAGTTGTCAAAACTAGTCCCTGGTAATTCAAAAACTTGTAAAATGTCATTTAAGGTCCATGGGATTCAAAAGTTGTCAAAATAAACCCTTTAAAATTTAAAATTTACAAAATGACAATTTTAGTCCTTAAACTTTGAAAAATGTCAAAATCAGTCCTTGGTGAGTTTAAAAATAGAAATTATTCAAACTACACCTTGTACTATTCAATTGTGGCATAATTGGTCCTTTATGATAAGTTTAGAGAAAAATTACAAGTTTGGTCCCTGGAGTTTGAAAATTGACATAAAAGGCCCTTGGATTTACAAAAGAAAAACAAAGACTGATGAGGAGAAACCCCCGTGAAAAGACTAGAGCCCTCTGTGCGGCGGCGGGTTCCCAGAGAAGAGGGGACAACTTCTTTCTCCTTGTACTATTCACATATGGCAGGAATGGTCCTTGTGAGAGCCTTGGAAAATTATCAAGATCAGTCCCTTAACTTTCAGAAATTACATGATTGGTCCTTGTGTATTAACAAACCAAACGGATCCTTTATATTATCCAAGCCCAAATCCAATCCATCCAGTCCATTACCCAAACCCGACCCAATTTTTAAATGAGAAAAACCGCGCACACTGTAGCACCTTCTCCCCCATGGCTGTTTAAGCCAAAACCAGTGGTTTTCACCACTTGTTTTTCACTCCACCTCACCCCTTACACCTGGATAACTACTCCTTCCACCTCCACAAAATCCAAACCCCATTAATTGAATTAACCTGCTCAATTGAAAAATGGCGCCAAAATCGCCATTTGTCAAAACTGATGATCTGGATTAAATCAACGGTTCAAAAGTGGTGGGATTAGCTCAGAGGTGTCGACATAGATGAAAAGATCTTTATATAACAAGTTTGAAGCAATGGGAAGACTTATCTAGTGTAATCTTTAATTTTCATGTCGTTCTAGCTTAAATTTGAATTTCAGTGTATACTTTAATTTCCAAGCTTTGTATTTCACGTTTTCAGTGTACAATAAAACTTTTGTAACCTTCAATTTTATCTTTAAGTCAAGTTCTCAGTTTATGCAAAATTTTCCATGTTCAAAATCTCATGAATGTTAAAATGTTGTTGCTAGTTGTTATCTTGGACTGATAAGCCCACATAAGCTCCTATATAGCTTATCCAAGCTATTAGAAACCAATAAAATTCAGTTAGAAGCAAAAAACCAAAAATACAAAAAAAAATACCAAATAAATAGTTTAAAAATAAAAAATCCATGGTGAAAGATACAAGAAAGCTGGAGCAGGGTTTATATTGGATGGCCTTGGGTTTAGAGCTTATTGGGAAGCTTTAGGAAGTGTTTACAAGTCCTTGGTTCTCAGTTCTGGCATTAGACTCAGTTGTAAGCCATTTCTTTAAAAATTGCATTTTTTAGTTTAAGTGTGTTAAGTGTATTAATTTTGATTTAATCTTGTCTCATTATAGATAATATAAGTTAATTAATAGGTTTTTTAGCTTAAAAATCTGTTTTGGTACCCAAAGCTTCAAAACAGTTTCTTAAAGTACTGTTTGGATTTGCCTTATTAACTGTATTAAAGGCCAGTTGTGTTGTTGTTTGCTGTTGTTCCATGTCACAGTAGGTCTAAGTAGCTCTAAGAAACAAGAAAAACCAGTGCTTAATCATCAAAAAGTCAAAATTCCTTTTGATCTCCTCTTATTTCTTGTCTGTTTGATTTCCATGTTTTATAATCATGATTCCATGTTCATAAGTTGTTACCATTGATTAAATCAGTCTTCTTTCACCTTAATACATCTTAATCAGTCCATAGAATCAATTAAAATCTCATAAAAGTCAAACTTTCAGTTTAATAAAAAAGTCAAATATGTGCCCTGTGCACAGGTTTATAGCCTTTTTAACAAGCTTGTAAAAATCTTGTTAGTTGGTCAAAGCTTGTGATTTTTAGTTCTTTGGAAAGCTAACCTGGTCATCTTTAAGTTCCAAGCTTAAAATTTCAATTTGCAGCTTATTTGCTAAGCCTGCAAGTGCTTATTAGTTTGTCCAATATCAATCAGCATAACACTGAGTCATACTCAGTGTTTTTCTAGCTTTTTCAACAGCTTCTCACAATCTCATTTTAGCTTATTTGGGTCTCATCTTTGGTTTATAGGTAGCCAACCAGGTCTAGTATAGGATCTAACTTTTGGTTTTGAAGCTCAGCTTATTGAGTAGCTTATTCTTGGTCTTAAACCTAGTAGCTGGAAACTGTTTTTGTACTTGAGATCAAATCATCATATCTGTGTAATCAGTACTTAAAAGGTTTAGAATAGTTTTTTTTAGTTGCTTTTGAGTATTTATAGCTTATTACAGGTTCTGTGATAGTTTGGTGCTTATCTGTGGCTTTTTGGCCTATTTGGAGTGCTTATTTATAAGCAGATTGCACTGCAGTTTCATATTCTCTCACATAAGCATATGTTTTTATATTTTTTATAAACTTAGAATAATATTTTAGTATTTTCCTGAATTTTTCAGATTTTTCCATCACTGTTTAGTATTTTTCCTTATTTAAACTAGTTTTTAATTCTTTTTAAATAGCTTTTAATACAAATAAATCAGAAAAGGCTTAAAAAAATATGTTTTCAATTTTCATAGATTAAGATAAATATAAAAGTCATAAAAAGTATTTTTCCAGAATTTTCTTAGCTTAAATAGTATTTTTTAGCATTTTAATTAATTTTAAATAGTATTAAATTAATAATAAATACATAAAAAGTCTAAAAAATATATTTTCAGTTTTAAAACAAGTTTTATCATATTTTAGATTTTTCTAAGTTATAATTTCATTTTTCTAGGTTAATTTTGTATTTTCTTATATTTTAGTGCATTTTAAATACTTAATAAATAGTTTTTAATTAATAATAATTAAATAAATAGTTATAAAAATAATTTTCTTTTTCTAATAATTTTATTTTATTATTAGGATTGTAAAAATATCATTTTAATATTTGTAGGCCTTTTATTTCTTAAAACTCACGTTTTATTTTGTACGTTTACGTAATTTTATTTAAACGTACGTTTTAGGTTTTAAACGTTCATCGACTTTAAAAATAGTGATAGCGTTTATTTAATATATTTTATCTTTTTAATTTTCTTAATTTGCATTTAAGTCGCTGTAATTTACAAATCTTTTCTCTAGGTATAATTATCCATCAAAAACCTTACTGATCACTATCCTTAGTGATTATTCGACATCTGTTTGTGTTAAACACCAATTCATCCTCCGTGGGACTTAACGACCCAGGAATCCCCTATATTCCTTTGATCTTAATTGCATTTGGTTTCTGAGCAGTTTTAAGTTTATTACGGTTGGCCATTCACAAGTGGCTAGCTTGTGTGATATAACTTGACGGTTCGGGACCAATCACCCCCTGAGGTAAAGCTTTAGTAGAGTCAGCCATTTCAATCATCATTGTTGTTTCTTTTAAATTGGTAAGTTTTAAGGTATCAGACAATGAAGTGGAAATAAGATTTACCCCAGCTCCCAAATCAGCTAAAGCGGGAATTTTTAAGTTACTGATAGTGCACGGCAACAGAAAACTTTCTTGATAGAGTTCCTTTTCAGGAAGTTGGTTTGGCAGGTTCTCGTCATCTTCAGATTTATCATCTTCTCTTAAATAGTTAATCCCACAAAGGTCATTAGTGACAGTATATGTGCACTGTTCTTCCTTCGGTTTGTCTTGTGCAAATATGGCGTTGCACGCAACAGCTTCATCATTTCTGGTCCCGAGATTTTTAGCTAGCTGCCCAATTTGGGTTTCTAGGTTTTTAATTGCGGCATCCTGATTCCGTAAGTTCATGTCAGCGTCTTCTTTCACCTTGACCATCCATTCTTTGAATCAGTCATTCTTTTTTGTAGATTCCTCGATGTGTTTATGCATCAACTCTTCAAGACTCTGTTTAGGAGGGTTATTGTTGATTCTCATATAGTTTAGCTCCGTTACCTTTATATCCGTTGAATGGCCTACTATTTCCATATTTCACCTCTTCAATCCTCTTGACTTCTTCTTTAGACGGGCACTCCTTGGCAGGGCGAGTCTCATCGTATTCATTGTAACCGACTTGTATAGAGTGCACATTTTCCTTTAGCTTTTTCATGTCTCTACCAAGACTCTCGAGTTTGTTATTTATAACTGCAAGGCTTTCCGCATTCCCACTTATACTTCGATTGCTTCCTCCGTTGTGTCACTTATGAGATTGGTCAGCCATCTTTTGAATAGTTTCTAAAGCCCTTGTGGGAGTCATTCGAGGTATTGGCCCCTGTGAATCGATCATGTGTCTCGAAGAGATGTTTAGACCTTTGTAGAAGACATTCACCTTTTGTTGGCTATTAAGGTCATGAGTAGGGCACTTGTATAGGAGTTCGTTGTATCTTTCACAGGCTTGGTACAACGTTTCATCGCCCTCCTGCTTGAAATTATGGATTTCTTCGAGTTGCTTTGTTGTCCTAGATGGAGGATAGTACTTTTGAATGAAGTATTTTTTTAGGAGGGGCCAAGTATTAACGTTCCCGACTGGTAATCTATCGACCCATCTTTTAGCAGCTCTAGTGAGTGAAATAGGGAACACACGTAACATGACATCATCGTTTGAGACTCTTGGAATTTTAAATAAGTTGGCAATGTATTCCATGTTATCCACGTGTTCGTAAGCATCATCGGTAATGCTTCCGGAAAGGGGATTTGCACGAAGTTCCCTCATAAATTGTGGTTTGATTTCGAACTGAGCATCTTCGGCGATGGCCGGCCTAACGATCCCCGACCATTGTTCGTCCCTGGTCAAAGCCAAGTATTCCTCAAAAGTGAGGTCATCAATGTTAATAACTTCCATGGTACCTGAAACTTAAAAAGAAATTGTGAGAAAACAAGAAAATTCAAAATAAAACAAAAGTAAAAGACTAAACGAAAATCCTAATATAACTCCCCGACATCGGCACCAAAAACTTGATGCAGGTTTTCTGACCAGGTTTTAATATTTATAAAGTCTCGTTTACCTATGGTCCACCTTATGTACTCACGGGCAGTGTACCCGGTCCTGTGTAGTGTAGTAATCGGTAAAACCGAGGTTATCCCAAGAGTTATGTGAGCGGATTCTAATTAAGTCTAGGTGTCATTGATTTTAATTGTTTTAAGGATTGAAATGATTAATAAACTAATTAAACTAGAAATGAAAGCAAATAAAATAGAGTTGTGATCAATAAGGGTAAAGTGTGCCAACCTAGTTACTCATCCTATCATGTTATGTTCACGTCTAACTACTTCCAATTGATTCAAGTGGGGGTTTAAGTCGTTAGGACAATATTTGGTCAGTTCGTCCTAACCTATCAGCAAAGACTTCCACCGGAGATCAAGCTACTACTCTTGAAAGTCCAGTTGTTTTTAGTCCCCTAAGCCAAGTCATTAAGCACCTCTACATGCAAGATTCGTAACAATGAGTGCCCGGGCGCTAGCATCTTAGACACTCATCCCTAACTTCTTAAGTTCATCCAAACGGCAGGTGATCATTTGGTCGGTTCGCACAAGCGAATAAGGGTCGTCAGTTTGTCAATTCTTACCCTTCCCACTCAGTCTACCGACTTAGGGTCAGTTGGTCAATTCTCTTAAGCAACTAGACACTACAGCCATTCAAAACTACCGAAACTAGGGTAGCTACCAACGAACTATGCATGCATATACTAGAAACAATTATACAGAAGCATGTAAATGTAAACAAAACAATTAAGGAATCATAACTAGGCTAGCACCGAAGGTGCTTAGCCGATCATATTAAGAGAAACAACCAATTCAATGTTTGACATATTGAAATACATGAATCGAAAGTAAAAGAAAAGATAATCGCTAATGCTTATCGTTAGAGAGTGATTTATCCCTTGGAGATGGCTCTGTATGCTCTTCAAGATCTGCCTTTGGACCCCTACTCATGTTCTCTGCATTTTGGTGTGGAGTGAATGATGTGAAATGCAGAAATTAGGGCTTGTATTTATAGGAGAGATCTAGTTACGGCGTAACTTTAGTTGAGAGTTACGCCGTAACCTTAGTAATTTCATAATAATGCTCTCGTAAAGCTGGTTACGGACTAACACATGGGATGAGTTATGTCGTATCTTCAATAAAGGTTACAAATGACATGATTACGCGGAAATCGTTGGAAGGAGTTACGGCGTAGCTGATAGCGGCCTGGAACATCTTTTGACCTAATTGGTTACGGCGTAATCCTTAGTTGGGAGTTACACCGTAATCTGTTGCTGAGTTGGCTTTCTGAGTCACGCACTAGCTACGGCGTAATGTGAGAGTGGATTTACGCCGTAGCTTCTTCACATAGGGCATACTATCATAAATCTCTTATAAAATCTCCAAATCCGCGTCTCATTAGCTCTAATGCTCGTAATTTACCTGAAAGTGAAATATAAAGGAAAACAAGCGTAAATCCATATAAATGATATAAAATACGAGCATTATCGGGGGAATATGACACTTAATATTCAGGACTATTTGATGTTATCAGTTTCATATACGGCGTATGAGAGAAACTCATACGGCGTATTCTTCAAAGTCAGGAAATGGTCTTCATATTCATCTAAGTCTTGATGTACGGCGTATCTGTCTAGAATGATACGACGTATCTACCTTTAGTTCAGTAGACTTTTACAACTTGATCCATTTTGCTCCAATTTGCGTCCAAAATAACTAACTTTCACCAAATGCTTGTTTATAACTGAGATTTACAAAAGTAGGCGATTAAGTATCAATTCTTATATAATATAATACAAAACAAGCAATATACATAGGATAAATGATGCTAATAATATGTTGTTATTTGATATCATCACTAGTATAACAAATAATCTTTAGGAATGATGAAACATTTGATGGTAATGTATTTGACTTATGGTAGTAGTTTCAATGGTGTTATTGTCTTTTGAAAATCTGTGTTATTGATTTGTGTTTAGGTTATAGATTTCTGCAAATTATGGGTTCATGATTTCTGCAAATCATGGCCTCATGATTTACATGTTTTCTGTAAACTTAAGACACTCAAAATATTCAAATACCACAAACTGCAAACTTTTGTTTGTTGATTTCCTTGAGTCAAACATATTTGGTAATTCACAAGCAACCATTAATTATAAACAATTAATTAATAATCAAATTTTTCGTTGATATTTTTTGAGATTACAACCATATCATTCATCTAATTAACTAACCAAAATACTAAAAATATAGAAAGACCGTCATCAGAAACTACTTGACTCCATTTCACTCCAACTTGTTAGAACCACAACCCTCTTCCTTGTTTTCCTTCCTTTCCTTGATTTGTTGAAACAAAAGTTCAAGATTTTTAATCCTGTTTTCCAAAGCATCAACAGCTGCTAACCCAGTATCATCATCCTCTTACTGTTGCTCGACATCTTACTCCTCCTCCTCATCATTTTGCTGCTCCCCCTCTTCATCATCATCTTGCTCCTCCTCCTCATTTAGTCCCAAATCTCATCGTAATAGAAGTCTTGTATCCGCAGCCAATTCATAATCCTGCTCCTCATCCACTCATCTACTTGCCTATACGAACCGTATTAATCAATGGGTTCATCTCCAAAAGCATATAGGACGGCGTCAAAAAGCAAATAGTTGGCTAACACCTTTTCATACTCTACTTGATCATTTTGAAAGTATCAATTTTCTGCCATTGTTTCAACTTTTTCTTGTTTCGGATTTTGTGCGTTTGTGTGTGTTCTTGGGTATCAACAATCGATCCTTCTGTCTTTAGTATAATTAAGCTTTCCAGTGAAGTGTTTTAGGCGGGTAAAGGACCAAATTCGCGCCAATTTGTACAGTTACGATTTGTGTAACAAGAGGGACCAAACGCGCAAAAAAAAAATACATGAAAAGACAAAAATACCCCCTTGACTAGTCAATTAACGACGAAATTTAACGATTGTTAGCCAAAACGGGGTACCAGGAACCAACGGTGAAATTTCGTTAAATGTTGGGGGACTACGTATGCCACTAAAACAAAATGGAGGATGAAATGTGAGAACGGGTCGAAGTTCAGGGACCAACGGTGAAATTTACCCTATATTTTTCTTTGAACTTTTTTTTTTCTTTTGATAGGAAGCTGATATTATTTGTTCAACATTTTGTGCATGCATTCAAGGAGATGCATATAAACACAAAACTTAGCCCACTTTCTACTTAAAATAAAGGGGGAATTACATACATCCTCACATACACACTAATATTTACATATTTATTTAAATATAAGTTTTTAATGTATGATGTACAAGCTTATTAAAGCAAGGTTTGAAAAAATATGTAAATAATGATGTGTATGTGAAGATGTATGTAAATACCCTTAAAACAAAATACCGTACAATTATCAACGACGTAAAACGACGCTCCGCCGCTCACCTTATTAAAATAAAAGGCTAATATTTCCAAATTGTTCTAGATTGATCCAAATTGAGATTGGAATTATCCCCCCTATAGAAAAAGAATTAGCCAACTTTGGCGTGCGGAAAAAACTATCCGATATCTTGTCCAATTGCCCTTCTTTTCTTCTTCCCATTCAAAAACTCCAACTCCTCACCCTATAAATACAACCCTAAATCCACCCCTCTTTCTTCACAATCACAAATCATCAAATAAACAAACCCTAGCTAATAATAATTTTTCAAATCATCAAATCAATCTCAAGGTATCAATTCATTCATTGATTCTTTTTGTTTTCAATCTTCTGTTCTTGAGTTTTTATACATGTTGTTGACAATCGATTCAAATAGAAATTTTGATTAATTCGTTGTTTTAGATCGTCTTTTTTGGTTTTGATCATGTTTATAATTGTTTTATGTTAATTAGTTTATTTGGATAGACGATTATGATTATTGCTAATTAGTTTTCTATCGATACTATTGGTTAGTAATCTTGTATATTAACCTGAGAATGATAACATGTATAGGTATGGTTTCAATTCAAACATTTATAAAATGCTTTTATATATTTAAGGCCTCTTAGAACATGTTTCTTAATTTTATATTGTTTCGTGGTTGCAATTATCTAGTTTGGTTTTTCAAACCTGATTCAGTAAGCTACGTGTCCGGTCCACGGAGAACTGCCTTCGGTCCCCCAAACTGACTTACTCGTGGCAACCTGCCGGCCGCCCAACGACCTATAACGCTAGTCACTACTCCCACTGGGGCTAGTTTGTTTAAAAACTATATTTTAGGTGATATGGAATTTTGTATAATCTGAGTTTTATTTCTTCATGTATCTGTGATATATAAAATGGATCTGCGACTATCGATAGATCTATTAGAGGCTATAGATTCAATTGCTTGGTGATATTTAGTGATAAATCATATAACATATGTGTAGATAGATGTAATTATTTATGGATCAGGGCGTTAATTCCGATGATAACATGTGATGTTAAATTGTTTTCTGATTTGGTCATTCTGATATATTCAAGTGCATCAGCAGTGTCCAATATTTGTTGTTGAATAGGTTTCTTATGATGTTACTGGTTTTTGTATGTGCAGATGCAAATCTTCGTTAAGACTCTCACTGGCAAGACAATCACTCTCGAAGTTGAGAGTTCCGACACCATTGACAATGTTAAAGCTAAGATCCAAGACAAGGAGGGGATTCCTCCTGACCAGCAGAGGCTAATCTTTGCTGGAAAGCAGCTTGAAGATGGCCGTACCTTAGCCGATTACAACATCCAAAAGGAATCCACTCTGCACCTTGTTCTCAGGTTGAGGGGAGGAATGCAAATCTTTGTCAAAACTCTCACCGGTAAAACCATTACTTTGGAAGTCGAGAGCTCTGACACCATCGATAATGTCAAAGCTAAAATTCAAGACAAAGAAGGTATCCCACCAGACCAACAGAGACTCATCTTCGCCGGAAAGCAGCTTGAGGACGGTCGAACCCTTGCTGACTATAACATCCAGAAGGAATCAACTCTTCATTTGGTCCTTCGTCTTCGTGGTGGCATGCAGATCTTCGTGAAAACCTTGACTGGAAAGACTATCACATTGGAGGTTGAAAGCTCTGACACCATTGACAACGTGAAGGCTAAAATCCAGGACAAGGAAGGTATCCCACCAGACCAACAGAGGCTGATCTTTGCTGGTAAGCAGCTGGAAGATGGTCGAACCTTAGCTGATTATAACATCCAAAAGGAGTCTACCCTTCATCTGGTTTTGAGGTTAAGAGGAGGAATGCAGATCTTTGTGAAGACATTGACAGGAAAGACCATAACTTTGGAGGTGGAGAGTTCTGATACAATCGATAATGTCAAGGCCAAGATCCAGGATAAGGAAGGGATCCCACCTGACCAGCAGAGGCTGATCTTCGCCGGAAAGCAGCTGGAAGATGGTCGTACACTTGCTGATTACAATATTCAGAAGGAGTCGACTCTTCATCTCGTGCTAAGGTTGAGGGGAGGAATGCAGATTTTTGTCAAGACGTTGACCGGAAAGACCATCACTTTGGAGGTCGAGAGTTCGGATACAATCGATAATGTCAAAGCCAAGATTCAGGATAAGGAAGGGATCCCACCTGACCAGCAGAGGCTGATCTTCGCCGGAAAGCAGCTGGAAGATGGTCGTACACTTGCTGATTACAATATTCAGAAGGAGTCGACTCTTCATCTTGTACTACGGTTGAGGGGAGGAATGCAGATTTTTGTCAAGACGTTGACCGGAAAGACAATAACCTTGGAGGTTGAAAGCTCTGATACAATCGATAATGTTAAGGCAAAGATTCAAGACAAAGAGGGGATCCCACCAGACCAGCAGAGGTTGATCTTTGCTGGGAAGCAGTTGGAAGATGGTCGTACTCTCGCTGATTATAACATCCAGAAGGAGTCGACTCTTCACCTTGTTCTCCGTCTGCGTGGTGGGTTCTAAGGATCTTGTTTGGTGGTTCTCTGCTTCTGAATGTGCAGGAGTTGTGAGTTTGTTATATGTTCCCTTTCATGGTTATGGATTGATGTTTTCATATTCTAAACAATGGATATTTTCTTTGTATGCTTTTCAATAGTTATCACTGCATATTTGGAAGTTTAAATATCAGCTATTGTTCTATAATCAATGTCATGGTAGTTTTATCTTATTCGGAAGGAGTTGCAAACCCTTCATGCAAATCCTTAGAAATTACTTGTGATTGTCGTCTAAACTTAGGTAGCAAAACATATTGACTGTGGATGCAAAAGGCTTAAGAGTTAAGAGAATATGCTATGCTATTCTTGTTTTTTGTCATATTTTTGGGTTCTGGATGTTAGTTCAGTGATATATACTTTAGCGAAGAATTTAGGAAGGTCCTTAGAAATGATTATAAGAATGGTTCTCTTCTGTGGGTAGCTCATCTGTTTTATCAAATTACTTGTTCACTGTGACATTGTTGTTCGCTTGCTCATTCTTGAATTAGTCTTAGAGTCAGATTTTTTCACTATGTGATTCTGCAATGATCTACGGCTTTTAAGTATACTAGCAGGGTACCTGCGCAATGCGGCGGTGGGTACCCTGTGACTAAATTTTGTGGCGAGCATATGTTTTTCATTTATAAGGTTTTTTAAACAATAAATTTACACAAAACATCAAAAACCGTGGTGGTCGGCTCGTGGTGGTACTCGACTCGTGGTGGTACTCTGCTCGTGGTGGTGGTGGTCGTATGGTGTGCATGGTGGTCTACTCATGGTGGCAATCGGATGGTGGCTAGATGGTGGTTGGATGGTGTGTTGTGGAGGTTACGTGGGATGGGATGAAAATATTGGTATTTAAGTTTTTCATTTGATATTTGTGGTGTATAGATGACTCTTCAAATGAGTTGTACAAGTTTATGGGATGTATTAATTTAAAGGGCAGTTATAAGTTTACGAATTTAATACACTTAATTTTCTAAATGTAACATTTATTTGTGAGTATGAAACAAGCTATTGAAATTTCCGCAATTGGCAAGTGTGTTGGCTGAATTTTTAAGCCTTTCTATTTAGAGAATGGCCTAAATGCTTTATATATTAGTATAGATATAGATGAGGTCCTGATGTTATTTTCAAGATTTAGAGTGTTTGGATTGATGGTCTGGAAAATAATGGAATGCGCATAAGAATGATAATACATTTTTAGTGCGGGGAGGGGTTTTTGAAACCGTAAGACTTGATGCCCACTGAGGTGGTTGTTTACAAATCAATAGTTGGGTTCTTGATGAGTTGGTTTCTTGTGGTCACAAAATTTGATGCTGCCGATTTGCTTCTTCCATGTACAGTTGGTCTGCTGATGATATGTATTAATTTGATAGTCAAGCTATATTCATATCAAAATTGTGATGAAATTGTGATGATTGTTTATTACAAATTAAAAGTGGTTCATACAGAACCATGTAGTTGTAGAGATTGGTTGTGATAATGTGATTATAAACCATGTTTTAGTCGACTTTATTATTATACCCATCCTTCAAGCAATTCCCTGTTACAAACCAAAATGGATCTTTTATGGTTCCAAGTTTGTGTTTGACTGAAACAGTGTAATTATATTAGTTCCTTGGTTACGATTTATAGTCAACATGAAGGTTTTCTAATAGGCTTTGACATGATTCTTTGTGGCTTATTCGGTTACTGTATGGTATTTCTTTGTGTTCTTATGAGATCTTTGCCAACTTATATTTCTATTCAAGTAGGCATGATCTCTTCGTTTTTGTAGCTCTCGACCTTTTTGTATATTCGTGGAAAAGTATCTTCTAATAACATATTTTCCAGTTTTGCACCCACCTCTTAAAGCAGAGAATTGTCATGGTGCTTTTAAAATATATGAATTATGAATTTTCTCAGATTCACTGTTAGTTATGAACTAGTCAGTGGCGGAGCTAGAAAAAATTTTGTGGGAGGGCCGAAACAAAAATTTTTCCGGAAAAACATTAGATGGGAGGGCCGAGATCGAAACAAATTTTTTTTTTTAACACATGAAATCGCGAAAAAATAAACTAACGGACTTAGGCCTAGGGGGGCCGGGACCCTTCCCGGTCCTCACTAAGCTCCGCCCTTGGAACTAGTCATGGTATTTCTGATACATTTATGTTGACGGATGCCCCAAATATTTTTTGAAGAAGTTTAAATTATGAGTACCGTGTATGATTTTAACAAGGAATATGAAAATGTTTAAATCTCCATCAATTCTGTTTTTAATGGAAAGCACTCCCATGTCTGTCTTGTATCTTGTCCTTGGAGTTTGGACTTGAAAATTAAAAAATTAGTTGATAGGCCATGTTTGGCTCACCTTCGATACATACAGGCGAAATGCCAATTGATGTCCACCAAGTGTATTTCATATCTTATCGAACGGAAAGTAATGCTAGACTGCTAGTTTAATGTGATACCTTCAATATTATAATTTCACAGGCAAGGTGCTGTTATTACCTGTACCTTCTTCAATCGTTTATTTATTTCTTATTACCAGCATATTTGATTTGCCCTTGTTAAAAACTTGTTTGGAATATTGAACAATTTGGATCCTATGAAAGTGGCAACGTTTGGTCTTGCTGGCAAAAGAATTACAGTAAAAATAGCAGAAACATGGAGTATATTGATACTGTTATTTAACCAACCTTTTGTGACGTAGCAGATAACCCTTTTTGCTTGAGGCTTTTACTGATATTATTGGTCACATTGCTATATCTGTAGAAGATCGGAAAGCAGGTGGATTATCTTGGCTAAATTGAAACTTAGTTTAGGTCAGATATGCTGGTCATAAAAGGTAAAGTTACATGCTTGTAAGATTTCGTCTTTCCTTGCATCCATATCAAGTCCATTCTTTGTTCTCATTGGTATACCAGAATGTTCTTATCACTAGAGGTTAAAAGATGGACAGGTCGAGTGGGTTGGGTGATGAGTCAAATGGGTTTGGCTGTATTTACAATTCCTAAGACGGGCCGAAACAGGCTAATCATGATAACAAATATAATCTATCAATCTTCGACATGTTTAAATTATATGTGTCTTCCTGCTTACCTGTCGATGACCATGATTAAAAACCGCCTAAATGTCATCAGTCAAGACCATGTCGCCCGCATCTTTGGTGCAGTTTTGACGTCAATTGCACATATCAGGGTTAGTTGGACCAGCTTGTTTAGCAAATAGTATGGTAACAAATTCTTGCAGTATCTTTTTAAGATTTTTTTTTTTTTTTTTTTTTTTTTTTTCTCTGAATATAAACAATGAATGTGTCAAAGATGATTACAAAGGTTGTACAACTTTCTTTAAGCTATTATATAGGAATGTTTTGAGTTATATTTTTTTAAACTTTTATGCAGTGAGAATTACATTTGACTTCTTTAGTCTCTTCAATCCCCATTATTGGCATGTTTCCTTATTACCCTTTTTTTAATTATACCCATAACTTGAATATTTTTAAGGTTTTGATATGGCAGAAATTAACCAAGACCTCAAAATTAGAATACATCAAACTACAACATCTTGGAATTAAATTGATAACCAGAAGTGGTGCTCCACATTTTTTCGTCCAAACATTTCTTACCACTTGGCTTTTGAAGATTCAATTAAATAAAAACCAAGTTAGACCATGCTAAAAATAGAAAGTACACATAATTTAAATCCGAATTCTGAGCTTTCTTTTACTCTTTTGCAACTTCAGTAGTAGCAACAACCTCAGCTGGTTTTTCAACTTCCTCAGATTCTCTGGCCTCCTCAGTCACTACTGGAGTATCTTCCGAGACTGCCTCAGTCGTAATCGGAGTCTCTTCCACGACAGGAGTTTCTTCTTTGACTTCCTCAACTGCCTTCACTTCTTCTGGATTTGCCTCTGGCTCTGCCTTTGGTTCTTCTACCTCGCTTTTAGGCTCCTCCACCACTTTATTCTCGGTCTCAACCGGGACTTCAGTGGTTGGTGCCTCCTCAGCTAGGGCAGGAGCATCGACCATGGTTTCTTCTCTTGGCTCCTCTGCCGCTTTAGTTACAGTGTCAACTGGGACTTCAGTGGTTGGTGCCTCCTCATGAGCTGGGGCAGGAGCATCAACCATGGCTTCTTCTGCTGGCTCCTCTACCACTTTAGTCTCGGTTTCAACCGGGACTTCAGTGGTCGATGGCTGTTCCACTGGTGCGGGAGCATCCACAACGGGTTCTTTTGTTGGCTCCTCCACCACTAGCTCTGGAGCAGGTGGTGATGGCTCTACTTCTTGTGAAACTTTTGGGGTGTTTTCAACATTCTCCGGAAGAGTGTGTGCAACTGACTCAACCTGAACCAAACATCATTAGATATTTATGAACAATGTGAAAATTTAACTTCATATACAATATGTAGGCCTAAATAAAATGTTAAGAAGCAATTCAACTCTAAGTTGTCTTAGCCGTTTTTTTCCTAGTTCAAGGATGATATTGCTTTACGAGCTTTCTAAACCGTGGACATGTATGTAACCAACTAAGAAACGTAGTTAAATACAACCATAGTTTTTGTCACTGGCTCACTGCTAAATCACAAATATACTAATATTGTTCACGATCAACTCCTTAGCATGAATGCATTGTATTGAAAACTTGCATGGATCAACCATTAAAGTATATATACTTTTTAGATGAAAAAAGTTAACATTGAATCAATCAATTGGTATAGAATGAAGATAAGTAGACAGTACCTCAACTGTTGCCATTGGGATTACTTAGTAAGATATGAATAATGAGAGAACTAATTAAGATTGTATTTGAAAGTGGAGTGAGTGAAATATGAAGCATATGAGACCTATTTATAGACCTCCAATGCTTACTACTATGATTTAAGTTGTCACTTTAATGGCATTTGCTACATCAAATAAAAAATATGAAATAATTTGTAGATCTAATAGTTAAAATATACAGCAAAATAGACAGAGCAACTGACATTAATATTTAAAAAGATGTCTATATGGTACAATCTAAATATGTTACGGGTACAGAAATTCTTTTGTTTAGAAGAAACAGATCAAGTAGATCAAGAGACTGTTACACTGTCTGTAAAAATGGTTACTACTGCATATATGTAGAGTTTTAATACCATCGTGAATATTTTACTTATAAAGCCATCTCAAACAAAATTAAGTACACATCGTAACACCTCAAACTCAAAGTAATACGTTAACCTAGTAACTTCAGATATTACGCCTACACTTCCTTAATCCACACATTAGAAAATGCATGAGTCACGCACCTGAAGGATATTCTGATACTTTTTGGAACACATTAAAGTCCAAAGCAAATAAGTGATAGTCTACGCAAAAACTTACGGTCTCAACTAGAAATCATGATTTAATATTTTAACATGTTCAAACTGTTTTTGTTATTGTTCTTGGATGGTTAATTACACATGCTGTTTACACCTTTGAGTTCTAGTACTCCTGCTCATGAAAACAGCAAACGTTTGTACTTCCATAAGATAATTACATGATACTAATTTAGCATACATCTAGATGTGGAGAGCATAAGGAAGATTCTTACTCTTCTGCGAATTGGAGTATCATTTCTAGGACTTATCAAGCTTGCTATGTTAGGCAAAACACAATGAATGAAGAAGAGACCAACTAGCAACCATACACACGAACATAAGGATTTAATGTAGTACGGTTTGCCCTATCTCTGATAATCACTTGATGTCCACATGCACGATGGAATTTCTCTCTTAGTTCATAGTGTAATAAAATCTTAGCTAAGATTTTTGCACCATTAGAGCCCTATAGTTTATATAAAACTCGTATACAATATTGATCGATTCAGGCTGAAATAAGATAAATCCAACATCATAACAAGTTATTTACCCACTAAATCTACCTTACTACCTATACATATTGTTAAAGGATTTCGGGTGGATCACCAATTCCACTTTACACTTTAACATGTTAGTTGTAATAATGTTCTCAAAAGATTTTGCTGATGTATATGAAGTTGTAAAGTGTAGATCTTGAATGGAAGTTCACATGGAAGGGGGTAACATATTATGGGCTTGATTATATTTCATCTTTATTTGAGTGGTATTCATGTTTGTATGAATTGGCACAATCATGTTTTCATGTTTTCATGGCTATTGTCTATACAATTATAATGATGTTACTTTTTTACATAATGATGCAACTTAAAAGAGGGAACACTTCAGCTTTTGTTATGTATTGTTATTTAGAATGAAAGTTGTAAATCTGTATCAGTTTTTTTAACTACATATCACTTTTGATTGCCACATGCTCAGTGTGATGATATATTATTGATTATCTTAATTACCTTTTTTTGAAATTTACGGATTATTTTTCTCCAAAAAGCAAGATGTCAGGATTGCATCCGTGCTAATGTAACGATTAATGTCGAGCAAACTGATTGTAAACTTATAAAATCGTTGATCAACCCTAAACAGTCAAACCTACGAATATGCTATGAACAAACAAGAATTTGAAAACCAAACAGACTTAAAATTTACGATCTCTAAACCTACCAAATGTGATATCACTACTTGGTAAAAAGTAAGAAACGGGTTGAAAATGGCCACAACTTTTTGTAATATCTTTTACAATATGTCATGGATGTTTTTTGAACGTTAGTAGCACAATTTGAAGGTAACAAACAAGCTAAGCTGCCAATGCCATGATAGGAGAGACATGAAGGTTTTTTAGGCCGGTGGCACCATGGCCCTCAGGGCAGATCACATAATAGTGTTAAAGTTGATAATCAAGGGCCATGATGTGTCTACTTTTTTAAGTGGGGTCATTAAACATGCATGGACATTTTACTTTTATATATTTGGCAAATAAATTGGTATCTTATCACAGTGGACATGATTCTTTTACATGAAAATACAGCTAGTGACTTTGTACCTCTTCTGATTTGCCACGTCGGATTACAGTCATTTTCTCCATTCATGTCATGTCCCCTTTTGGATTTTTTCAGACAACTTGGTTAATCCAATTGAAAATTGGATATTATTTCACATTTGTTGGATGATATCAGATATCTAACTATTACAATTATAGTCTGGATTTTGGATAAGTTGTGTGTGAGAAAATCAAATATGCACTGGGTTGTCGATATGTGCACACACACTCCTTAAGACATCTTAAGCATATGTTTAACATTGTCTTTCACATACTGTAAATGAACACACAACTCGCACTCGAAAATCCTAGTCCAGCCCCCTCCTAGAAAGCAACTAGCATTGCTTCTCGCGTGCTAAAAGTTACATATCTCTGTTAATTGATATAGATAGAGGCAACTCGCAACATGCAGATTGGAGGAAAACCTTGAAGATTGAAGCTTTTCTATAATTTAATCGATAAAACAATTATAACCGTAACCATAAGCAAACATTAAGCAGATTTTAATAAGCAGATATCATGTTGGTATGTTGCATGTAAATTACTTATTATATGGCATTAGATCCCAGCATGTAATAGGTGTGTATATACATATATATGTCCAAGTGAAGTGATTGAAATCTTTAACTTGTGTCAATATTTGTTTGTCCGTAGGTGGATGGAATGTTGTTTATTTTACAGTACCTTTGTCGACAAATGTAATAGCAAAGAAACAACATTAGATACAGTACCAAAACGCTATTACAGTTGCCGACAAAGGTATTACAACTGCAACAGCAAAGAAACAACATTAGATACGGTACCCAAACGCTATTACAATTGTCGACAAAGGTACTGTATCTATCTTTATGAGTAAAGAAACAACAATAATATAATGTTAGTATTACATTAATTAGATGTGTATATAACTGAAGTGGTAATAAGGTACGGAGTAATACATTTTTATACTCTATATATTCTGTGACTTCTTAATATTTTATTGTTAACGTTCTCAAATTTCATTTTCAAATCAAGATCATAGCATCATGGATGATGAATTATAGCGACCTCGGATTATTGTCGCATCTTGTGTTCTAGGCTTATGTTTACTATTACGGTGTAATTAGAGATATGATCGTGTAACTTTGACGACTAAGAGACTATCGATCCAAACGTGGGACTTAAAGCTATCATCTGGCAATTCTAATGGAGTATACATAACACTTGTCAAGACTATTACAGCGCAAATAAGTTCCTTTTAAATACTGTCATGAACTCTCGAATGACAAAAGATATCCCAGCTTTACCACTGGAGTGTGGAGTTCTGTCACAAACTCATAGTAAATTACGCAAGGCGTTTTCTGAGCACAGCTTCAGCACGTTGCTCAAATTTTGGTAGCACCCAGTCATGTTGAACTATGTCTAGACCATCCTTTTCTGCGCCCAAACTCTGTATACAATGCAAAATGTCAAGATTATTCCTTCACGATGCAAATTAGGAAAGATAATAATCATGCTGTTATCTAAGAGACATCATGCAATTTTATATTTTAATTTGCCAGCAAATATATCATAATGAAAGAATACTCAAGGCCGACATGGAAGAACCAAAATAACCCCAAAAAGATTGTTAACGTTAATAATTACTAGTGTAGATTAAGTCTGCCATTTCAGCAATCAGCATCGAGGGCTAATCTAAACCTAAAGCTACCAAGTTTGGGTCATTTAGTTATCGGGTCAAAGGAATAAACAAAAAAAAAAATGCCAAAGATGAAACGGGTCAAAATCATATTCCTTCAGGAATGGTTCAGTCCATTCTGTCCGAAATAAAATGAAACGGCTTTACTTTCCAACTAAATCGACCATTTGTTTCCCACTCAAGTCGAGAATACCAATTGCTACATATAAACTGAGTGCCAGCAAAATCAGCCCCTAAGGGAAGTCACTCCAATGTTAGCCTATACTCTTAATATCACGCTGGCATTGGCCACGAGAAGCAGATCATCCATGATATCTTTATTCAAAATTCATCAATAAGTATATGGTACACCATATTCGATCATGTAGGTCTCAAAATCTTACTCAAGTTTAGCCTCCCCTTACTTCCTTTTATCACACATGCTAACTAATTCACTTAAGGTATTTGGTCCAAACATTCCAGAATCATCAATTGTGCTTTCTTTGGCTAATCTAACTTACTAATATTTGTTTTCAATCAGCTTTATATGCACGCAAATAGTTCCATGTTTTTCTGGACATAATAGCTGGTAAATGAGATGCATGCAGATGGAATCTTAAAACGAAGACAAAAACAATGCCACAATTACTCTCAAAGAATTAGATAGAGCAGAATTAAACACATGTCCTACGCCTTTTTTTCTACCTTAAAGTGTAACAGCCATTCATAATATAATCTATAAAAACTTTATCAAAAAGTAAAACCATCAAAATTAGTATACCTTGGACGGATCAAAGCCAAATCCGCTCATTTGCATCATACGCTGTGTATCATCTGTGGCTGCATTGTTAAAAATGACAGAAAAAAGTGTAAGCCGAATCCCATTAGAAGGTCGTTGAAAGTAAAGGCGTAATAAAGCCAAGCACACGTCATTAAACAGATACTAACCATTTTCCTCTCCCAGAATGAGACTAAACAACCCTCTCAATCCAAAGAGATTAAGGAAGTACCTGTTAAGATAAACAAACACCATCATCACACCTCGCTTGGTATTACTCATTAAGAAAACTGGACACTGTATTATCATAACGGCCTACCATGAGCGACTACTGACGTAGCTGACATCAACAGTACTCAAGTCAATCCCGTTCTGTAACATGGATCTGAACCTCTGAGTCAGGGGAAAAGGTATCTTTGCTGGATAAACAAATATATCAAAACTGTGATATCAGAACGAAGTAAAGGCACCAACCAATATGGATCTTAATCAATCATTATATCATATAGCATTTGTAGGCATGCATAATTCCCACCACTAGAATTGACGTCGAACAATAAATACTTCACATAAAGTAAGTTTCCAAAGGAAACAACTGCATACGCAGAAAAGACCATACGATATATTTGGAAAAGATAAATCCATAATACAACATAAGCTAAAAGAAAGCATACCTGCTACAAATCCGGAAAAGAAGAAGTTAACCCAAGCAAAGGTAAGGGTCTGTTGAAAATGCGGATGAAATATACGATCAAATACCATATAGAGACAGCGGTTTTGCGGAAAGACGCTGATTAACATTGTAAACAACGTACCTGTGGAATGATCATGGATAGATTCTTCTTCATCATATCCATAGCCATGTTTGGATCAGAGAACATTGCTGCCTGTGGATTATTAGCCTGACCCTTGGGAACATGAAGTAAACCATTTTCCTGCAAAGCCAAAAGCAATGTTAAGTATCAAATTGAATCAACAAGATCACACAAAAGAACAGCATTGTGGAATGAACTCAAGAGCAACTCTGTAAATCGATTTTATAACAAATGATCGATAATACTCCCTTTCAGATAACTTTCAACCACTAAAATGACAGAATCGGTCCCTATACTATTTAACAAATACAAATGAACCCCTGTAATTCAACCCATAACCATACCCTCATAAAAGACCCATGCCAAAAGCAATGTCATTTAATCATTATTTGGATTCACATGAAAACTTCAATGATGAGCTAATTTAAACAGATGTGTTTGAACCTTTGATCTGGGCTGTAAACTACCATTCAGTGAACATTTCATGAACCGTTCGATAAAAAGTTCATTTATGTTCGTTTATTTATTAAATGAACGAACATGAGCAATATTTTACGTTCGTTTAGTTAAATGAACGAACATGAACAAAAGTCTTGTCCGTTCACTTATGTTCATGAACGTCCTATTATGTGTTCGTTAACATTCGTTTATGTTCATTTATACGTTTATGTTCGTCTATTGGATCTGTTTATTATATACTTTTAAGATTGGTTTACTTAAAGAAAATAACACTTATAAAACACAATATTATGTATACTTTTGTAAATTTTATGTTTCTTTTTCTAAGTTTGTTTAGTGTCTTGGTGGACGAACATAAACGGACATAAACAACCTTTCTTTTCTTAATAAACGAACATGAACAAAAAAAATTGCTCGTTTAAGCAACCATGTATGTTTATTTGTCCGGTTAAAATTAAACAAGCAATCATGAAGAAGGCTCTGTCCGTGTTCGCCCGGTTCGTTTACAGCCCAACCTTTGATGGACTCATAGCAGAAGAATCCTTTGGATTTTTATGTTAAGAGTGAAAAAGTAGAGGTTCAGTACATAGCACAAAAACCAAAAGCTTCTAATAAAATCAACTACAAAGTCTTATAACAAGGCTAGTCTTGCATATTGTGGCAGTAAGAAAACAAATCAAACACGTCCTACTAAAATTAATTTCCATACATTACATTGCGTGGCAGCAAGTATTCTTAGATCAGCTTAGCTCTAACTCATAGACTAAGCACCCTAATCACACTCATCAAGACCGATCTCAATCGCACAAATGCACAATCCTAATCTTCGACGTCATGATATAACACATATTTCATATCAAACAGAAAAAAATTGATAGTTGATACAGGTTAGCAATACGCTTCAGCGACCTCAAATGCAGTGGCGGACCCAGAAAAATTCAATGTGGGGGGCAAAATTTTTTTTTTGACGATAATCGCAAAATGCGGATGAAAAAATTGGATTTAAAATGATAAATCGAGTATTATTGCTTAGAGATTGAGGATTTATAAAGTTTTAAAGTGTTGAATGTTGTGTTTTAGTATGTTGGTGGGGGCAATTTGAGTTTTGAGTGGGGTGCACTTTCACAAAAAGGTCAAAATTAAAAAGAAATTACACTAACATCGCAACTTTTTTGGCTAGCCATGGGGGGCGCCGCCACCCCGTACCTAATACATAGGTCCGCCCCTGCTCAAAAGTAATATACTTAAATCAATTAACTTGCCGAATACATCTCCTCAAAATACATTAACTCGATTCTAAAAGTCAACATTTTCACTAATATAACTAACATATAAAAACATGAAATTGATAGCATTCAAAGTGATAAAGTCAAGTGTTAACATCATAAACCCTAAATCACACAATTCAACAACAAACTCAAATGAAACTCCATATACCTCATTGGTATAATACATCTTCCTGGCACGAAAGGCTTTGGCGGGTATAAAATTAGCCGCACCTCTCAAATTCCTAGCCCTAATAATCACCTGCCTATATAAATAAATAACAAAACTCAAATCAATCAACAACATCTAACCAACAAACTGACACATAAAAATAATAAAACAACTAACAAACCCTTCTTTGATGACTTTGGCATCAGGTAATTGAGTAGTACGCATAAGTTTAGAAACAAAGTAACGAAGAACACCGATGAGAACCATCACCACTGATAAAGGTATTAAAACCCAGTCTCTGATGGCTGTGTCTAGTACTAGCTCTTCTGCCATTGTTTGTTAGTTAGATCGAGTTTTTCGATCTTGTTTTGTTGTTTATGACGAAGACGATGATATGATTTGATATTTGTTGGGACTCATTTTATGATCCGATCGACTCACGTCCGTCCTTGCCTTTTCATATTGGGCCACTCTTACCATCTAAGCCCAAACTCAACTACTATTACCCTTTTTTTTTAAACATCTTAGTTGTCATGGTTATTTCTCATTCTTCTAGTTTTAAGTTCTTTTTTCACTCGATCTCTGCCCGTGATTGTTTCGTGAATTAGCTGAACTTGATCTTATAACATAAAACGAAGTGATTTTTTTTTTGTAGTGGTGTAGTTCAAGCAAGATTCTATCATCGTAAAATAACATAAAAAATATATGAAAAATTTATATCTGTAAAATGACATAAAAATATAAATCCTTTAAAATTAGGGTGTTTGGTTTGCATAATATTTTTAAGGAATTATAATATGTCAAGGGAATCGTAATAATAATATACATGAATTGTAATGTTAGATTGTAGACTAGTGCTATTTAGGGGTGTTGATACTCACACCATTTTTTTTATACATACATCACAATTGTGCATTATTGTCTTGTACAGTGTGCATTACAGTGTGGTGTATGTATAAGAAAAAATGGTGCGAGTATCAACTCCGCTATTTAGACCTACTAATCATGCCTAAATACATACATAATGCATAAATTACTTGGACAATTGTATTATTTACTTTCTCTCTCCAAGTTACTACCAATTATTTTTTAAATTAACCAATCCAATCATTAGGTACATTTGTAAGTTTGATTAGTAGGCACAACTCATTTTTCTAAATTGTATTTATTAAAGGATGTAAGGGTTATGGTACAAAAAAGTTATTAAAGTTTACAAAAAATTTGTCCTAAGTTACTGTAACACCCTCAAATTTACGCAGCGGAATGGTATTGAGGAGCGTTACATATGTAGCACACAACACAAGATAATAAAGAACGTACTCTATATGAGACGTTTTGAAAACAGTACATTCAGGTTTTTGAAATAAAATAGTTTAATATTGTCAAGTTACACTTCATAGACTAAAGCATTTATTTTAATAGTTCCACTGAATGTACTCGAACATAATAAAGTCTTGGAAAGGGGTTGCCATGCAAGTGATCACCGTGGGTGGTGCTACATATACATCCATCTTAGTTACCTGAGAATACATGCTAAAATTTGTCAACAAATATGTTGGTGAGATCATAGGTTTAAAGTAATTTATTGAACCACAAGATTTGCAAGGTGTGACCAATGTAACCCAATGGCACGAAATAAAGTATTATATGGTCTAAGCTCATGACACCGAAACGTTAACTAAATAAATGCCCGAATACAAGTGCATAACCTACACACTTGTGATTTACTCAAATAATATGCGTCCGTCTGACTCGTACTAATGGTCAGTAGAGCTTATCCTACTATGGACGGGGGTGTCAACCCCAATAGATCTATTCATAGCATTTGCGCTTACTCACAAAAGAGTAATTAACGGTTCATGATAATGGGCGTAATAATAGTAATTGGGTTATCGGGACTTAGACCAGTATGCAACAGAAATTTTTGTACTTGCGTTCAATCGTAAAAATAAGCATGTATTCTCCCCCAAAAGTATTTGAAAACAAGCAAAATAGGGGCTATGAAACTCACCTTAGTGAAGTAGTCTGCAATCGAGTAAAGTCAACTAGTAGTAGGGTGAAGTACCGACACGCGACCTATAATGACATGGCAAGTCTTAGCTAGTACTATTTTAATTGAGTTTAGAGTATTTATATTATCTTCGCTTGTGTGGCAAGATTTAAGTTGAAATAGTTTTGGTAAGTATTGGCTAATCATTGGCTTTCGGAAGTGCTTAAGTATAAACATATAAAAGTATCACAAACGATTAGTCTTTGGTTCGCCGGTAACCGGAAGACGATGTACGAAAAATATCACATATAGATAGTAAACGTATTTAAATTATAGAAATATCGCTTAAAGTATATATATTCATATTTAACTAATATTAATTAATAAGAAAATTATAAAAGTAATAGTTTTTATTATAAAAGTTAAAATAAAAATAAATTATGTTTATAAGTTATAATAGTTTTTAGAAAATTGGGTATGACCCGTATATATAGGTTTTAAGTTTTATGCGGCGTCTAAGTGTTACAATAATTATTAACTCGTAGTAGTATAATTAGAACAACCCGTTTAGACCATTATATAAAATACTAACCATTACTTCAAATATTAAGGTCTTAGTTCATTATTTGTTTAATATGTGATTTATATAGTATGTTTAATGAGTTTAAAGTATGTTGTCGAGAATATATAAGTTGAGTGACTTGTGAATGAGGAGCGAGATAGGCGACGAAAACATGTAACTTGACTCAATTTGTATCAAAATCCGATTTTACATTATAACACATCATTTGTTACACACTTTGTTATTTTATATCACAAGAGGCTTAATATATTTTTGCTCCCTTCAAATTCAAATGCACCATCTATGTTGCACATAATATTTTGTATACTGTTTTGTAAAATTGTAACTTAACACACCCTTTTGGCCCGTTGGGCTCGACACACACCACATATGACCATGAACCTTTGCAAGCCCAAATGTAACAACACTAGTTTTAAGTTTACAAAAGAAGTGGTATGTTTTTCTGCAGCAGCAAAAGAAAATGAGGACACAAGCGTGCCTGGTATGCTAAGATTTTCAAAAGGAAAAACACAGACAATGAAGACTAAACTTGGCTACGCCGAGGCTGGAACCTAAGACCTCTCGGTGTGGGGCGTCGCAAGAAATAAATCAAAACAACCAAAACTCACAAACAAGCAAATCCAACCACAGGTTTCTATTAACTCAAAAGAGCAAAATACTAGCATCAGTTTTTACTACCTATCTGACATCTAAATGGGTAAGATCAAAATGCAGATTTCTTCCCCCACTGTGACCACAGTGGGTCACGACAGTTATCAAAACTCAATCGCAACAAACTCAAAAATCACTTCCAATAGCCATTAGCCAATCGATTTTATAAAAAAAAAGTGATACCAGATTAGATTAACATTAACAGAAAAGGGTGATTTATCATCTTATATATCAATTAGTTAACTTTAAAAGGTCAAACAGATTACAAAAAAAAGAACCATGGATCGACAAAAATTTAACAAGCCGATTCATCTGATCACAACCAATATACCAAGTCTTAACAAAAGTCATAATGACATAAACATCAAAGACCATAAAAGAAATCAAATAAAACCTTACAACAGGAAGAAGGATAGATCGGTGAAGAAAACAAATCAAAACGAATCCCACCAAGCCGAATCCAACAGGAACCACCAATACTCTAATACCCTCTTGATTTTTCGATATGTGCTATAGGAGATGAAGTGGTATCCTGTGGATTGGAGATGGGTGTAAAAAGAAATAAAATTAGATGGTATAGCCTTCATCTTTTCCTGAATCGATTGTAGTGTCTTCCATCTTGGGGAAAGGTAGATATCCATCCTCCTCTTCATAGTGGTCTCGTGACCCTCGTGGAAAGAAATGGACTGAGATGAAAGGGACATATCGAATTTCTTGTCTCTTGATTGACCAAAGAATGATAGTGATGGATGAGGTTGAAAGTTGCTTATCAACAAAATGGAGTTGGGAGGTTTTTGGAGAGGAAGAGGCGTGTGTTTTGTTTACCAGGAGTAGAAGAAACATTTTCTGAGAAAAGAGAAGGGGGGGGGGCGAATATTATAGGATAGGGTAGGGTTATATTTTATATTTAGTATTAGAGTAGTGATTGGCATGTCTAATTGACATGCCTAATTTTATGCCTAAGAAACATCACCATACACTTAGCAAGATCAATGGTAGTTTTGAAGAGAGAGAAATTGTGGAATCCATGTGTCAATCAATAAATGCATTAGGCACAAAATTAGGCATATAAGTTAGGCATCTAAATCATTTCCCTTAGTATTATTATTATTATTAAGTGTATTATGTGTACCCCGTGTTCCGCTGTAACATAACATAAATACTGTATTTTATCTCGAACAATTGCCCGAGTTATATTTTTTTAGGTAGAATTAAAATAATTAACTCAAATTAATAATTATTCGACTTAAATCATATATACTGCCATGTCAATACGTGTGTGGACTCGTTTTATCGAGATAACCTCTCGTTGTCGGGTTTTGTTTATCAGTAAATATCAGTAAATGAATAACTTGCATTATTTGGTAAAAATAAATATTTTAGCTATGAGTATTGACCTGGAAATTACGGGTTGCGATAGTTACTATAGTTTCATTTTGTTCACCCAGGTTACTGAAGTTTGAAACTTTGTTCACTCAGGTTACTGAACTTATAAAAATATAAGTTCAGGTTACTGAAGTTTGAAACTTTGTTCACTCAGGTTACTGAAATTATCAAAAAATATACGTTCGGATTACTTAGACTAGCACTAAATTTATCGAAGTGCATGCTTTCCAAAGTTCAGTAAACCTTAGTGAACAAAATAAAACTATAGTAACTTAGGACAAATTTTTGAAAAAATTTAGTAAAATTTTTGAACCATAACCGTTAGTTGTAATGTAAATGAATTGTAATATGCGGACATTACAATTCAAAATAATAATAATAATAACTCATGTAACTTACAAAAAAGATGTACTTTGATTATGGGAAGTGATTGGCACACTCTAAAAAGTTATTGGGACACTCCATTGTATGCAGTAGTCAGTTGTACTTTGAGTATAACTAGTTTTACCTGCGTGTACCTTGAGTGTCCCAATAACCTTTTGAAGTGTGCCGATCACTCCTCAGATTATAGGTCTTTATTCTCTAATAAAAGTATTATAAACTCATCACTGTCGTATTAAACCCCATATTGAGAGCTCCCTGTAACCTGTAATGATTATACGAAAGGTAAACCTAGTGGAAAATAAATTTATGCAAATTTGCAGCAGAAAACAAGAAGAATTTAAGGAAGATGAAGACAATGATTTATAGCTTTTTAAACACAAATTCAGTAATTTATCTACATGAGACATTGAGCAGATGCTGCAGATGTCTCGATAGTTCTAAAATATTCAAATTTAATATTACAATTCACCAACTTTACTTGTAATTAGTATTGTATGACTGTAGTGGGTGTATATAACAGCAAACTCAGACATTGAGGCACTCCCGTGTACAACTAGGGTATCATCATAGTGTCCAATTACAAGTGGTAAATAAGTCAACCTAAAAGACTTCCATGTACTATGCGTCATATATGATGCAAGGGCCATGAGTCCTTCAGAAATGATCATCATGATGTGTGTCACTGTCATACATTCAGTTCATATAAAGAATCAAAGCAAAATGAACCAATTACACAAACAATTCTAAAACGATTCCATTAAAGACTAGTCAAGCTACATTGTGTCCAAGGTTAGGCATTTACAAAGGAGAAACAACTAAACATAAGATCGAGCAAACGGAAACCAGGGACATTTCATTCGGGTTTTACACAGAAAAACAAGTTGCAACCCATGTTACATCTAACGTCAGCGGAACCATAAAATACTGGAACTTTAGAAGAAACAACTACAAGTGACTTTCTTCACAGGTCATATGTCAGACAAACCATAAACTATTAGACGATGAATTCCTTAGCATATCTGAAAGAATCAAAAAAGCAATCTATTAGTGGTAAAGTAGATGTTAAACCCGAAGCATCACGATCCTTCACATATATGTATTTGTAAACGTCAGAACTAAATAATAATGCTAAAAAAAGGGGAGTAACAAAACACTTTAATAAATCCCATTGGCCTGTAAGAGGTGCTTTCCTATAAGATTAGCTATAAGTAAAACATGCAAAATGGGTCGAAAAACATATGCGGTGTATCAGAATGCAAAATACCTTCTAAATTATTTTTATTAATAAAAGCCATATTCTTATTGTTTAAAACCCATTTTTAACCAAATCTTATAAACTATAATTGAATATTATAGTTCAGAAAACTGGAAGAAAGAAGTATAGGCAGGCTGACCCGACCAAAGCTGTACTAAAATCCCGTGGATTAGTTGGCCAAAAAGTTGGAAAACATGGTTAAAAAAAAAAAAAAAAAAACATCTTTGACCTGCAACTCAACTCATTTGACCTGCCTATTTGCCACGAGAAATGATACATAGGCCTAAAACTTGGACCTAAAAGTGGACCTAAAAATACTTGGCAAGATTCTGACGGCTGCAGGGACCCACTTATTTTACAACCCGTCAGGATCTTACCAAGTGTTTTAAGGTCCACTTTTAGGCCAAGTTTTAGGCCTATGTATCATTTCTCATTTGCCACCTCTAAAAGATAGCATGGCTACAGATATGCTGCATATACTAGTTTAATTAAAACCATCTGAAAATTAATCAAACAGCAGTTTAAAGAGGTAAAATGCACACCTGTCTATGTAAGTTGATAAAGCTATTGCTTGAATAAATGGTTCCTGACCAACAGCTCAGGTATCCCCATTGCAGAAATGCTTTCGCATCCAAAGAGTTCCTTAAGCTTTTCATCACACAGAATCATCACCGGATTTTTCGGATCCTATCATCAAACCAAGCCAATTAAAAGACAAGCTCACCATTTCATTTTGTTTCACAATATACTCTCTATTTCATAATGGGAGAATTTCATCTATATCCTTACAAAACATTGATATTACATCAATATCCTTGTAAAATTTCAAATTACATCAATATTCTTTGAAAATTTATTAATACTCAAATATATCCAAATAAATAAATTACTATTGACTAAATATATTTATTATTAAAAAGTATAATACAAATAATAAATTAAAAGATCAATTACCTTTTTACCCTTCTATACTAAATCAAACAATGAAAAGTCACTGTACATCAATCATTCATATGTTTCTTCATGTTCTGGTTCACCGTTAAATTTAACCCTCTTCAATTACTCTCAAAGTTTAATCTTGAAACTATTATCATCTTAAGGTTATTAAGCAAACTAGATATGAGTTTAATTATTATTTTGCCTTTTAAAAACAACAAACAAAGTACTTCAAACAACTCACATATACACTAATCCATGTGTCCATATATTGAAATCTTGATCTTAGATACATATTAAAGATTAAGAAATATGTAATGGACTTTGTGTAGGGCTCGTTTAAAGTAATGGATTAGTTTTCATGAACCAACAATCTTATGGTTTTGCTTTAGATATCCATGTGCCGTTGAGTCAAAAAAATTACTGAGGGTCTTGGTTGTGTTCAAGGAAGAAGAAGAGGAAAAAATGAAATAAAAACTTAACTACCTAGTACCTACTTGAACTAGTGACATATAATACAAGGGTAGAATTGTAATTGATATTCTTATTTAATATTTTTATAGGCATAATTCATTTAACTAAGAATAAAGTGTTATTTTGGATATTTGTGAGTATTTATAAGTTTTGAAAGGATATTAATGTAATTATAAAATTTGAAAGGATATTGGTGTAATATACAGTTTTCGCAAGGATATAGATGAAATTATGCCTTTCATAATAAGTACCAGTCAATGATTTCCACAATACCATGTCTCCAGTGGATTGTTTTCAGTTATATTAGGATGGGTAGCAAAGAATAAATAAACAAGTATATTCATACCTCAAGATTATTGACCTTTATGTACTCCCAAACAAGTCTTAAAGCCTCTGACTGAGACATTTCTCTTTCTCCAGTACCCAAACAGTTAGCAAGTGCGTCAGAAATTATAACTTGGCTAGGAATGTTATCTGCATTTTCAGCTACAGGCTCATCTTCCGGATCAGTCTTGACTTTTGATCTCTTACGAGATATTTCTTCTGCAAAAGTTACATTTTCATATTAAACTCAGGGAGATTAGGGTTAATTATTGAACACCACAATGATTTTTCATATCCACTTTACATACTTGTAGGCTCAAGTCGGATGATATGCTTGGCGAGCAACTTATTCATCTTGAACATATCAGTACAATCAGTTTCAAACACAACACGTAAAGCATCATCACAGATTATTTTTCTCTTGTTGCCTGGATCCTGGAGGTTGTTTTTCTTAATATATGCCCAAAGCTGCTTGACAATCTGAACATAATATTCAATTGGTCAAAAACGCTTTTTAATTTTGAAGAAATATGCATTACTTAAACTGTGAAACATACATCGGTTCTTGATAATGCTGACTCGCCAACAATAACTTGAAGCTCGGGTGTAATACCACAGAGTTTATTCAGCCCCCCTGGTCCACCTCTTCTTTTGGTTCCAGCTGCACCACTGAAAGGAGATAAAACAAGAGTGAATATATGTGAAGTCAAATGGTGATGATCAACAAAAGAGAATAAATGCAAATCTGGATAATCTTAATTTATTTGTATAAATAGTTACCGCCTATTTGAATCTTGAAATAGGGCGGGCCATTTATACTCTACTTTTCCTACTGCCTCTACATATACGGACTATATAAACTTTGCCATAATCGTAGAACAACATTATGCTTTATAAATTGATTCAAAGTAGACATCGTTCTGCATGTTTTATTCGATCATGGGACCCAATATTCTATTAGACAGATGCCACTGGCTCCTACTCTCCCACAAATTACATAAATTCTTTTACTTTCACTAAGAAATACTGTAATTGAGAATAGTAACAGGTATGGATAATCTTTACATGACAATATGCCAAATGTTAAAAACGATTAATTGCATTGTCGGTTCATATTCCCAGTTTCTATTCACAACAGCAATTCTTGAACGAAAAATACCATATAAAAATGTGACCTTTCTTGCGAACAGTTTTATGTATACACCAGTCTCATCATATATAACAACCTCACAAACTGCCATATGAATATCATCTCCCAAGACAATTGATTTTCGAAATATAATCTTTGTGAGAACAGAAACATGCTAAAGAAGTAACTTTAGTCACAAATCAAAACGAGCTTTTACAATTTTCTTGGTACAATAAAATTGCATTTCATTTCAGAAGTACAAAATGTCATAAGTAAGATGAAACTCGTGTAGACATGGAAGTATTTGTAAGGTCACATTTTTAATACTTGAAGAAATGATGACACACGTATGTCCAAATAACATTTACACTTGGCGAAAATGAAACATGCACACACTACATAACGCCATTTCCAATCAAAGAATAAACTAGACAAATGTCCAGACCATACTACAAAGGGAAGTGTGAAGTTTTCTATTTAAGCAGGGATGAGTACTCTGAAGTGCCAGCAAATGTATTTCTTATTTTCTGGTTTAGTAAAATTTGATGGGTTAATCATACGGAGTCCTAAAATGTTGCACAGAAGCCCAAAGAAACATGGTTATACACTTATGCTAGTTTGTAATTTCCTCATGCCTATGTGTGCTAAAGAACCTTATCCATAACCATAAAATAGCACCATCCGTGATGAACATATTGAGAGTCCAGATACATGTTCCAGTGTTCATAATCTACGGAACCCAATCAATGTTCTGACAAGGTAGATGCCATTAGCCTCCTACTAACTTCCATTTTTACATTAGATCCCAAATTTTCACATTTGAATAAAGTATTGACCTCATATAACTCTGTCTAAAAAAGTCCCCTTATCTTAAATAAAAATAACCAAAAAAGATGCTACCTTTCTTGCAAAAACTTTCTAATGAGTTTAAGAGTAAGTCTACAGATTGCTCGAAAAAAGTAAAGTATACGGTTTTCTAGGTGCAAAGAAATTACAATCCATTACCGATGTACACATTATCAATACTATCTACTACATTGGTTCCCTTTAGTAGAAAAAATAACAAATGTTCATTACCATACAAAACTTATTAGTCGATGAAAATGAAATATATACTACTACATAACACTATTGTCCAATCAAAAACTAAATTAGACATGTATCAATATTCCGATACCAAACTACAAAGGAAAGCATGAAGTTTTCTATTTAGAGAATAATAAATACTCTGACGTAGAAACATATTTATATCTTGTCTAGACATTTTTATAAGCTTCAATGCGCCAACATATTTTTTCTTCCGTTCTCTCAGACATACTCACATTTTGATGCGATTATAAATTTGTACATAATGGCGGTTGCATTTTAGTCCTTCAAAAAAAAAGTGGCGACATGGAAGAGGCAAATCACTTAACACCATGATTAAAGAAAACGGGGACAAGATTTGAACCCATGACCTCCGCTTTACGCCTAATGCCCCCAACCATTAGTGCTTACACATGTAACTATGTTTCGTAAATAACAAAGTACATTATTTTCTGTGCAATTAATCCTTTTTATAACTAATTAACCACAAAGGAAAGTATAAAGTTTTCTATTGAGAGGGAAATGAGTACTCTGGCGTACAGACATATTTATTTCTTTGTCTAAACATATTGAAGGCCTAAATGCACCAATACCTAACAAATTTTCACCCGCTTTACTTTTTTCCCCTTTGTCTCCGACATACTACTTAATGGCGTTAAACTGTTGCATTCAAGTGCAAATGTGTTACATACAATTGCATCAAAACTAGACATTAAGCAGAAAAATAAAACTATGATATAAAGAGGGTGAAAGTATCTTATTTTTTTGGCGCAATCAATCCTATTTCTTCTAATCGACTACACATAACAACAATTAAACTAATTATGCCCTAATTTGAAACCCTAATTTCAACAAATGAATTACCCTTTTTTCGCCTTTTCGTTCGACTTCCCAACAACGCCAACATCCCGACTTTCACTCTTCACCTCAGGCACCAATTGCTGCCCTCCAACAACAACACTGTTACCAAAATTAAGCTCAACAGGATGCCTCTGCCTTTGCACATGTCCCAAATGCCCCACCTGATGCTGTTGGGGAAGCGCGAAAAGCGGGTGCGGATGAAACTGCTGCTGCTCCACATGGTGCTGCCGTTGCGGCAGTTGAGTTTGTTGAGTGAAATGATGATGAAACTGTTGTTGTTGATGTAGTGGTGGTGGTTGAAGTGGTAGTTGAGGTGGTTGTGGTTGGGAAGAGGAGCGTAACAGAAAGTAAATATGATCACGAATGAAATGGATTTTGTGTGATAAATCAAACCCTAAATTCTCGCTCAGTTGATGAACCACGTCGGGTAAAGAGTTGAATGATTTTTGAGATAGTAAAATCTCGACTCCTTTTGCTATTTCTTGGTCAGACACCATCACTGTTTTCTTTCACATTTATTTTTTTTTACTGGATTGATTTGGGTTTTTGATTTTGCCCCTTTGTGTGAGTGTGAGTGTGAGTGTGTGTGAGAGTGAAAGTTTTTTCTCTCTCTATATCTATTGCTTTGTCTCTATATATTTCTATCCGCTCTTCTTGAGTTATCTTATTCTTTACTCCTCTCTTTTTCTAGTATATTTTTTAGTTGTTGGCTTTCTTATTTTTTTTCTTTTTTTTACCACTTTTGCTTGTCTCAATCTCAACAATAAATAATAACGATATCTAATGAAAATGAAATATCTATTAAAAAAATGTAAAGAAAGATAGTTTTATATATATATACTATGACGGGAGTTATTTTACATACCAAACTTTTTTTACATACCAAGGGAATCATCTCCACCATCCATCTAAAAAGAAATCAATTGCTGAAATTAAAAGCATTTTATTATTTCACATCTTTTTTATAATTTAAATATCTCTTAAACCGTTAATCGTTAAGTGAAAATATTTACACCGTCGCGAAGAGCATTTAATTATCTTTCTATAGATGGGCACTTTGATATACTTTCGAAAAAAGAAAAAAAAATCGTTTTTTTCACCTTTTTCGTCTTTTTTTACGTTACTTGAAATTTGCATGAAAAAAATCATATATGATTAACCACTAATTTGAATATCACATGTGATATTAGTGTTATATCATATATGATATATGATATCACATGTAATATGATATGTATATCATATGTGATTTTACATTAATATCACATGTGATATTACACTAATATCACATGTGATATTACATATCATATATGATATAACACTAATATCATATATGATATAACACTAATATCACATGTGATATTCAAATTAGTGTTTAATCATATATGATTTTTTAATGCAAATTTCAGTAACGTAAAAAAACGAAAAAACTTAAAAAAAAAAAACGTTAAAAATACGAGAAAAAAAAATTTGTCGAAAGTATATCAAATTGCCTATCTATAGAAAGATAATTAAATGCTCGTCGCAATGATATTTTTTTTTCCCGCTTAACGATTAACGGTTTGCAAGTTATTAATATTTGAAAAAAGAGGATGAAAGTGAGTTTTTTAAATTGTTGTGATTAATTTCATCCATTAGATCAAATAAAAATGGATGATGGAGATTGATCCCTTGGTATGTAGATAATCTTTTGTCCTCAAATGATCTTAAATCATATACTATTAGGAGTTGGGGGTGTATACAAAAACGTATAATACACACCATGTTGTCGAAAGCTTATTGGTTCATTTCATTGATATTCAAATTGTAGTACAGAAATTAAGGTGGTGGCAAATTACTATTGGTTAATGTGTGTTGAGAAGCTTACTGTTCATCGTGTTTCAATGTTATATACATACATTGAATTATAAATATATATATTAACAACAGAAATAGTGGTTTAACAAACACATTTCGTGAATGTTCTTCCATTTATACCCAAACTTCCTGAACCTTCATCCACAAACTAAATAGATCCACAAAATAAAAAAAACCCATAATCTTCCTCCAAAAAGTAAATCCCAAAAACTAAAATTTCTTTCCGCTAGCAGCAAATGGACGAATAATGACACTAATTTTGATCCGAGCAGTTTATGTCAGATTCGGTAAGCCTCTAACAAAAAACCCAAATAAAAAAATTGTCCTATGTTGTTTCAAATAATTTGATGTATGTGATGGGTTTGGGTTTAATTGTGTTTAGGTTTATGGGTTGTTAAATTTAGGGTTTTAAAAAATATAATTCATTCGTATTGTAATTAATTGTGATTTTTTTTTTAATATTCAAATAGGAAGATTGCTATGGTGTTCTTCGAAGTGCTTTTGACTTTTTTTTTTTTTTTTTTTTTTTTTTTTGCTGATTTTTTCTCTCTTGATTCAGGATGCTGCCTTTTTTATTGCATTTTTCATGTCTGCTATGTTCCATGAGGTATACAACTCTCTTTAATCCTCATTTTATAGTTACAGTGCAACTTAAAAGGAAATTTTATGTCTTGAATCTTTTAAACATTTTTGTTCAAAAAAAGAATATTAGTAAAGTCATGTAACTTCTTAAGCATATTTGACTAACTAGATTTTGATATCAAAAAGCTACAAATGTTTACAATTGATATTTGACTCACTGGCCCGTTTTAAGGTTGGGTACATGTGAAACGAGTTTCTGTCATTTGTTCACTGTAGAGCATCACAGGTAAGTGGTAAGGAATAATAGATGCGAATAATTTTGTTGATTTATCTTCTTCTAAAAAAAAGCCTTCCGCATTATTAGGTTGTTTGACATGACAGATACGGAGAGGAAGAGTAACAACCCATCGATGGTGGTTATTTTGACGATAATGATCCTGACAACAATGTTATCTGTTTATCAGAACCTCGGTATAGTACAGTCCTCCAGGAAGTGTTGTTGTACATGCATTCTTTTATTTTCGGCAGCCAAAGGCAAGTTGTCTTATAGATTTTTAGTCAATGACAGCGAAACACGTTTATAGGGTGAAAACTCTTATGTTGCAAAATGAATATTTTAGCATTTTGAAAAAACGTATGGGTGGGGGGAAATAGACAGTTTGGGTCATGGGTCAAATGAGATAAATGTTATTACGGTTTGCAAGGGATTAGGTTGAGTTGGCTTTTTTATGATTAGTTTATTGCTGTGAAAATGTATTAAAGCTGATACCCGGCAATAAACTAAATTAGAGATGTCTCTTTTTTTATTTACAGGATTCCTTTTTACGTATTGCAAAAGGAACAAAAAAACCTAATGAGAACGATGAGGTCAAAGGTATCACTCTCGGTCATATGAAGTAATGTTTTCAGGTCTGTAATTACATTCAGTCAAATAATTTATCCAAGTGCCGTTGTGCTTTGCGACCCTCTGTTTGTAATAACAGTTAATGCATTTCTAAGTGTGCAGGGTTTAGCTCATAGCTGGCAAACTGCATGACAGATTGGCCAACATGGCAATCGTCTTTAAGGTAATTTCTTATTTAAAAATCTTATGTGGTTTGATGGATACAATATCAACTTATTTTCTATGTAGAATAAACAATATTGAAAAAGCAAATTAGTCATAACTCATAACCGCTCATTTTGTAATCCTTGATAAGCAAACATGCAATTTTGACTTATTCGTCACAGGTTTTGTATGCAATAAGTAATCTTCATGTATATTGTACTAGGCAAAACCTAATCTAATGCAAACAGGGTCACATATTTTTTGCCTGCAGTCTGAGAGGAAAAGCGGGCAGCCGCATATTGCTTTTTTGTCCAACTTTGATAGCAGAAAAAGAATGTACGTCAGCTACATAATACAATGCAATATTGTATCGGTTTTGTTTGACCATTTAATTGTGTGTTTAATTTAATTTGTGGTTTGCCATTTCGCAATGTGAACATCAAAGTAGTCTTAGAGCAGCTTAAGTTGAACTGAACTCATTCTAAGGGGTGTTTGGGTCTGCTTATTTTTCCTGATTATGCTCATAAATAAGCACTTCTAAATTGCCTCAAAAATAGTATATGTGTCTGCTTATTTTCTCAGGGTCAACAAGCCTCCTCTTCCTAACTACAAAAGAGTCTATCCAAAGAGTTTAAAACATTCCCTTAGTTTAAAGGGCTGCGAATATAAGTATTTGTAATAAGGTTACAATGAAATGATGGAATCATATCTTGAATACAAGACCATTTGCTTGAAATACACTTTTTGAATTGGCTATGACTTAAGAGTAACGATTAGTGTTGATGAAACTCCTCTAATCTGTTTTTGGAGTTTTGATTATTGTAGGTAGTGAGCAGCGGAGATTACACAACTTCTTATCACAGAGCATAGTAAATAAATAGAAAGACATGTTTTCAATAGTCAAATTTTTTATCCAGGCAAAAACCTTGGTGGATATATCACAATTTAGGTATGTAGCACTTGAGGTACATATATATTCCGGGAAATTTGAGTAACTAACATGGGAAACAAATAAACTCATAAGATTTATTAGCTATTGTTGATAAGGTTATGTTTGATAAACAAGGATTCAAACAAGTCCATTTCTTTTTTCTGCTGAATGAACAGTACAATATTGTTTATATTGTTCAACAAATAAAACAAGTGAACATAAGCCTGATATACATTGTGTGGTCAGTAAGGTAGTGTAGATTGTTATTTTTATGGCAATCGATTTTAAATTGGCCCATGAACATGCAGAAACAGAAACGCGCGCCTTTGGAAGATCTTGCTGCAGAATTCAAACTACGGACTCAGGTGCTCCTTGCTCATATTTATTCATTCTTGGTTGTTTTATCCTGCTTTTCAAAATCTATGTTTGGATACAAGTAATTAAGTTATTTTCGGAACACATGTATAAACATTTTACTTGCATTGAATCTGAATATATAATTCAGTACTAGATCTATGGTTGCTATATTTTATATTGAACCATCACTGGAGAATCTCAATATAAAATCGTATCTCAATATAAGACTGTTTGAAGTTTATGGACATGGTGTTCTTTAAGCTTATGTTTAATGAGTAGTTTATGATTTATGATAAATATGCTTATAGAAGGTCATATTGAGTGTTTAGACTAGCTTATGGTAAAATGGGGCATAAAAGCTTATAGACTTACTTAAGCGTAAAAGTTTGTGGTAGGTTGAAATGGGTCACTTCTTAGTACGAATTTGAAATGCGAACGATCAAGTTCTGTAGACGTGTGATTTCTCTAATAAACAACGAGTTAGTTATAAACGTAAAAAACACGTCTATTACGGTAGGTACGACCAAAATTTCTTTATAAACCGATCAAGGAGGTCGTATGCATTCAAAGTAGACTTTCAGCAATCATCAGTCGGGCTATCCTGTCTGACCCAGTTGATCTTTCTAATTTTTAGCCAACTTTTTATTTCATTTTACTCATATGGCATTCTTGATGGTTGCATACGGTTCATAGTTTTTCTAATTACTAATTTATTTAACAATCTGGTTTTTACAGTCAACTGAGGAGGTTGCAAATGTAAATGAAGACGATGGTAGCTGTGCTTATAGGAGTAGCTACACAAGGTTAGGTCTTATATTAGAAAACTGATACTCTCGATCTAAGTAGCCTGTTATATTGAATGATACGTTTTTCATTTGGCCAAATTTATTTTCTACGGTCATTATAGTTACATGTTGTGCAGCTTCTAAAATTAGTGACATAAAATATTGCCAACGATGCTAAAGAAACCGAAGCTGTCATGTAGGATATTAAGGAAAATTTGATTTTTCTACAACCATGTTTTCTCCATGTAAATCGCACATGAAAGACCCACATACAGTGTCACACAGTAGGAGCTATTTAGCCAAAAAATAACTATAGGATTTTCCCTTTAAATTGTTGTGAAAGAAGCCGTGTTCGCGAAAAGCAGTCATGTCTGATGTGGCATATATGCAGTTACACTAGGTGGAACCTTAGAGCTAGTAGCACAATATTTTGATGATGATCAAAGAAGAACTTTTGAAGAAGCAAAGAAAAAGGGTAAGTCTACAGAACACCCTCACAGTACTTTGGATCAAAGTACTACTGCACCTGTTGACAGAACTTTGGATGATTTGGATGATCCTACTATGCCTGGCTTAGAAGACACTGATGATGAATTTGAAGATGAAGGTATTTTCTCAGATTCCAATGAAGATGCTGATTTCACAAATTTGGGTGATAATTTTGAAGTTCCACATACTCCTATCTTAAGAATTCATAAGAATCATCCTACTGATCAAATCATTGGACCCTCTAATTCTGGAGTGCTTACCAGAACCAAAGCTAAGGGTTTTTCTAAACCACACAATGCTTTACTTAGCTTTGTGTACAAACAAAACAAGCTGAATCATAAGGATCATCAAACAGGCATGTTTACTTGTTTTATCTCTCAAGAAGAACCCAAGAATATAGCTCAAGCATTAACTAAAGAAAGTTGGGTTGAAGTTATGCAAGAAGAACTTCTTCAATTTAAACTTCAAGAAGTTTGGGTATTATGTGATCTACCAGATGGCAAGAAAGTTATTGGTACAAGATGGGTTTTCAGAGTCAAGAGAGATGAAAGAGGGAATGTCATCAAGAACAAGGCAAGGTTAGTTGCACAAGGATACAGACAAGAAGAAGGAGTAGATTATGATGAAGTGTTTGCTCCTGTAGCAAGGATTGAAGCTATATGAATATTCCTTGCTTTTGCATCATATATGGGCTTTCAGGTTTATCAAATGGATGTTAAGAGTGCCTTTCTGTATGGCACAATTACAGAGGAGGTCTATGTCAAACAACCTCCTGGTTTTGAAGATCCTGCACATCCAAATAAAGTTTACAAAGTTGTTAAGGCTCTTTATGGCCTTCATCAAGCACCTAGAGCTTGGTATGAAAGGCTCTCTACTTTCTTATTGCAACATAGTTACAGGAGGGGGGCTATTGACAAGACTTTGTTTATCAAGAGAGATAAGAAGGATATCATGTTGGTTCAATTTTATGTAGATGATATCATTTTTGGAGCTACAAAATAGTCTATGGTGAAGGAGTTTGAGCAGTTGATGCAACATGAATTTCAAATGAGTTCAATGGGTGAATTGACTTTCTTTTTGGGGCTACAAGTTAAACAGTCAAAGGAGGGAATTTTCATAAGTCGAGATAAGTATGTCTCTGACATTCTTAAGAAGTTTAATTTTGATGCTATGAAGCCAGTCACTACACCTATCAAGTCTATCAATTCATTGGGCAAGGATGAAGATGGTCAACCTATTGAAGTCAAGCTGTACATATCTATGATTGGCTGTCTTATGTACTTAACTGCATCTAGTCCTGATATCATGTTTATTGTTTGTTTATGTGCAAGATATCAAGTCTCACCTAAGGTTTCCCATCTGAATGCAGTGAAGAGGATTTTTAGTTACTTAAAACAACAACCTAAGTTGGGGTTGTGGTATCCAAAGGATTCACCTTTTCACTTAGAAGCTTTTTCAGATAGTGATTATGCAGGTGATAGCTATGATAGAAGATCAACCACTGGAGGATGCCAATATCTTGGAAGAAGATTAGTCTCATGGCAATGTAAGAAGCAAACTATTGCAGCAACATCATCCACTGAAGCAGAATATGTGGCTGCTGCAAGCTGTTGTGGACAAGTTTTGTGGATGTAGAATCAACTTTTGGATTATGGGTTCAACTTCAAGAACACTCCTATCAACATTGATAATGAGAGTACAATTTTCATTGTGAAGAATCCTGTTTATCACTCCAAGACCAAGCACATTCAGATTAGGCATCACTTCATCAGAGATTGTTATGAGCACAGGCTCATTAATGTTTTCAAGGTTCACACCGATGATAATGTAGCTGATTTACTCACCAAAGGATTTGATGTTTCACGATTTAATCACTTGGTGGTAAGTATTGGAATGATTAATTACTAAGCTACATTTAAGGGGAGGACTGATTAGTTAGTTAGACAGTCATATGTTTTGCTCAAGGGGAGGCAATAAAATGCCTATTTGGAGTTTTTGTCATTATAGAGAAGAGGATGGAAAAGTACTGCTGTTTTGTTTTATGAAAGTACTGCACTGAAAGTACTGCTTTGGAAAGTACTGTACACGTGGAAAGAACTGCTTGTCTTATCAACGTACTGTTCCAACAGTAAAAAAGAGGGGTAAAATTCAAATAACGGTAACTTTGTTATTATGGGATGTGATTTTTTAAATCCCACCTATAAATAACTACTTTCCGATTTTCCCTCTCATCTTTATTCTTATCAATCTTTTCCATATTCTCTCTCTCTAACAATTATCTATTTATCAAATCACTCACTTTTCCAATCATCAATGGCGAACCGAAACACCGTTTCTAAACACAACATGGCGGCGAATTTGGATAAAACTGATGCTAATGTCGCATTCCATGACATCATTGATTTTCTCATGGGGTCTCCAATTAGTTATGCACTTTTGGTTGAACCAGATATCATTGAGCCCTGGATTCAACAATTTAAGAAGGCTTCTACAGACAAAAAGGCTCCTCAGCAATCTTCTGTCCAATTGGGGAGAAATTTAGAACAAGAGAATTTGAAAGAAGATGCTGGAGTTCAAAGTACTGAAGCACAAGTCAATATTGAAAGTACTGAGCCTGAAAGAACAGAATTACAAAGAACTGGTGTTCAAACTACTGATGATCAAGGTGCTGCTGATCAAAGTGCTGGTTTTCAAGAAACTCATAGACAAGAACTGATTACACCAAGAACTTTGAATTTTGATGAAGAAGCTGGTCCTTCAACAATTCTACAAGAAGAGGAAGTTGTTACACCAAAAGTAGTGCACACTGCAAATGATGATGAAACTATAGCTGAGATATGGCACGACTTATCAAAACCAAGAGGTGTTACTATTCCAGGAGTTGCTGAAGAACAACCACAAGCTTCTCAACCAGTTTTAGATCCAAAAGATAAAGGTAAAGGTAAACTGGTGGAAACAAAGAAGAAAAAGAAGTTAACTTTAGCATAAATAAGAGCAATTCATGTAGCCAAGAATGAAGAAGCTGCTAGGGAATTACAAGCTAAGTTTGATGCTGAAGTTGCTGTACCAGTAAAGGAGCCTGAAGCTGTTATACCTAGAAGACCGATAAGTAAAGCTAAAGAAAGAAATACTATGATGGCTTATTTGAAAAGTCAATGGTATACAGGATTACATAAGCTGAATTATTTTGAGATGAAACAGTTGTATGATTTGGTAAGAGAAGCTTATCAAAAACAAGTTGATAGTATTAAAGATTTTAAAGAGGATGTCAAGCAAAAGAAGGATGACACTAAAAGAAGCTTAAAAAGAAAAAGAACAACTGAAGCTGAACAGAAATCGAAGAAGATAGAGTTAAGATCAGACACAGTTGATGAGCTGAGAAATTATATTAGAGTTGTTGACTTTGAGAATCCTAAATCCAAAGATGTTGATGCTATAAAGAAGACAAAGATAATCACTTTTGAAGTAGTAGAATCAAAGGAGGATGGAAATTATTTGATGTTCCATAGGGAGCATGAAAGTTTCAGAGTATTCAATTTACTATGGGATATACTGCATATTATTGATAGAGCAGATCTGTTTCAATTATACCAACTAGTGCAAGAATACTTTGAACATATTCCATCAAGTGGAATTGGCTTAGTATTACTAGGAGATCTGACAACTATCTTTGAAACTGAGGAAACAAGCAATGATGATCTCTGGCAAAATCAAGAAAACTGGGAGATTACAAGCTGGAGATTCTTTGAAGAATCAGGAGTTCATGCTTTAGAATTGGAAGATGGAACTATGATCCACATGTTAGCTGAAAGAAGATATCCTTTGACAAACGATCTTATGAGAAGGATGCTGGATCATGGAATGGAAGTTGAGGAAGAAAATGACACAGCCCTGATGGTAATCGAATTATATATCAGATGGACAACTATGGCCGAGGATGAAGCATAAGTACTGGTATGATGTTTAATTGTATAAATTTTTGAAAAATAAGTACTTTATTCAAAGTACCGCTGAACAAACAGTACCTTAATCAAAGTACTGCTTGCAGCATAAACCAATAAATGTTTTTGAAAGAAAACTTTTGTTAAGTGAAAAATATTTTGAAACAAAAGTTAAAAGCAACAATGGTTTTTGAGATGGTTATAACAATAGGTTATCAATCCACCATGTTTATCAAAAGGATTGGCTAATTCATGAGCAAACGGCTCTGGTAAAGATATCTCAAATCCGTTATATAGTTGACAACTTGCTAATAAGTTGTATGGTAATCAACTCACCATATCAGCAATGTAAAGAGTTGGCTAGCCCACAAGAAAAATGGTTTGTGGTAAAGGTTGTGGAAAAACCATTTATATGGTAATTAGTTCACCATGGTTGAAAGAACTAACTAGTCCAAAAGGGTACAACTTTTGGTAAAGACAAATCAAATATGTTGATAGCTGATGATTTGCTAAAAATCATATGGTTATCAATGTACCATGGTCTTACACACCTAAACATTTGGATACTCAAGAGTTAATGGCTTTGGTAAAGAGACATCAAAACCATTAAAATTTCAATGATTCACCTCTCACAAAAGTTTACACATCTGGAAGTGATGAGAATAGACTGAAACTTAAATGATCTGATGTACAAATTGTCATATGTTGCTGAAAAGATGGAGCTTGCTGATAGTTGCTGAAAAGAATTACTGATAAAGACTACTTTGATGATGATTTTACAAGCACATAGATTATAAAGACAAAATCTGAAGGTAAAAATACAATCCTTGAAGACAAAGATGTTAAAGTCAAATATACAAAGGAACTTGAAATCAAGCAAGTAGAATTCAAGTTAGGGGAGGATTGTTGGGATATATAAAGTCAAAGTACTGCTAAAGAATGAAGTCAAAGTACTGCTCGATTCATCAAAGTACTGCATGATTAAGGGACTGATATGCAAAATCGTTAAGGATTATCTTGTAATTCTAGAATGTTCTAGATTAGTATAGTATTACTTGACGTACAAGGTTTGTAATTGTAAACCGACTAGGGTTATCCTTAAGCCTATAAAAGGACCCCTAGATTGGCATTAGACGTACGTGCATTATTAGAGTTTTTAGAGAATACGATATTAGAGTTTTAGAGTTGTTAAAGAATCTGTATAACAAGCAGATTCAAAGTTTTAATATAATTGTTAAAGTTAAAGTTAATTCTTCTTAGCTTTGTTAAGTAAATTCCGTATACTTAATAGAGTTTGCTCAGTGTTTCATTGTTAGTAACTTAGGATTTATCTGAGGCTATTAAACCCTTAACAAGCTATATAAGTTAGTTTGGTTAGAGTACATCGATCCAACAATTGGGAACCCGTCTCGTCCGGTATCCACTCGTAAACAACTGGCCACAGATGCCTTATGGTGCTTCTTCAATTCTGTATTATCAAAGATTGAACCTAAAGATGTCAAAACAGCAATGTCAGAGGACAACTGGTTTAGTGCTATGTAAGAAGAAATCCATGAGTTTGATCGTCTTGATGTATGGGAATTAGTACCAGCTCTAGATTGTGCTATGATCATTGCTCTCAAGTGGATCTTTAAAGTAAAACTTGACGAACACGGTGATGTTCTGAAAACTAAGGCAAGACTAGTGGCTAAAGGATACCAACAAGAAGAGGGTATTGACTTTGAGGAATCTCTTGCTCCTGTTGCACGAATTGCGGCTATCAGAATCTTCCTGGCTAATGCTGCTAGCAAGAACATGATAGTTTATCAGATGGATGTAAATACTGCATTTCTGAATGGAGATCTCAAAGAAGTAGTCTACATCAGCCAACCCGAAGGTTTTGTGAATCCAGAGCATCCTACCCATGTCTATCGCTTGAAGAAGGCCCTTTATGGTTTGAAACAAGCTCCAAGGGCATTGTATGATACACTGTCAAAGTTTCTCTTAACTAATGGATTCAGCAAAGGAGCAGTTGATCCTACATTGTTCACTAGAAACTCAGGCAAACACTTAATTCACGTTCAAATCTATGTTGATGATATTGTGACTGTTTTTCAAAGGAGATGGGCTCCAAATTTCAAATGTCTATGATGGGACAAATGTCATTTTTCTTGGGATTACAAATTTCACAAAGTCCCGGAGGCATTTTTATTAATCAGTCTAAATATGCAAATGAAATTTTAAAGAAATTTTGATTTGACTCGTGTGACCCTGTTGACACTCCCATGGTGGAGCGCACAAAACTGGATGAGGACCACTCAGGGATCATGGTTGATCAAACAAAATATTGAAGTATGATTGGATCCCTGATGTATCTCACAGCCAGTAGACCTGATATTCTGTTCGTTGTATGCATGTGTGCTAGATACCAGGCTAAGTCTACCAAAAAGCACCTTGAAGCGGTTAAACGGGTCTTTCGGTATCTCCAAGGAGCCATTAACATGGGACTTTGGTATCCGAAGGACACCAATATGTCACTAACAGCATATGCAGATGCAGACCATGCAGGGTGTCAAGATACACGTCGAAGCACGTCAGGTGGTGCTCAATTCTTGGGAGATAAATTAGTAAGTTGGTCTTCAAAGAAACAAATGGGTACGTCTATATCCTCTACAGAGGTGGAATACATAGCCATGTCATCTTGTTGTGCTCAAATCCTATGGATGAGATCACAATTATCTGACTATGGCTTTGAATTCAACAAAATCCCTCTGTATTGTGATAACAAAAGTGCCATTGCTCTCTGCTGCAACAATGTTCAACATTCAAGAGCAAAGCATATCGACATTCGACATCATTTCATCAGGGAACAAATGGAGAAAGGTGTGGTGGAACTATATTTTGTGAGAATTGAATATCAGATGGCAGACATCTTCATTAAAGCTCTTCCTAGAGAACGTTTTGAGTTTATTCTTCCACGACTTGGACTAAAGAGTCTACAACCGAAAACACTCAAACGTCTTCAAGAGGAAGAAGAGGAGTAAAGGCTTTTCTTCATCTATTCTCTGTACATATATTATCAAAAAGCAAAATACAAAACTATAAAACCCACAAAAAGAAAATAGAAAAATATAAAATTTCAAAACCCATAAAAATCAGAAATTTTTTGAAAAAGTCCAAAAATATCTTTTATATATCATGCTATCTAATTTCGATAACATCTACGGACTTAGATTTGTCATTCGAAGAATTACACGGGTCTTTAGATGAAGTTCGATCAGTTGTAATATATTTTAAAAAATAAATAAATAAATAAATAATTGAGATGGAGAAAAATGATATTTTATTGTCATTTCAAGCAGTAACCAGTTTTTAAAGAAAGAATAGAGTCATGCTTCATCCAATTTTAAAACCTTACGCTCTGATTCTAAAAACAAAATTTTTTATAAGGAATATTTGTCACCTATAAGACAAATGTTTCCAAACCTAATATTTTTCTTTTCTAAAGATTCTTCTGAAAAATATTTGTCATCTAATGAAAACAAAATTGCTTTGAAAATATCTCAATCCTTATTTTGTACATCATCTGAACTTATCATCTGTCAACATATCTATCACTCAATCAACAACTTACGTCATTGATTGAGGGGGAGAGTGATTTCAAACATATCAAAAAGGATATTTTTCAAACAATTGACACGTAAATGTTCAAGGTCTAATTTTGGATAATCATAAAGAACAATGTTTTATATAATTGGATCCAGACCAAGACTGTGTTTTCATAAGATCATTAAGCATGTTTTAAACAGTGGAGTTTAAAATCTCAAACTCTGATCCTTATCAATTTAAATGTTTTTCAAAAGACAGTCACAATTCTCCTCATAATCTTTCAAAATCAATTTAAATCAATAGAGATCACAAATCTCAAAGGGTTTGAAAAGTGTGATCGGGAGAGAATTTGTGATTTAAATTGGATTTAAACTGTTAATTTGATAAGTGGTTTTGATAATATAATAGCCAACACTCCTCCCTACATGTGCCAAACGATTTTAAAATTTCATGCACATGTTAAGGGGGAGCATTCACCTTAAACCAAAATGGATTGAAACGTGATTAATTTATCTCAAAGTGTAGGTTCCCACTAATATGTTCAAAACTCTTTTGAATATCGATGCACATATTGAGGGGAAGCGATCAAATGAAAACCTCATCCTTCCCAAAATATAAATACATGATTTGATAAGGGAAGTAATGATGACATCTTTAGAAAATAGTTCATCAAAGATTAAATTTCTCATTCTTAATCTAAGATTTCAAAGTCCTCTTGCCTCCATGTGCTAAAACAACTTCAAATACTTGAAGCACATGTTGAGGGGGAGCTTGTCTAAAATATAAAAAACAATTAAGGTACAAAATGCTTTGATTTCAGATCACAAGTACCTTGATTGATTTTTAAATGGTTTTCAATTGGTTTTGAGACAGAATAAACAATACCCAAAGACCGACCAAATTTATTTTGTGCATGGAGATATAAGGAAGGTTAGGTTAGGTATTAATTCCTACGATCCCGCCAGAGCCAGAGGGATCTACCCAGGGACAATCCACTAGATAGTGTACAAGTCCTTAGGCATGATGAAAAAGGAGAAAAGTGAGAAATGGGAAGAGTGCGGACTGAGATAGAGCTTGAACTGGAATAAACCCAACAAGGTTCTAGTAATGAAGTCTCGGTAAGCACTGAAGAGGTTGAAGAATGAAAAAGAAATGAATGAGAAAAGGGTGAAAAGAAATATTCCTCCAATATTTCAACCTTAGGGCAGAAACCGGGTTCAATTCATATGTTACTGGTGGTTACTAAGGTAACACTGGTATTGAAGACAAGACGTCATGGACCCAGTGATGCACTGCACTAAACTTTCCAAGCTACTCAAGTTCCTCTTAAAAGGACTTGTTTCATTCTCACGGGAAACCTACATGATCTATCGACTTTCTCTTAGAGATTGTTGATATTGAAGAAGGAGACCCTCTCCCTAGTCTCCGGCATAGGAAACCAAATATGCACGATTGAGTCTAGAGCCACAAGATCATCAATAAATCTCATTAGGACACAATTAATGAAGACTCACTGTTTCACATAATGTAGAAAGTGGGAATATATTTTAAAAGTCCTACGCATTATCCTTGTGGTATTGCCAGAATATCTTAGTGATATGTTAACATATTCAAACATATCACAATGAAGATGGAAAGCCTTCTAGAGCCAACATCAAACAAACTCTTGGTGGGTGGCATGTGAGATCTATCCAATAGGTCAATCATGTGACAACTGGACAGAAACGATGGGGCGACTCACATTTTGAATCAATCCTGGTCCAGGAAATGGATTGACGGATACCTTTTGAAAACCCGGTCGATGTGCTCAATAATTATTTCTCTAGCACATCGACTGTGCATTAATTTTTCAAAATTAAAAGGGTATTTATGATTGAAAATCGATTTCATTATAAAAACTTTCGTCGTATTGTAAAACTCTCTCTTCAAGAAATACACGATTGTTTTCAAATCATTTTTAATCAATCAGTAAATCTCAAATTGCTGGTTCACTCACTCCGTGTTGTCTTCTTTGAGACGTTCCGGTTTGAGAACGGCTAGAGCAGCTGCGAAACCCTATCAAGGAGATTCTTCGGAATTATACCTGATCACAGGCAGTACTTGTACTGATCAACGGGGAACCGTGGGCCGTGTACTTCAATTCAACGAAAGTGATCAAAGACACTTTAGTGCGCTTTATTGCTAATTGTTGTCTGCAGGAACACCCGACGGTTGCAGTTGATCATGATTGAGAAGGCAATCCATAACCGCATGCTCACACATCACTTTCATCTCAAAGAAATCATGATAAGTGCATATCTTCATCAAATGACTGATATTTTCACTCCATGCTTCTGCTACACTGCTGCAAATATCTTGAATTAACGAAAGCTTCCGCAACTCTGATAAGAAGATATCATGACCCAAAATGTGAGCATGTCGGTCCAAAAGTCACAGCTTCACATGATGGCAACACTTCAAAGGATGAGTCAAAGATTTATGGTGGCTGATGATCTCAATGCTGGCTCAAAACTCATCATCACATGGATCAGTGAAAGACCTCCACTTGAAATAACCAAACATGCGGAACTTGAAGAATCAAAGACTATTGGCTACGAAGCAAAGGACTTAATCAAGAATCCAAGAACACCAAAATGTAATATCTGTTTGTAATTGATGTAATTGAGGTGACCTCCCTTAGGGGGAGATTGTTAGGATTTATAAAATCCTGTAGTTAAAGAGTCGGTCACCTCAAGTATATGTATTCGTTAGAAAGCTCGTAGTCGTAGTTATTTAGTGTTAGTAAGTAGTTTGTTAAGTAACACCATGGAGGACGGACGGGTCTTTACCCACTGTATGCCTGATCCATAGCTCGTAGGAGGCGTGTCTTGTAAGAACCTATAAATACCCTTTGCCTAGCAAGGCAAAGGGTTAGAGCTTTTTATAATATCATTTTTCTTTGTCTCACTAAGTTCCGTGCTAGTATATAATTTCCGTGCTTGTTATGACTATTATGGCGCTTTTACTTGTTGTAAACTATTTTAAACTAATGTTTCATGCCCCCTAACTTATAAACTGATTGGCAAAAAGCACATTTGCTTGAGGACAAGCAAATACCAAGTGTAGGGATATTTGATAAGGATTTAAAACGTACGCTTTTAGGGGGTCATTTAAGCCCTAATTCGACACATTTTATATCCGTTACTGCTTAAAATCGTTTCTTTTCACTTTTTATGTCTTTTGGAAGCAAAATGCTGGAATGAAGCATATTTGGACGAAAAGGATCAAAAACATAAAGAAAATGGCAAAGTTAAGATCGAAAATACTCAAGGCTGCTCAGCAGAACTTGACGGCGTCCCATCCAAAGGGCGACGTCGTCCCTCTATGAAGACTTGATCAAAAAGTGCATGCGACAGCTCAGTGGAATTTCTGGTCCTAAAGCCTGACGGCGTCACGCCTAATATATGGAGGGCGTCACTTACACTTTTCACTCCAGACGACCCAGATCCAAGATTCAGACGAAGTCACAACTAAAGATCGACGGCGTCACAACTCTCAAGTGACGTCGTCCCATCGATGACTTGGCCAAGACGAAACCCTAATGACGGCGACCGGACGGCGTCGCTAGCAAAAGGCGACGCCATCGCGATTGTAAATCTATATATATAATTCAATTTTTCTGTATTTTAAGAGGTAGAATTTTTGAGAGCAAACCCTAACTCAGTTGTAGTCCGAATTGGACATTATTCTAGGGTCCCATACCCTATTTTACACATTAAGATAAGTTTGTTATTCCAATTTATCATCATGTCTACCACATGTTCAATTGATTGTGTGTATGCTTACTTGTCTAACATGTCTAGCTAAATTACTTGTGTGTTTGCTTAGATCCATGAAACCTAGTTATTGATTGTTGGTAGGTTGTCTCTTGTCTTAATTGATATAGGCTTAGGAGTGCAACTAGGCTTTCGTTGTATTTATTGCATGAGTATGCTTGAAGATGATAGGGTTCTCAGAGGAAATAGTCTTGTGCTTGCCGATCCCGTGAATCCTATAGGAGAGATAACCTCATAAAACTAGGGAATACACACCCCTTACGACTAATAGGAATACAACGCGTTAAGATAAATGACGTGACAATTCAACCGACCAATAAAAGATAACTAGAGAGTAATAACATCTAAGTGAATACATATTTAATCACCATACGAGCACACCTCAATTAGCATAAACTATCCGTGGTAATTAGATAATTAGATAATTAGTAGAAGTAGAGAAATCGGTAGAAGTACCACCCCTAATCATTTGCCCCGAGATTTTACCCTTGCTTTCTAAAAAACATAAAAAAAGATAAAAAGAAAAAAGAATCATCCTCAACCCCACCTTCTCGACAAAAATTTCTTTCTAGCATTCCTATTCCCCTAGAGAACGATATGAATCCCCGAGGCTTATCCCATACTACACTACAATGATTAGGTTCACTGCCTAGAGGGTTGAAAAGCTTGCTCGTAGAAAAGGAGGTTTTCTCGACCCCGAACCCACGCATCAGTTGACATAGTGATTATGAACACTCGACTGTGATACTCGAGGAGTGAAGTAGGGTGAAGATTGAGCTTTGTAGCCGGACCACTATAAATCTCCGTGTCTTGGTTTGATTATTCTATCTCTTTACCCTTTCTTTCATTCATATATTTTTTTCTTTATGCATGCTTATTGTGTTTATATATATTGTAAATTGATCTCATATAACTTCGAATCAAAATATTTTCAAAAAGGATAAAAAGTATTGAAAGTTTAAAAAGTAATTATAACGGTGAAACTATTCAACCCCCCCCCCCTTATAGTTTCTACAATTGGTATCATAGCTAGGTTGCTAAAGCGCTTTAAAATATATTGTATTTTAAAACTTGAATCGATCTATGGAGTCTGAAAGATATCTAGAAGGGCAATCTTTTCAAGGGCCATCACTTTTCGAAAGTGATAATTTTATTCATTGGAAAACTAGATTCGAAAATTATGTGAAATCAATAGATCAAGATCTTTGGCATGTTATTACAATTGGTGATTTTCAACCAACGGAAATCAGTTTTGAAAATCAAGACGATGATTTTAAAAGAAAACTTTCTAAAAATATTGAAGCCAAAATATTGATTTACAAAGCTTTACCAAAAAATGAATATGAAAGAATTTTCATGTGTCAAACGGAAAATGATATATAGAAAAATCTTTTAATCATTGATCAAGAAAATAGTCAAATCAAAGATAACAAGATTGATCTTGAACAAATATATGAACAATTCGTCATTTCTAAGGACGTATCTATAGATAACGCTTTTGCTAGATTCAACATTATTTCTACTCGTTTAAATCTTCTTGATGAAGGATATGCTATTAAAAACTATGAGGAAGAATGGAATGACACTAATGAAGAAGACAACAACAACCCCGATTACTAAATACGTCAAATGGTTGGAACTTCATACAAGGAATATCTAAACTCCGAAATAAAGAATTACCTCCAAGACAACAACCTAAAGGACAAATGTTAGGATGGCAGTGTCCAAAAAGAACTTTTACAATTCCTCAATCAAAATTTGTGGGTACTAGACTCATCTCCCACAGAAGAGACAACCGTTGGAACTAAATGGATATATAATGGGAATATTGTTGACACTCTGAAAGACTAATAACATCAAATAATCCTGATACTTTAGTGTTAATTTCCCCCTAAAATGATCATCATTTGTATTGTTTTACTTGAAAACATACTCTTATTTTTTAATTTATCATTTTCAGGTCATTAATGAGCATAGGAACGAAGAGACGTGGATTTGGAAGATTATTAAAGTAATTATACAAGAGTATGTTGGCCAGACATAAGTTACGGCTTAATTCCATACTCTACTTAAGCCGTAACTAGGATTTAAACTAGAAGACCAAAGTCAACGCAGTTCAAGGTTACGACGTAACTTCACAACATAGTTACGCCGTATATAATTGCAGACTTAGAAGAATTTTGATGGTCAAGATACTTACGACGTAACCTATTTGCAAGGTTATGGCGTAAAAGTGATGAATTTCACTGTGAGTTTTTTACGATCGTAACCCATTCTTAGGTTAAGCCATAAATATTTAACTATAGATAAGATCGTCTGAGATACGATAGTTACGGCGTAACCAATTCAAAAGGTTACGCCTTAACTTTGACGAGGCTATAAATACAAGCCCTAATTATGCATTTTCACATAATCTTCCCAACACACAACACCAAGGGACAAAAAGGGCTTCCAGAGGGACAATATTCAGCAGCATACGGAGCATTTTCAAAGGAGAATTCACGCCATTAGCTACATAAGTTTTAGTAGTTCATATCAAACTTTTGTATTTAATTCAATGTCTTTCATTATGATTCTAAACATTGAATTCTCTGCATATTTAATATGATCAGCTAAACACCTTTGGTGTTAGCCTAGTTATGAAATTGTTATTGCCATAATTTAGTTTTATTGTTTTCGTATCGCTTTTTGTGCATATTTTCTTTGCTTAGTCATGGACACCTTTGTTTTGGTAGTATTAATGTTTGCTAGTATCTAGGAAGCTAGCAGAATTGACCAAAGGACCCTAGACGAATAGGTTGCGAGTATTGGTAAGAATTTACCATAGGACTACCACTATCTTGTGTGCGAATTGAACAAATGATCACCTTCCAAACGGAGATACTTAAGAAGTTGAGGGGAGACCTAAGTTCTGAGAGGCTGGGTCTCCATAGAATAAATCTAGATTGTAGCTGGTACTGAATGACTCTACATAGGTTAACCCACGAACTCTAATAATCGTATGGTTACGGAATAGGAACCTATGGAACATAGGCTAGACAAATTTACCTGAGGAGTCTAGTGACACTTACCCCCACATGGAGCGATAGAAAACATAATTAGGAAAACTTAATTATGGCGTAACAATATTAATAATTAGGCTAACACATTTCTCTCAATTGATTGTTCACAACTTTTATTTGCTTTCATTCCATTCGTTTATTTAGTTTATAATTAATCAAACTTAAAACCCCCTTTAAAATTAGTGACATTAGACTTAAACTAGGATCCGTACTCATAGCTCTTGGGACGATCTCGGCTTTACCGATTATTACACTACACACGACCGGGTACACTGCTCGTTAGTGCATTAGGTAGACCTTAGGTAGACGAGATTATAAATATTAAAATCTGGTCAGAAATCCTGCATCAAAGATGTACGCACTCATCAAGGTAAGTTCTCTTACTCTCCATTTATTGGTTAATGTCTAAATAGTGTTGCGTATATAATATAGTATAAGGTCTTGGTTTTAAATTGTCTGAACATCTACAAGTAGGACAAAAAAATTAAATTGTAAAACCTTTGGAAAATCAGCCTACTGCTGACGGTTCCACAAAAAGGTAGACGGTCCCCTAAATATTGAAGGACCGTCAGATGTTTACAGGACCGTCAGTCTTGAAGTTTAACTAGCTTGATTGTCAAAATTTATTTTGGGTCTTGTTCTAAAAACATCAACCTAGGAGTCTAAATCTTCCTACACCACCTTTACTAAATATAGACTTTAGAAGACAAATAGTTTATGCACTCACCATACGATGAGTAAATTATATGATTACTGGTAACATACTTGCTAGTGACCTAGGACATGATAATTGGTTAACTGAAATTCTATGTGCATTAAACCTATTTGTGAAAAATGAAATTTAGGAAATTAGACTCTATGTCTAATTGCTTATCCCCCAAAGGAACTAAGTGAACTCTCGGAATAATTATCTTGCCCATGTCCCCGGGTACAAAACTCACAAATGAAGATACAGGTGAGTCCGTGGACAATTGTTAATGTTGGGGCAAAATAGGTACTTTGTTGTACTTAAAACTGCGAGTTGCCTCAATATCATATTTAGTGTTTGCTTCTGAGCACGCTTTTGAGAGGACTCTCTCTAAAGTGATTAATTGTATTCTTCAATGCAATTAAAGGCACTGCGTATTTAGAATTATTTTATCCTAAGAGCAACGACATATAAATCACAATATATGTCGTCTCAGATAATTTGAGTAAGTGTGGGGAAGCTTTAACAATATGTGTTCGATAACCATGTTTTCGAAAGATACAAATTGCTCTTGACAAAACCACTTCAATGTCGAACGCATAATCACTGGAAAGGCACGTCTATTAATCACTATGGATGACACAAGCTCTTAACGACCTAGTAAAAAGTGTGTACAACTTTACAGTCAAAAGAAATATTTGATTTCATTAGATGTAAAACTAACCCAATGTTCTCAAGTTTATTTAATCTTCAAGAATTAAAGCGAGTTGTCCCTGTGTGTAAGAGGACACATTCAACCATAATTTCAATTATTTTCATCAAGCAAATTAGGCAATACCCTCAAACTCAAATATATCAGCTACACTATAAAAATACTTACAAAAACCTTCTGAGTATAAAAATTATCATCTCTAATTTTTAGGTGACATCACCAAGCACATTATACGAATGAACAACTCATGTTGGCTTTTTCCTTTATAAGTTTATGATGACGGACAAAATTTTCTGTCATATTCATCATAAAGTGCTTTTTAATACCTTAGATAAAACCCTGGTCAGAGAAACAAATTCATGGACTCACATTGAGACATTGCTTCTTGAACCAAGAACTCGTATTTCAAAGGGACCTATAGTCATAGGAACAAATTCAAGAATAATTGAGAATCCTAACAGGATAAAGCTATGATGTAGTTTTGATGTTTCAAACAGTCACTGCCTGTAAAAGATAAATAGCTATAAACATATATAATGTATTTAGGGTGTTTGGAGTGAATTTCAAAAGCAATTGTTTGCAATGTTAAATATAATGAAAAACGTATGTATCTTAAAAGGCCTTCTGCTGGCTATAATGTCGAATACCATAAACATCAAGTATACCAGGAGGGAAAACTGGATCAATAGCTCCTCTGATAGCAACTTTTGCTACAACTTTAACATCCACATGAGATGTTAAGAGTGGACCAATGATAGGGACCTAATTCAACGACTTTGTGTAGTGCAACCTGTGTTGTTCAAGATAGCAATTAATTCCAATAATTGAGACCCGAGACAACAATGGTAAAATGCTTATCAAATCGCACATCGAATTAACATATTAACAATAAGCACATCGAATTAACAGATTAATGAATAAATTAGCTTAAAAAAGAAAAAAGAAAAAAAAACACATACACAACAACAACAAATCGAATTAGGATATCCATTGATTCGACCCAAAGCATTAGGTTTTTTAGATTGAAGAAGTAAATTTGATAGATGGAAAGAAAAATCATACAATGACTCACAGAACACGTACTATGGATTGAGAAGATGGAGACTATGAAGATTCGAGTGTAAGGTTTATGGTATCAATGATCTGTGTTCTTATTGTCGATTTGAGAAGATGTAGACTAAAGTATGGGTTCCCCACTTTGTTTTTATAGGTCCGGTTTAGTGGTGATTATTATGTGTTGTTGGGATAATTGGTGGTGCTGGTGATAGATTTTTGAAAAAATATCATTGAGACCCATGTGTATTTTCAGCTTTTTTGTACATGTGAGTACAAAAATGTTTTGTTTTTAAATTTTTAGGCAAATTAGGAAATAATTACCTTTAGTTTTTCGATAAAAAGTATACAATCATTCATTAAATCTAGAAGGGTACATGTGTAATGCGGCTGTGGGTAAACGATGACTATTTTTGTAGCGAACAAACATTTTCATTTTAAACCTTCCTTAATTAGCATGTCTCAAATACTTTATAACGTAGTAGAGATATGTGATAGAATATCTAAACTATTAATAGTGTAAATAGTTAGCACTTTTATTTTTAAAATTTTAACATTAAATTGGTGTTCTAAGTTTAATAAACTTTTCTGATTGAAATATATCATTTTTGAAAGATTTACTATATGGCTTAAATGAGACTTAAATTTTTAAATTCTATATTAATTTGTTAATTTCTCTTTTATAATTATTATGTATTTATTTATTTATTTTATTTTTTATTCCAATTTTAAGACTCTTTTACCAACATGTAGTACATAATCTATCATGGAACACTATCGGAAAAAAATAGCAAAGTTGTAAAAATTGCTAGGCGCTAATGAGGCGGTCGGGTAAGGTTTAGTGATTAATCGGTTAGGCGGGGATTAATCAGGGATTAATAGGATAGGAATTTTTATGCACAAAATTGTAATTTTAGATATTATATCATATTATATGTATGAGATAAACATAGTGCATCAAAGTTAAAAAAGTGTTCAAATATAAACATAATACAAAATTCTTCAAAGTTCAAAGTCAAACATAGATATTACTCGGTTTGCTGACCATTTTTAAACGATCTTTGACCGATTTTGTCCGATTTATCGATTTATTGACCGATTTTAAAGCGATTTCGTCCGATTAATTCGATTGGACCGATTTTGTTTGATTAATCGGTTTGTTGACCATTTTTAAGCTATATTTCACCAAATCCATTATTGGGCCGATTTTTACAACATTGATTGAATTCAGTAAAAATAGAATAATGAGATAAAGCAATCCAAACACTCCCCGTAACAAACCTACCGAAGAAGAAAAGTTTCCAGTTTTCTTATACCATAGAAGATGATTTAAAACAACCACACTGAATTCAATTTCTTAATAGAAATGGCGCAGATTCTAAGCATAAATGGTCACCCAACAACAACCCAAACAAAAATTTCATCTCAATTAAGTCTCAGCCGCCATCAATTAACTAGTCCTAACAATAAGAATAATATTAGTTGGAGTTCGTTACAACGTGACCTAAAATCCAATGGAAGAATCACTTGTTTATTTTCAGATAATCGTAGCAAGGTATTTCATTATTTATTTATTTATTTATTTTTTTGCCTCAAATGTAATTTCAATTCTTTTTCTAGCAATACAATGACGAGTATAAGGAGAGAGCCAGATTGCAAAATCAGGAATTAAGAACTTGAAGTATGTTTAGCGTCGTAAATAGTGGTAGCGATTAGCAGTAGCAACTAGCAAGTAGCAATTGTTGGTTGTATTTAGGACGAGCTTTTTGGAGCGTTTAGCATTTAGAGTATGATAACAAGCGTTTAGCTTTCAGGTTTTGTTTAAACGCTAATAAAAGAAGCGTTTAGCTTTACATATTCAACACTTTATAATTACAACTACGACTATGTATCCAAATGCTTTTATAAAACAAACTGCTGCTGTTGCTAGTTTTTAGCCGTGGTAATAGAGGATGAAACTGTTATATGTTTATCCTAAACAGTAAAGATTTATAAATTTGTCATATCATGCCACATCACCAACCCATAATCTGGATAAACCTATTTTCACTATGCGTAAACTTTATAAATATTTCTCATAAGCATTGAATTAGGAAGAGGTTGGATTTTGATCCGTTTTATGCCACAAACTTATTACGGATGAAATAAAAGATAAACCTTTTTTTATGAGTTTTAATTTTTCTTGGACCTTCCATAGTGGATGTTCGATGGTTTATGTCATTTATGCAGAAGTAAGCTAAGAGATATCATATGTTGCTAGAACTGAAGATATGCACATTAATGTTATATGAATCAGTTGTTTGGACTAGTTCTAACTAGGTTATGCATTTGAGCTATTTCTACTGAGATTTAGGTACCATTTACTTTCTCGTGACTTGTAAGATTTTCATATTTGAAAGTGTCTGATTGTGGATGCTGGTTTTGGAATATTTCACATTTTAATCTGGCTATAGTTTTATCGCATTTATATACAAGTGTCAGTTATGCCTTTAGATCAATAGTTTTTAGGAATGACATTTGTACAGAATTTGTGTATCATGTATCAATATGTGATCACCCAAACAAATGAACAATAGCAAGACACGGTTAATCATGCAGAAATCAAGGAACATGTAGTCGTTGCGTGGGTTTCACTGATTTGTGCGATCGACGTGCATGTATGGACGCACTAGCTACTCAATTTTATTTATAAGAGATTGAGGTTTACAATTAGACAGGAGATACATTTATAAGTGCCAATTTACTAATTTAGGTTAAATTCCACTATAGGCAGGACTTGGGTGCCTTGGACTCTCACTTCCCCACTCAGCGAATAGCTGGTTAAATAAGTTTTTGCTCTGTAGTCACAACTCATCTATCAAAGATTGAAGCTTAACCTCTTGAATGTATGCCCTCTTTACAAGTTGATAAAGCTTTCGTCTCAATTCATACTTAGCCGCGAGCAATCTACGTTTGTGATCTCATATATTTTGCTCCTCCGACATTCAACATAAGCATGCTCTGTAGCAAGTTTCATGAAGCAACCATTCTACTCTATGGTCTGTGAGGTAGGTTAGTTAAGCAGAATTATATGGCCTGCCTACGATCAGATTTTAGTGGATGAACTTTACAAGGTTCAGTTTAAAAACTTGGAGTGACATATAAGCCAATAGAAGGATACAAGTTAACATTATTTTTGCATCTGACGTAACTTCTTATTCAGTGATGATTCAAAACAACTACACTGAATTCGTTTTGTTTTAAATGGCGATAAGCATTAGTAGTCCCCTAACTACTTCCTATAAAACAATTCAATCTTATCGTCCTCAACCAATCCATTTAACTCACAACTGCCATCAAGAAACGAGTCATAGTTGGAACTCTTTACAACATGACCTAAAATCCAATGGAAGAATTACCTGTCTATTTTCAGATAATCGTAGCAAGGTGTTTACTCGTTTTCATTTTTGAGTTTTAATACTTGTTGTTGGTTGTTTTTGGAGTACTTTTGGATTAAATGTCTATTTGTATAAATGGTTTTCTAAATTTATTTTTTAAGATTAGAAGAGATCGAACTAGTCTGAATTATAAACTATTCTTTTATACGAGGGGGCGGTTCTGATTCTTTTTTGGTGACCTGTCAGATAGACCCCGGACTTCATATACTATCCCGCAAGACCTATGGGGCTTGGTAAATCACTAGCCCTCCATGATTCTCGATTATATGGCTTAGGCGTCATATGACTAGAAGTAATAACTTAAATACTACCAAAGGGCCATTGGCCTAGCGGGCTAGCCGTATGTGAGTTTACCCATCAACCACTTGGTTTTGGCTTCAAGTCTCGTTTGAGACATTTGTGAGACTGTGACATATGTGGTATATAGGGGTGTGAAAAATTGCTTTCTTTCTAACAAACAGAACTTAGATATAAGTAATAAAGGAAGGAACATTTTGTAAGTTTATCTCAAGGATAACTTCGGAAGAATAAATGTTGCTTGAATTGTAGATAAAACTGGGCTTGTTGTATGTTGGAAACATGTTTAAGTCACTATGTGCATCAAGTTTTAGGACTAGTTGTGGATATGTTTACGCATTCGAGATATTTTTAATAAGATTTAGGTACATGTTACTTGTTTTGACTTGTATGTTGAGATTTTCATATTTGAAGGAGTCTGATCGTGGATGCTGGTTTGGAGATATTTCTTTGTTAATTTGGTCTTAGTTTTATCATATTCATTACAAGTGTAATTTACTAGTTATCTGGCTTTTGATCAATAATGTTGGAAATTGGCATTTGAACAGAATTTGTGTATCATGTATGAATACGTGACCACACAAACAATAGTAACGTAAAGTTACATCATGCAGAAATCAAGGAACACGCAGGAGTTGTGTGGGTTTAGCTGATTTGTGTGATCGATGTACATCAATGGACGCACTAGCTTGTAAATATTATTGATATGAGATTGTGGTTCACAATTAGATAGGAGATAAATTTATAAGTGTCAGTTATGCTACATTTCATTATAGGTAGGGCTTAGGCGTCCTTGGACTCTCGCTCCACCACTTAGCAAATAGCTGGTCAAGAAAGTTTGTGTTCTGTAGTCATAACTCATCTATAAAAGATTGAAGCTTAACCTCTTGAATGTATGCCCTCTTTAACATGAGCATGCTCTCTAGCAAGTTTCATGATGCAACCATTCTACCTTATGGTTTGCGAGGTAGGTTAAACAGGATTATTTGGCCTGCATATGGCATATGCTTAGATTTTAGTGAACTGAAGAAGGTTAAGTGTAAATTTTGGACTTACATATAAGCCAATAGAGAGATTAAGAGGATGGACACCATCTATGGTGCTACCTACCTTCTAAAGCTGTATTATTATATATCGTCGCTTACCGCTTGTGAGATGAATGAGTGATGGTGGTTCTTCATCAACAACAAATTTATTTCAAGCCTGCAGTTTTGGTAGTTTCTTGATACATAGATATGTGGTTACATGCTTGCATGTACATTGACAGGAAGAGAGGGGGGGCATGGATCATAAGATGGACTTGTATGTCTATTTAATGTTTAATTGGTGTTTTTTGAGCTATCTTGGATTATAGTTTGTTAATTGGTGTATTCGCTCGGTTTTGTTGATCACGGAAGGCTATTGGAATCTTTTAACCTAGTTATAGTTCATAACTTTTCTCTACAAGTGTCAGTTTTCTAGTCATTTGGCTGTCTGTCTAGTAACTCTAGTTGATGGTTAGCTAAAGTGCACAATTCTTTGCCCGCTGTGTTGTTGATGATGTATTACCAAACAAACATCTAGGTGTTTTCTGTGAGTGCTTAAAAGCAACCGCCCCTTTGATTTGTTGAGCGCTTACATGCAGTTTTTACTACTATTAAGTAAGTCGGTCCTTTTAGAAAGACACAATGATTCAGTAATGGAAATTAAGGAATGGCTAGGAAATCGATTGGAGACATTTGCTTATTTGATTATTATTAGTTAATAATCTTTCCGGTTTGAAGGTTGATTCATGCATAACGGAGTCTGTCTGTTCCTGCATGTGTGCTCTGTGTGGGAACTTAGTCAAAGCGTCAAACTTTTTATATCAGTATAGCTTGGAAACAACCATCACTATGTGATCGCACAAATAGTAGATGCACAAAAGTAAATTTGGCAGATATTATAAAGAACACACAGGAGTTACATGGTCAAGCCGATTAGTGGTTATTAATATGAGATTATGGTTTATGATTACGTAGGGAAATCATTTACCGGGGCTACATTAGGGCAAGCTTCCATATTGCCCGGACCTTCACCCATGCGCTTAGGCTCCCTAGACTCTTGCTACATGGCGAGTAAAGGTTGTGTCGAGTAAAGGTTGTGTTCGACTCATAACTCATAAGCCCTGTCCGAAGCTCGCACTCTTGTATTTATGCTCTCTTAACAAATCAAGCCATCTCTGTAGCAAGTTTGATGATGAATCCATTCTACCTTATGGTCTATGAGGCTTGTATACAGGATCTGACCTACATTCAATCACACTTTAGTGGATAAACCTCAAAAGGTTTAATCAAAAGATGGGTAACATATAAGGTAATAGAAGGGTTTCAGTTCTGGGACACTGTCTATGGCACTACCTGCTCTTTTAAGCTTTCTAATTATCAGAAATTTGAAGAAGTCGAACTAGATAATTTAAGCTCATGTTTATCATTTTTCATAACAACAGAAGAAATGTACATGTGCACATAGACTATCATTATAGATCAAGGCTTACCACTTATGTGATAAATGAGTGATGGTGGTTCTCTGGCAAGAAAATGTTTTGCAAGTCTACAGCGTGCGTAGGTAGTTTCTTGATAAGTGGCAACACATGTCCTCACACATGACTTGAGGAATTAGAGAAGGGGGTGGGAGAATTCCATGGCGAAAACATTTGCCTTTCTGTTTACATAGACAGTAAGAAATAAGCAATGTTTGTTTTGCTTGGACGATGCCTCATTCAAGATGTGACGTCAATGGTATGAACTTGAACTTTTATTCTATGAGTTGCATGAGATGAAATGTTCAGGCCGGGTCGTGAATGGGAGAAATGATAAGCACCTGTCAGATGAATGATTGAACATTTTCATTTACTCTTGCTTGAATGTCTAATTGTGTAACCCATTAATTTAAGGTGTGTTTGGGATTGCTTCTTAATATACATTGTCTACTTGAAATAAACAACTTCATGCTGCTTATTCAAACTTACATGTAATCAGACGAGTAGTTTGGGTAAGCAATCTCAAATACCTTATTGTCGAAAATGCCTATCTGGTGTGTGAATGGAGGTTATTGGTGTAAAAGAATCAACAGATTGATAATATGTTTCGAAATAAAATATGTGTTTCTTTCCACTCTTAATAAATGCATTTTCCGTTTGCACTTGTCTTACAGGATCAAGCTAAGAAAGCCCTTGAAAGTGCACTTGGTGGCAAGAAAACAGAGTTTGAAAAGTGGGACAAGGAAATAAAGAAGAGAGAGGAAGCAGGTGGAGGCGGCGGAGGAGGTGGAGGATGGTGGCGCAGATGGTTTGGTGGGTCAGATGGTGAGCATTTCTGGCATGAAGCACAGCAAGTCACCCTAACCCTCTTAGCACTTGCTGTTATGGTAAATTAGAAAATTCTTTACCTTTTCAATTTTAGTTGTAGTTTATGGTGGCTATTAAATTGGTATTTTGTTCTATGATTCACAGCCTGTGTTAAGCACTATAGCATTAGCAATTTTGTTCATTCGAGATTATAGTTCATGAGTGACAGCTGAAAATTGTGTTTGAAAGTACCGAAACAAAAAGCTTGACAATAACGTAAAACATAGAGGCGGCAATTTAGACCCAACTACTTATAAATGGGTTGATTTGGGTTATATTATACTATGAGCCTGTCAAATGGGTCAAATCAATACCTTTAATTTTTTAAGCAATATAACCATGTAATTTTTTTTTTCAAAGATTAAGGGCCTGTTTAGTATGCAGGTTTTGGGCTTGGATTAGGGATTAGATTTGAAAACTAATGTTTGGTATAGGGGGGGTGATTTTGACGCAAGGGTTTGATGCCTAAAAATAGTACATTTTGCAATCCCAGGCAAGTATGCTGGGTTTTGAAACTGGATATGGACACTTGCTTTTTAAAGAATGGAATATCAATTCTCAGCCACATAATATCATTTTTATATCTTTTTGAAGTAACCTTAAATTTTCTTAAATGCTTTGCATTTTTCATTATTTATGTTTTTTATAATACATTTTTCTTTCCTACATCAAATCCAAATCCAAATCCTAAACCCACCTACAAACCAAACGGACCCTAATATTATTTTTGTAATAAAATTGTTATTGTGATAACATTAGCACATAAAGTATTCATGGACAATAGAAAGGTGTTTCAAGTAAATCAGGGCTGGCCCCGCCTGTTTTGACTCGTACTAGCCGTCTTATTTCAGACCTGTTCTGGAGCATTACCCAATCCACTTGTCCCACCGATCTTGCCACCTCTATGAAAATGTCTTGTATGTTGAAGGGTAACATTGTTTTCTTATGTCAGTTGTTTGTTGTTTGCATTGGCAGTTTCTGATACTTGCCAAAGGTGATGTTCTGTTTGCGGTGGTCCTTAATCCCTTGCTTTTTGCTTTACGAAGTCCAAGAAACGGATTGCGGTACATATCATCTAAAATTCGTAGAATGGTATCTCCCTCCACTGCCTCTAAATCTGATAGCAATCCTAAACAAGAACTATATGCTCAAAACTCTGCCAAACAGTCCGTAGTTAGCAAATGGGCTAGTGATTAGTAGCATTTTAGTTTATTGTTTTAAATTTATCATTAAAGCTTTTCATTTTGGCAAGGGATAATATTTGGTATTGCGGAAAATGTTACACATTGAGTTTCTTTAAAGAAACACATGGAAGTTGTGTTTAATGTTTTTGTATGGTACCAATTATCAATGCATTGGGAAGATTTATTTTTCATTTCGTGTCCTTTACTTTGTCCGAAATAACTTGCACATCTTGCGTCAATACCTGTACATTGAGTTAGGAATTCTTGTCTCTTTTACTTTTAGTCGTACATGAATCATATGCAGTTCTGCTATCTGCCAAATCAATAAAAGAAAAGGTAATTGGTTTCTCTAAAGTTTCAAATCATGAGTTATGCTGTTATGGTGCCTTGAAACTTATACATGTGGCATTGTGTTGTGAAGCGTGTACATAGTATTCTATCCTCTGGTTTTAGTTGTACTTGAACTTTAGTTCATCATTTGCATGTTTTAAGCATTAAAATTGTTTTTAAATGGAGACTTCTGTTATGCCTCCCCTTTAGTTATAGTTGTACTTGAACTTTATGTCATGGCAATTGGCAAGTAGGGGAGTACGTGTTTAGGCTGAACTGAGGAGTGGTGGAGGCTGACCCATGGACCGGTCCACCTTTCATTGCCTCATCGAAAGAAAACCGGTTGGGTCCAACAAATCATAATTTTGTTATGCTGTGGGAATATTATTGAGAATCATTAGATTAATACCAATAACAAAGCATCCTAACGGGTGCTGGGTATCATACCATTCAAAATCTTGTACAAAGTAATTGCAGAATTGCATTGAAGTCACAATGATCATCTATTGTAGTTTCTGTAAGGAAGTACCAAATGTTAACCCAAGAAAGACAACAATTTAATGAAAAAATCAAGACATGCTCGTTAAACGGTTAATCCGTTTTGCTGGTTTGTGTCTTTGTAATGTAAATCTATTACTCATTCACAAATCACAACCACAACTGCTTTGCCAAAATTTCCACAACAGCTTACAACCCTAGTTCCAGGTAGTTTTGTCAAAGAAACCGAAAATTATATGTTCAAATTTAGATTCATCAATTGGTAACACATTGCTGTCTCTGCTTTTAAACTAGAAACTACTTGTATGGACAAATTGAGTTTTTCTAGGTCGTGGGTTTTGCCTTGAGTCGAGGATATGTTAGTTGTAGCTTTTAATTGAACGTTAAGAACATATATCACATGAATTATTTCGGTTAGCTGTTAACTTTTGTGTATTCTATTTAAAAGTGTCTGTATTTGTATTAGTGAATGATTTGTCCGTGGCAAAGGTACATCAAACTGTATTTTAGTATAGATATGATTCGTTGTTGTGTGTGGGTTGGTTAAGTTTTGATTTCGGGTTAGACTAGAGAACAATACTGTCAATTATAACTTCAATATTGGCCAAGAAAAACTGAATTGTCCACAACAAAAAATGTTAAATTACTACTATTCTTGCTATATGTTATCATATATATACTATAATGCTTGCTGTATGTTATCATCTGCTGTATGAAATCTGAAATTTGGCAGCAACACAAATCGCCTCCCATTTTTGAATGAAGTAATGGGTGGATGTGACTTTATTGAATGAAACCTTGTCCCACGTCGAATCTTTTTCATTGTCTTTTGTCCTTTTTACCCTCATTCGTCCTGATCTAACCAATGTACATGACTGCATTGACTAGATCGAATGCCCTTTCTTTTTCGGAGGACCGCGTGTCCAAATCTTATTTCTCTGAGATAATTGTAACTTGTAACGGATAACGTCAATGATGTGTTAACATGACGCCCCAAATGTATATCGTTTCTTGAATGAGATAGATGGTAAAATAGTATACAAAACTGTATTAACTACTACGTATGAGCGTGTTCATGAACATTTCCGTGACGCATGTCTCTTTTCCTATTTGTTGTGCTTGATTTGTTTGTATTCTATATTTTGTGGTTCGTATTTTCGCCCCCCTTTCAGATTCGTTGCAGTTGAGTTTGTTTGGTGTGACTTGTGTTTGTAGTATATTTCCTTGTTGGTTACAAAACGTGGCCACACATCCAAAAAAAAAAAAAAAAAAAAAAAAAAAAAAAAACCTTATTGATCATATTAAAACAAAAATAAAGTCAAGATGTCATTTATTGTGTGGTTTGTCCTTAAAGCTCATATAGTACCACTTCCTAGTTGTATCTTATAAATAACTGTCTATGTACTATTTAACTGAAAGAAGAAAAGTCTTAAAGAGAGAAATAATGGAGGGAGAGATATGGAAAGTGATAGCAGATTGGTCATTGGTGCATAGGTTTGGCATGTATTCTGTATTGTTATATAGTTGGCAAGTTTATTGAACAAGGTACTACTAGGTTTTTGGCTTTATTTCCAGTTATACCTCTCTTCTTCTACCTACCATTGAACCTCACCATCATGTTTCTTTGCAGTTTAACTTTTTTCTACATGTCATGGCTAGCATCCTTTAAGATCATCCTCTTTGCATTTGATCTTGGCCCTTTGGCTTCAAACCCGCCACTCCCTTTATCTCATTTCATCCCAATTGCTTGCCTACCAATCAAAATCTTGAACACAAGTTCAAGAGTTCAAGAAAACTCCAAAACAACCCAAAAATCGGCTAAAGATTATGTAACTAGGGTTGTGATTTTTGCAATCACAATCACGCTGTTTGGTTATCTAGATTATGTACACCCTTTATTTGCCACTTCAATATATGCCTACTATGTTTTCTGTATGTTAGAGTCATTGCTAGCGTTGGCTGCTTTTATGGCTCGAACTCTGGTTGGAGTTGAGCTCGAGCCACAATTTAATGAGCCCCAAAACACTACCTCAGTACCAAACTTTTGGGGCAAGCGGTGGAATCTTATGGTGTCTAGTATCCTACGCACCATGGTCTACCTTCCGTCCCGGAGAATATTTGGGCATGTTATTCCACAGAAATGGGTCTCAGTACCAGCAGTTTTCTCAACGTTTGTAGTGTCGGGGATCATGCATGAGCTTATATTTTATTATCTTGGACGGCTTACTCCTACATGGGAAGTCACTTGGTTCTTTGTAATACATGGGGCATGTGTTGGAACTGAGATCGTGATCAAGAAAACAATTGGCCAAAGGGTTAAGTTGCCACATACAGCTTCGAGAGTCTTAACTCTTGGATTTGTGATCTTGACTTGTTCTTGGCTACTTTTTCCACCGTTCCTGAGATTTAATCCATTTGTTAAAGCTTGTAAAGAAGTTATGGCTTTTGTAGAGTTTTGTAAGCATGGTCATTTGGTTAGCCCTAATGAGCTTGTGTGTCCATATATACAATTAGAAGCTAACTAGATCTGTATATCATAATATGTTACGGTTTGTTTTTATGTATTTAGTTGATCGCTAATTCGGTCACATACTCACATATATAAACCCATTTTGTAGATTTGCATTGTTTGTAGATCATCGCACAAGTTTTTGTTTTGTAGTTCTTTTCTTAAACAAGCTAAACATAACTCGGCTGTTACAAATAGTTCTTTCGGCTTCAGTTGGATACAAGCCCGACAAGCACAAGTATTATCGTTGAGAAGTTAAACTATACAAAGATTTGAAAACGCAAAGCAACCACCAAAGAAAATTTATAGCATGGTAAAATAAGAACATTAAAAAATGTTACCAAATTGGCTTGCGTCTCTATGGTACTCCATGTGTGAAAATGTTCCTCAACTAAATGGTGTCGGTTAAATCCTGCTTAATACATTGTGAAATTGATTTATTGTATATATAATGTGAGATAGTTAGTTGTCGTTAAATAAAAAAAGGGTTAATATACAAAAAAGTTACTAAACTTTCAAAAAAAATTGTCCTAAGTCACTAATGTTTATCTTGTGTCATCTAAGTTACTATACTTCACGTAACCGGTTATATTGGATACTACTAGTTTTGCAACCTATTGTTACCGGTTCACTTCTTACGTGTAAATTGACCTTAATGGGTTAATATACAAATAAGTTACTAAACTTTGCGAAAAATTTGTCCTAAGTCACTAAAGTTTCATTCCTGTCATCTAAGGTACTAAACTTCACGAGTTCTTTAAACACGTTACTGAACCTTTAAAATGATGACATTGCATATTTTTTTTAGTACAAAACGGTCCTTGTGGTTAGTCGGGTGTCACGGAGTTGTTTAAACATGTTACTAAACCTTTAAAATTATACGTTTATACGATTTTATACACCTTTTATACGTTTTTATTCATTATAATTCGTTTTTGTTTGTTTTTTTACGTTTTTGTCCGTTTTTATATGTTTTCGTCCGTTTTTGTCCCATTTTTTCGTCCGTTTTTCTTACGTTTTCGTCCAATTTTCTTATGTTTTCGCCTATTTTCTTATGTTTTCAAACATAAAAAAGGGACGAAAACGTATGAAACATAGAAAAACGGGCAAAAACATAAGAAAAATGGACGAAAATGTATGAAAACATAAAAAACAGGCGAAAACGTACAAAAAACGGACGACAATATATAAAAACAGACGAAAACGTATAAAAACGGATGAAAACGTAAGAAAAACGGACGAAAACGGATAAAAACGTATGAAAACGTATAAAACGGATGAAAACAAATAAAAACTTATAAAATTTGTATAAAACGTATAAAAAATATAAGAACGGACAAAAACGTATAATAACGGACGAAAACGTATAAAAATAAATGAAAACGTAAAAAAAAAGGATGAAAACGTATAAAAACGGTTGAAAACGAATAAAAACGTAAAAAGGGGATGAAAACGGACGAAACCGTAAAAAAAACGGATGAAAACATATTTTAAAGGTTCAGTAACATATTTAAACAACTCGTGTAGTTGAGTACCTTAGATGACAGAAATGAAACGTTAGTGACTTGGGACAAATTTTTCACAAAGTTTAGTGACTTGTTTGTATAGGTATCCTGCGTGGCATACTACAACCGGTTGCCCTTCCATGTAGTGACTATGGTGGCACATATAAAAAGGTTTAGTAACATATGTGAAAAACCCGTGAAGTTTAGTAACCTAGATGACAGAAGATAAACATTAGTGACTAAGGACAAATTTTTTTGAAAGTTTAGTAACTTCTTTGTATATTAACCCATAAAAAAAATCAAAAAATGTTGATTCTAGAGTGATGTGAAAACTTACACTACTCTACTACAATTTAATATTATCAAATAAATTGAGTTTGCACGCTTAGGAAACACACTGACGTAAATTGTATAAATTATATGTAGCAAGTGATTCTAGTTTCTTTTGAACGAAAAGTGATTCTAGTATGTTCAACAACAACGGTATTGAATTTGGAGCGAGGTACACATAGGTAGGATATAAACAGACCCATTGAGAGTAAAGATTGATTTAAAATAAACTCCAAATAAAAAGTTTATGTATAGGTTATATACTTATATGCGAGCGAGATGTATCGGCTAATGAAAACGCATAGAAACATTAAACTCATAAGAACGCAAAACTTACAATCATGCAAACGTAAAATAAAATGTACCGGCATATGAGTACTTATACTACCTTATAATGTATTTAGGGCTTTTTATAAAAGGAAGTCTTAAAAAAATAAGCCTACACACTTACTATAAAAGGAAATCTCACATTTCAAAATAAGTTAGACTACAAAAACTATATCAATTTTGCTATTAATTGTATTAACTTTGATATTAATTCAATCCATAGCTTTAAAATTTAGCTATCTTTCAGGAAATTAAATATACAACATTGTAACAACACTAATTGAAAACATCTTAACAACACACATCAATTCATTCATTCATACAATTATATTTAGAAAAAACGAGTAACCGAATAACATTTGCTCACCGCAAAATATAATCATAAGATACACACTGCCGCATTACGCGAGTACCTACTAGTATGTAATTATGTGTAATAAAATATACATAATTTGTTTGTATGTGTTTTACCCTAAAGGCAGCTGCATGATTCTAGTTCGTCATGTTTTTAAATATAAAGAAATGATTTTTTATTTTTCTTATAATCATATTCACACATTTATTATTGTGATGTCTAATACTATGCATAAAGGACTTCTATTATTATGCCGGTCCATTGGCATGAATTGTCTTAATTTGTTATGGCCTTCTTATCATTGATAAATTGATAAGTCGTAAGTCTCGATCGTTGATAAATTGATTAGTAGTCGGAACTTTTAATTTTATGTTTACTCTTCAATTTATTGTTACAAACGAGGTTGAGAGTATTCATTATGATAGATTTATGAAAAAGTCTAAAAGAGATTAAAAAAAAAAAAGTTTATGTTATATTTCAATCATAAGGGGGTGGCAACACATGCGGTTTGGGTGAGGTATCATGCGGCATCGAGCGGCATTCCATTGCCACCCATGCGGCCTCGTGCGGCATGGCATGGATCACGGCATTCTTTGCCGAAGCGGCATGGAAGGAAATGAAGGAGGAGCGTGTCTCCAAGGTTTAAAAATATAGCCGTTGGCTATTTGTTGACCCAAATTAAAAAAAAAAAAAAAATTCCCCTATAAATATACACTTTAAATCACCAATTCAAATCACATTCTTCTCATCTTCTTCTTCCAAAAATTATATTAATAAAAAGGATGGATGCTAGGAAAGGTAAAAATGGTTCCTCCTCATCCAAAGGTCGTGGACGAGGCTCTCGATCACAACCCGTTCGTCCGCAAGTTCAATCACAACCATCTCCCTACTATCCCCAAATGAGTCATCAAGCAGGTCACTATTATCCTCAACCTCCACCGATGAACCTTCCATCTCATCAACACCAATATTATCCCCAACCACCTCCGTACATGATGTCGACGACTAGTGATTTCGACCCGTTCGGCGAATACCGTGACGTTCCTACGCGACGTGAACCGAGTGTCGAACGACCACTACCGTTATATGATTACGAGGATGATGAAGGTGAGTATGTTCCCGAAACGCAACAAGAAAATCCAATCAGTATACATGTTTTTTTTGTTATTCGTTATTATTGTTATAATTTTATTTGTTATAATTTTATATGTTATAATTTTATTTGTTATACTTTTATTTGTTATAATTTTATTTGTTATAATTTTATTTGTTATATATTAGGCGATGAAGAAGTTCAAGAAGTCCCAAAAAAAAAACAATGACTAGAGCGGAGAAAAAAATTGGACGACAAACGAAGAGGTTGCTTTGGCAAAAGCGTGGGTTCATATTTCCACATGTCGAAAAGTCGGTAATGAACAAACTAGAGATGGTTTTTGGAAAAGAATTCTAGAGCATTTCAAGACAAACTTGAAAAATACTACTCGAACTCATCATAGCTTGAACACAAAGTGGGGAAATATGAACACCGCCATGGGTATCTTTAACGGCCTATACATCCAATCGGTATAATTTTTAAACTCTATATAATTGTATTAATTTATATAATTTTACTAATTTATATAATTGTATTAATTGTAGAAACGTCTTTGTGAAAGTGGGTGTAACGATCTTGACGTCAAGAAAAATGCCTTGGCCGATTATCAAAAGAAAACAAAAGGCAAAGATTTTACTCACATTGAAGCATGGGAGGTTGTTAAGGGTGAAGACAAATGGTTGGAACAACCATGTGTGGGTCAAGAAGCTTCGGCTAGTGCCAAAAACGAAGAAAATCGTCGTCATCTAGCTACCAGGAGACGGGTAGCAATGAGAATGTTCAGACTGTACTTCTGGACTTGAATGACGACACAACTCCTACACGGAAAAGAAAATGCAAGAAGGCCGAGAGCTTCGAGTCGACAAATGAAAGTATTGCTGAGAGCTTCGACAACTACGTGATAAGCAAAACACAAATATTGGAATCGATAGCGGAGAAAAGGTCTGCAAAGGATGACTTGGCCGAAAAATTGTTGTCGGCCCAAATCCGTAATATTGAAGAAAATGCTTATCATCGGGCATTGAGGTTCTATAACCAACCTCACGATCACATAAATGATCCGAGAATGCGAGAGATCACGATTGCCAAAAAACGTGAGTACGCGGAGCAATATGGATGGCCGACGGATATTTAGATGCGTACTTTTTTTTAGTATTATGTAATTTTTTTTTAAGTATTATGTAATTTTTTATTATTATTAATGAAATATTATGTTTTTATTTAATTGTTTGATTTAATTATGAATTTAAAAAAAAATAAAATAAAATAAAAATGAGTGAGGTATGAAATGACCATTGCCACTAAAAAACTATGGTGAGGTATGAGATTAGGTGGAATGAAATTATTGGTGGGTTGTGAGGTATGGTGAGGTATGGCTCAAAACCATTGCCACCGCCTAAGGGACACTTATTTCATGTCTATGTGACATGAAGATGTCCTAATCCTTAAACCTTTTTATGAATTCAATACATTTAATGCATTTGGGATATAAGATATTTTATCAAGTTCTAAAAGTTTATATTATAATGAATGTAGGTTTATAATGTCAAAAAGTCTAACAATTATAAATGTGTCATTATATAAATCTTTGTAAAAGGTTTATTATAGTGAATGCTCTAAAATAACGGTTATTGCATGTGCTACTGATATTTCTAACACTCCGTAGTTTTTAACAATAAAAATTAATGAGTGGGAGATAATTGCTGCAAAAGGAGAAATGTCAATGAACAAAACAAAGATAAACAACGTGACATGTATTTTATTTCAACGTTTGAAAAATATAGAAAATTCGGACAAGTAATAACTATATTTAGAAACGAAATAAGAATTCAATAATAGCACACAACCGAAAATGTAGAGCAAACCACATGTTTTTCATGGTGTTGCTTAAAGCATGTTTCATAATATTGACGAAGATGCACATTTGTGATGTGAAAGCCATGAATATGATGGTCAGTGGCGGAGCCAGGAAATGTAATCATGGGGGCGGTCAACAATGAGAAAAAGGCGAGCATAGGCTATTTTTCGTGTAACTCAAAACAAGTCAGGTCGGGTTTAGTTAAGTGCAAATCACTCAAATTCAAGTCAATTAACACTAGTAAGAGATGCATGTGCCTATAGCCCTATACAATTAACTTAGTTAACGGAGGTTATTTTGACGGTTTAGTAAAAAAATAAGTGGGTTTAATAAGGAATTGTCTGTGTGATTGTGCTTATACGACAAACCAAACGTTGCTCAAATGGTTTTACTGCACTTGCAATCAAATATGTCATAATACAAGTTGATAATATCAACACAATAATTGAAAATTTTAACGAAAAACATTAAAATGTAAATTTGAAAGAATGTTAAATCAACTAATCAAGCATAGGGGCGTTAATTGTTTTGCTAATGGAAATAATGGTGGACTTTCAAGTTTCAAACATATACAAGTAGAAAGAATAAGTACTTATAAGTCTATTGGGTACATTTAATATATAAAATGAAAAATTGAGCCCACAAAAGTCCATTAGTCAGTACATACGGTTGGTTCCTGACTTCCTTCACCTACACAGTTATCAATAAGTCTTCTTCTTCCTTTTTACTTTTACAGAAAACCCAATACAAGAAGATAGAAAAAAACCATCATTAAGTTCGATTAAATTACGAAATTCAGTTTAAAAGCGCTTGATCTTGGTAGTCATCACTCACGACGAGGGCACTATGAATTTTGAGCTGAGGGCACTAACCATTTTTCACTAATTTTACATGTTTTTTTCTAGTAACTTGATCTTTCTACAAGAGCATGGTTGGGGGCATCGCCCCCCCCCCCCCCCCCCCCCCCCTCACTACTCTCTACATGGCTCCGCCCCTGATGATGGTGTCTTAATGGATAAAGTCGGATTAGGTTATGAAAACAATGTCCACTTTATATTTGAGAGATAATACACAAAAACTTATTTCTGATCACATGTTTTCAGGTTTTTAGTTTTATATTTTGTTTTGTTGACATTATATTTTTTTAGTGAATATAACAAATAAAAAGACAAATACTTGGTGAAGTATAGAAAGACTTGAGAAAAATAAAAACTCTTTAAAAATTTATAAAATTTATCTTCAAGATAAAAAAATGTTGGTGCATAAAAAATTTATGAAATAAGGTTTTGTAATTTTGAGTTTTTATATATTTTTAATGCAAAATTTTAGGCGCAAAAAAAATTTTTTTTGATGCACAAAATTTTCATCATGTTATATTTTAATCCACAATAAAATTTTGATACATATACTAAAAAAAATAGAGCAAAAACGAATTTTTATGTACAAAATGTCAATTTATAAAATTTTAATGTACACACGTTTTTAACAACTTTTTGCATCAAAACTATACACTTTTAAATAAACTTTAATCCACCTTACATTTATCACGAATATTAGTTTTTTATTTTAACCTAACTATCCTATTTTTCATATTTTATTATGTGAAAGTTTTTAAGCAATAAAAAGAGTGACTTATATTTTTGCGATTCATATTTAAATTATACTATTTTATCTGTTTCATCTATAATTCCTTTACGAGCCATTTGGCACATATTTCTTCGTGATTCGCTGTGTTTATTTATCGTTTATTGGGTCGGCTAATCGTATTGTTTTTACTAATATAATTTATTGGTTGTTCTACATTATACTTTATACTACTTTCTTTTATACTCTGATCTATTAATCATTTATAACCTTGTTGATTTTAATTCCAATTTAAATTTGTTGTATAATCCCTATTTTTGTTGGTGTTTGTACGCGACTCTATCTCTGTATGGTTGTGCCCAACAAAGGGTTTGGGGTGTAGCGGTACCAAAAACATTTGTGTGAGTTTTCAAAACAACAAAAACGATGTAAACTTTAAGAAGACGTGAACAATTATACATATGATGCAATCTTACTTATAGTTTGATCCAATAAGAGCATGGTTTTGAAATACGTTTTCGATTCTGATAGATGCATCAGTTTAATACCAAACTTTCAAATCAATTTTTTTACTAGGCAATTGAATTTATACAGTAATTTGGTTACTCTACTTTAACATACTCTACAGACTACAAGTCTACATCAATGTTAACTTGGATTGGGACTAAATCTCCATCATTATAGTTATTCTAGGGAATGAATGAACAATGTTTCGTTAGGTCGAGGATACACAAGTGTGTTTTATCTTACCTAACAGAAACAAAAGAAAACGAAAGCCCGAGACATTAGAAAGAAAAATAAAAATGAGAGTTGAAGTAACATGTATGGGACAAGCTTGGAATGGTACCCATGACCTAGAGCGTCAATACCATAACTTTTACCACATATGCTACCCCAACTTTCGTTATTCTTTTGTATTTAGAATATATATACACTTGAATATATACCCACGCACTTATAAATCTATAGCAAATTGTGCAAAGTGCAAACAATTCATCAACCAACAATACTACCATTTATTGAACTTACAGTATATGAATACTTTGGGTTTCTAGTTTTGAAATAAATAAGCTGTAAATAATATAATTGCTCTCTTCAAAATCCCTAATTGTGAATACCAAAGTTTAAACTTTAAACCATGCATGTAAATGGAAATGTTATCGTTGTTCCTGTTTAGCTGCTAGAATACACAGTTATCTTTTATATTGCAAAACGAGTGCATGCTATACGTATGTTTGTATAACCGGATAATTTAGGTATTGTTGAATGTTGATGAAATATTGCAAAATACAAATGCACAATCAGTAACCAATATGCTATGCAACCATGTTTAACCGATCACAAATGGGTAATTCGACTTGCAGGGATGTTCCTCCTAGAGCTAATATGAGTTGAGGGTGGAGGAAAGTACTTCAAGTTTGTTCTTTTCTTAGGTCTTTCATTTGGTACCGTCTTGGGAATGGTAAAACGGCTTCATTATGGTTTGATAGATGATGTCCCCAAAGCCCCTTGATTAGTCTTACGACTGCTCATGATGTCACGAGAGAGGGTTTCAACATGTCTAATAAGGTGGCTGATTTGATTAGAGGGTGGTGCTTGGGACTTGACCAATCAAATGGTTATCTCGGTTTTCTTTGTTAAATCAGGTTCTTCTTCCGGTCTTGGATCCCGATGGGCATGATACTCTTCTATGGCAAGATATACAAGGTGAATTGAGGACATTTTCTGTTGGTTTGGTTTGGGATTCTGTTAGACCAAGGGACAATGTGGTTCTATGGTCACACGTTGTATGGTTCTCACTTCTCACATTGCATTCTTAGGCATGCTTTCCTCTTGTGATTGATATTGAAGCATAAACTAAAGACACGAGACTTGTTGAAACAATGGGATATTAGTGCTTCCACTAACTTAAACCTGTTTCGATGTCCGTTTTGTGAATTCAACCCGATTCCCATGACCACTTGTTTTTCGTATGTTCGTTTTTTTCGCTCAAGTGTGGAATAATGTGAAGATCCTTGCTGGAATGCATTCTGTTTCTAGTACTTTTGATAATATTATTGCATGGATTCAGCCTATGGCAAAGACGCGTTCGGTTAATAGTATTGTTGCTAAGCTTGTGTTGGCAGCTACCGTATACTTCATTTGGCAAGAAAGGAATCAACGTGTATTTCCGAAGAAACGAAGATCCTCAAACCAAGTGATTGAAATGATCATGTCAACAGTGAGACTTAAGTTACTCACGTTTAAATTCAAGAAGTCGTAAAATATGGTTTAATTGTTGGAAGATCAGAAGTTGCCAAGGTCCTTAGTTGCTGCTGCGAAGGCTTAGAAGTCTTGAAGAAGTTTGGGTCATAACGTATGTTGGTGCTATATTTGTGTTCTGTTAAGTAGTTGTTTATGATTTTTGTTTTCCCATGTGTATGGCATGTCATAACATGGTAGTTAGTCGTTTGAATCACAAAAAGTGCGTTGCTAGTCTAGTAAATGTTTTTTTGGTGATTTACTCATATTTTACCGGGTAAAAACTTTCACCCAAAAAATATTCGCAAATCATGTATACCAGTCGACTTTCACATCCCATACTGCGGATCACAACCATCGACAAACTAAATTTACTTGCTATTGACGTCCATCGCCACCGACCACCATTGCCCTCTTTGCTGTCAGCGCGTAGCAAAGTTACCCTATTAGATTTTATGAATAATCTGTCATTACACTTAAAACACTAAACTTGTTAAAAGAAATAGTTGTTAATTATTTCATACTATGCTAAAATGTTTACATCCCCCCTAACCACTTGGTCTAGATCCAAGTGACCACCTGGAGTAACCTTAGGGGGTTGTTTCCCTTGAAGGTCTCGAGTTCAAGGCTTGCTAACAGGGTTTTCCTCTAGGTGAAGCAGAAAAAAAGGAGGGTTTATTCCCCAAAGGCGAAGGTTCAAGGAAGGCATACTGCTCGGTTTAGATGTCACTGTACGACTCAAAACACTAACTACTAACTAGCCGTTCTAAAAAAATGTTTACATCCCCCCATATTCACTACAAAGAATCTGCGCACTACTCTACTGGTAGTTCTCTGTTGTCACATGTTCTAATGCATGGAAAACATTTAGAGAAACGTTTGATAAATCAATCCGAATTAGCTCAAGTCGTCTTAAACTTCTATGAAGTTCAGTTGCAGCTTGTTACCCAACTTGTACGATCAAACACAATATACACCAGCCAGGATCAAGTGTCCCTAAGCTGATATACACGGATCACGGTCAATAGCCACTTTAGGCGACATGGCATCGCCTCTTGCACAGTTTCACTCATAGTTCAAACCATTTTTGCCCTCCCGGAGCAACCGAGGGACCCACTCAGAAAGCAATGGGTTATTTTCCTCGCAGTGTTTTGTTTGGTGAGTCGGCAAGAAAACTATGAATAGTTTCAAGACAATAGGAAAATAGCAGTTGCCAACCATCAAAGTACATGTTCCATCCCCATGTTCAATATTTCTTTATATACTTTTGAAGAAGGAAAAAAAATCAAACTTTACCGTTTATCAAATATTTGTTTAACAATTTATAAATTTACACGTATGCGGTATGCATGATCACTGACGCATGTAGTTAGAGGTAACATTACAGGAATCCTTATCATTATAGCATTTCCATAGCTTTGGTTGAATGATATTTCTTTAACTAAATATCTGCATTTGTGTTTTTGCCCTTTTACATTTTCAATTCATGGATAGCTCTATCTCATTTGCTGGGGTACATATAAGAAATAAATGCAGGACCTATAAAATGACAAGCGAAAGAATGACATAAACAAGCACGATTATATCTTACCCATTGTCATCAATCAAAATAAAGCGCTTTTTCAGTGCAGTTCTTCCTAAGAACAGGGAATAAATATTACTGTAATAACAGAATCCACATGAAAGCTACAACAGATGGAATCGACATATTGTCTAAGTGAAATGTGTGATTGTCAGTCAAATTCTGAAAAAAATAAACGTTAAAAAACAAATAACAGGGTTTAAAAATATGCTGGACAAAAATGAATATCATCATGAATCTGCAATTACAATAATAAGACGAAACACATCTTTTAATCCTTTGTGAAAAATATGAAATGTTGCAACTGTCAGATTGATAAGATTACTATAATTGCAAAGCTTTTTGGCATGCCAATCAATCATGCCATAAAAACAAACCAATATTTATGAAATTAAAGAACTACGGTCCTTGAATTGTATCATAAAAGGCTAAACAAAACCACATGATATGGTACACAAACATCCTACTTTAACAAGCTAGAAGTTCACAAAAACCTAACCTTCAAGATCATACTTCAAAAGCATATCAAAGAAATACAACTGACCTCAAGAACATAAAATGTTGCCTGCTATCTTTGTGGGCCCCAAAATACCGTATCTTACTGTGTCTTTGATTTCTCGATCTTCACATAGGGTAGAACTCCCATAAAATAGACAACTTTTGGGCTCCATTCTCGTTGTTGGGCACGGCAAAACATCAAGAACGTGTTTGCAAAGTAAGAATTAAAACCCATGAAGACATGCCACAACGCATGACCTTGTGGGTTGACTGGCCAATTAGATATCCGGTTGCAGAAAAACCGATCACCTAACCAACACAAACTACCAATGAAAAGGGTAGCCACATAGAACTTTGCGAGTCTCTTGGCAGATATATCTTTTGTGTATATGTAATACTTGTACACTCGAGGAATGCACAATAGACACAGCATCACATAATGAACCTTGAAGCCGATATCAAAACGAATCACTGAATGAAGAACCGCAAAAGATACCCCATAGAGAAAGAGGAATGTGGGCATGGTACTGCGGTAGTGCCAATCAGGTGAATATAGGATATAGATGTAGAGGAGCATTTCCCATACCATTGGGGTTTCATCACTTTGCTGTTGCCTGTAAATGATTCTGACGGTCAATCTTCAATAGCAGAAATTTACAAATTCATCTTCCAATTAGCATAGCTAAAAGGTTGTGACCACATGCATAGTTGTCGACTAGTGACTCAAAATTCTACTTTTTGACTTGCGACTCGACTCGTGACTCGGCTCATAAGAGTCTTGATATTAAATATATATATAAACACATATATGATATATGTCTAAAAACCAAATATGAGCAGATTACCCAACAACATTCAGTAATACTGCAAGCTCGTTAGTTGAGGGGTACATTACAGTTAATAAAAAGTTACTAAGCATATAAATAATAGCTAGCAGGTCGAATTTTATAAACTTAATCAAGCTATCAATGAACTCTCATTGAACAGAAAGTAGCTGATCTTAAAGATGAGAATGAAAGAAGTGGCGTGTTGTTTCTTTAATTTGGTTTTATCATTGGATGTAAGCCCTCATTAGTTTCATTAATCAAAACTTCAAAAGCAAAGTCAAATTATACAAAAAAGATTAGCCTATGTTTATAATATATTGCTTTTTAAGTTTCAATGTACTCAAAAGTAGAGAACCTTTGGAGAGAACTTAAAATCCAATGGTCCATAGATGAAATTGGTGTTTAATTGAGGAAATTGGTGCGATATTTGGTTGGTTACCAGACTCATACGAGTCACGAGTCGACTCGGACAAGAATTGCGAGTCACCTAGAGTCAGACGCAGCCGCGATTCACTCTACAAGTCACCACGTTTTATGCCTGAACTGACTCGACTCGTAAGAGTCGACTCGTGACTCGTACGAATCTAACAACTATGACCACATGATTTCCAGGATATATTCTCTTAAGAGTTAAGATTAGGTTATAAAGTAGCTCCAAAATATATGTATATGAAGTGCGTTAAAAAAAATTAAGTAACAATCATCATGTTTTCAGGAGACACCTGTCCAAAGTGACCTACTCTCAGATTACCATCTATTATAGCCTTCTTAGACTTGACATTCAATTAAGTAAGAATCTTAACAATCATCATGTTTGCAGCCATGGGTAGTAAGCAAGCTATAGATATACATTAATTTTTTTAGTGCGCTCTACAATGAAAAATTAGGAGAGTCCGACATTCAAGAGGTGTGTTGCAATCTTTAGGTTTCTTTTTTCGATTTTTTCTTTGTTATTTTTTTGTTTTTGCATTTCAGTTTCCGGTTGATAAACCAGAAGGGAACACATGGTGGTGTATGTCAGGTGGTGTAATTGGGTTTCTTCCATGTCTTATAGAAAGTGATAGTGTATGTGAAGTGTATGCAACTCGTAACGAGTTTAAATATATTGTTGCATTTCACCAAGTAAGAAAAGTTGCATCAAATTTCTATTCTCGGTCTACAATAGAATTTTATATTTCGCACATAGTGTGGGTACCCTATTGTAACTAATAATATTTTTATTATAGCACTTTTACTTTTTAAGGTCTTCTACCGTGTCTCATAAATGCATTACGATAGGGTACTATGATATCATGTGTAACATAAAGTTCCTACAATTTGAACATGCCTACAATTATTATGTAATGTAAGTGGTCAAAGAGGAACAACAATCTAGTTTAAAAATAAAAAAATATATAATAAAGTAAAATATAAAAAAAAGAACAACAAGTCCACAGTAATAGGTATGACACTAGCATCAACAGGCCTCTAGTTTACTATAGCTAGGCAAGCGTAAATACATAACACAATAGAACATACAGGTAAAGTAACTCCTACGGATCATATACCCTTGTATATTTTTTCTTCTAGGTCAAATTCATTAAGTATAATCGATTGACATGGCACAGCACTACTTTCGAGAAACTGAGCTAAGTCTTGTTACAAGTCTCCACGCCCAATCAAATCACTCACTAGATTGTTTATCATGTTCTTTACACAGCCAAGATGACATGTAGACAAAGAATTATATTCAACTCATATAAATTATGTGGAGATAAAGCTTATGTGTCGTGTAATGAATTCCAAAGGATTATTAATTTATTATACATATTCGAGACTTGAGACAATTATTAAAAACAAAAGTAAATAGGTCATAAGATTAACAATATAGAGGCAACATTTCTTAATGAAGAGTCATTAAGAAATAAAAACAGAAGTTAAGAGAATATGTGGAAATGGTTTTAATCAATAAGGCATATATAAGAAGTCAAGTACATGAGAATGATATTATGGTGGTCTTCAGATAAAAAAAAGTTACTACATTTCATTGTACATAGATGTGGATAAAGATATATATACATGACAGTGTAGTTAGATGGGCAGAACCATATTTTGGGCTAATGCAATATGAATACCAGCATAGTTTTTCATCATATCAGTATCTCTTAGCTCATTGATGCAAACAGAATTGCAACACAAGGAGTGTTTAAGAGAACATGTAATCTTTAAACATGAAGAATTAGTAAACTTTGTTTATAAAAGATTGTTACGAGCTGATGCCCCCCCCCCCCCCCCCCAAGTTGATGTGTGATGCGATTGCGTGCGCATTAAGAGGGCGGGGCATTCAGTATTAAAAAAAACATACAACATATTTTTACATAATATACTCTACCAAGTAAATTTTTAAGTCACTTTACATTCTGAAAGTAGGCCTATCATGAAATAAACAAGTCAAAAGCAAATAAGCAATTTTAAAAGATAAACAGTTTAAGAAATATTTGGTCAAGTAGTCATCTGCTAATAGTCCCCAAGAATAAGTATGTCCCGAGAAGATTAGACGAGTTTAACTTACTTAGAGGAAGGGTATTGTGGCTGTCCATGGGAATCGAAAAGGTGTGATGGTGCAATTTAGGGTTGTAATTAGGGGGTGTTTGGGTAAACTAAGTTTAGATGGGTAAGCTTACCCCAACACCCCCTTAAATGAACGTTATTGATATATCAGTAAGCTCTTTTAGACATTACTGGGCGTAAGAAATAGACTCTAGCATAATAAAACTATGGGTAACACAGATGCGACTTGATGTGTAAGCGTAAGCTTCAGCTTAAAGATCACCATGCGTCAACCTCACTGATACGACATGTGCAAAAACACGAAGGCACCACTGTGATGCGCACAACAAGCGCAACGTTACACGCTTTTTAAATCACATTAGTAAATATCTCAAGTTGAAATAAATTTGAATAATCATTAGATATGAAAAAACTAATTTGAAAACTGATGTGCAAAAATGGAGATGAAAACTCAATTATTATTACAAACTGATGTTCAAAAGTGGAGATCAAGCTCGGAAATGGTAAAAGATATTGTTCAAATGAAAAGAAAGCCTAATGAAAAAATGATAACATATTTCGCTTGGATTTGAATAATTTACGAGGTACAGCTATACCAAAAAAGTAAGACAATTTTCTGTCGCAATTGCTTACAAAAAGCAATAATACCAAAAAAGTTGTAGGATCATGTGTTTCCACAACCTATCTTGTGGCCCACATATGCATTTAGGAATTAGGATCAGTACTAAATTAGTACACAAGGCCTAATCAGAAACATTATTACGATATCAAGTGAATCTCATGTGACTACTAATTTCCATTTTAGTTGCAGGTAGAATGTATTAAATGATAGTGAAGACTACTATGATTTGAGAAGCAGTATATTAGGCCACCAGGCAAAGATTAAGGCGATCGAATGTGAGTGCTCATGTAGAAAAAATAGCCACAAATAATAGATCAGTACAAACGAGTAAAGGTAGTCATCAAAATCTAATTTGGCTCATTTAGTAAATTTCTGTTAAACTGATAATTCAAACATCAGTATGTTAAAGTATAGAAGTGATACTGGGTTCAACTGAAGTATTATTAAAACTTGCAAATACTTCATAAAAGTTGAAATGACCAATCACATAGGATCCTAACATGCAATTTATGAACAGAATTTTGAAAAGCCTAAACTGTGGAAACAAAAATACGAACCTAGTAAGGAAGAGCTGTAATGACATTATTAGTATATGCTCTCGTGGAATCCAAACAGCTTAGAAAGACTAAAATGGGCAATAATTGCATGACAAAAATAGTTTACTTACACATTTACTAGTGTGGCGTGATACATCATGCTTCCAATAGCAAGTGCCATATTTGACAAGTGTAGGACACTAAATCTCTTCTCAAAACGCTGGATCAATGAGCTTAGAAGGCCGATGAGTGCCAAGAGAATGCATGGGATATTTGAGATGGTATTGTAGAATTCAGCAACATAGGACGAAAATACATAATTCTTCTCACACCATTCATGGGAGGATGTGACCGGGCCCCAAAAGCTTGATATTCCATCTGCCATATGAATGTATATATACTCTCACCAAGCAATATGTTGCAGCTATATCATCACGTTTAACAAGTTGCTTTCAGTATTAGAAGCATCAACTGATATATTCCTGCAGATACCAAGAGTTTAATACTTCAGTAGTCAAATCTTAAAAATCATCACCCAGCAAATTATTTATTTATATAAAATAGTTTTTGCATAATTCCATCAAAAAACCACACAGATGTTCAAAAACTAAAAAAGATGCTAGGAATACGTAGGACAGTCTATACAATAACATGAACCCCTAGTTGCAGGATATACTAAAAAACAGACGCAACATAACTTACGATTATCGGATTATGAAATGAGGTATCCAACTTCACAACAGCAAGAATTTTTTTTTTTTTTTTATTTTATTTTATTTATTTATTGGGGGGGGGGGGGGGGGTAAAAGGGATTACCCTGACAAAATATTGTAAGAGAATAAATTTATGTACAAGCCTTTGTGGAAAAGCTCCACAAATCAACCAAACCAAAACGTTCTACCAATGCTTAAACAAACACTAAACCATTGGATGAAAACAATAAACTACGGAAAAAAAAAACACATTTGTTGCGTCGTTACTAAAAGACCAGCCCAAAAACCCCATGTCGCGTTTAATTCAACAGTCCAAACATAAAGCTCCTCGAACCTCTTCAAACAATTGACGTGATGCGACATCTTAGAAGGATGAAAAATGGCGAAGCACTTATACATTATGAACCAAGTTCTTCTCCAATATCTTCCACACTCGGAACATGTTCCTTACTTGCCCCGTCTCCTTGAAAAGGAAGCACATTAGTTTCATACGAACCACTTCATAATCTGTTTGCATATTTTATCTTTTGTTCTTTGATTCCTTCCGAAAATTCTATTGTTTCGCTCTTGCCATATAAAATAAATTGTTGCCGAAAAGACTTAACCTTCTAACAAAACTCCAAATTGTTCTTCCCTTGCATCTTGAAGTTATAAGTGACTAAATATGGTGTCACATTAAATATATTGCATCTCTTTAAGCAGTTTACGTTAGCCTATTCGAAAAAGAAGCTTTAAATTGTGTTCCCTATCAATAGCCAGAATCGTAACTACATTTCCTAACTCTTGAAGTTAAGAGCTAAGACCTATACTAAGTACTAACAAATAAAAGTATCAGTTAATGTCATTCGACAAATATAATTGCTTCTGCTCAATTTATAGCCCTCTATAAGATTTTATTTAAGAATATTCTTGCATCATGATTGGTTAGCTATATATGCAGATTTTCAAATAAAGTAAGTGATATATGAAACGGCTACATGGTGAATTCAGTGGCGCATTAATCCTAAGCTAAACTAGCAAAGCCTGAACATAAAGTTTTAATGGATACGTGAAATACAAAAAATATAATTGTTTCATACATCTATACTAAAAAAGGTGAGCCTTTGAAAAGTAAACCGTGCCAACAAGACATGTTGAGAATATAACAGTATGTACGACAGGACAATAGTTAGCATTAAACACAGCATTCTTTAATTCCATGTATTCTGCCTATTAGAATAAAGTCCAACGGTTGGGATTAGGCCCTATTGTTTTGCACTAGTTACGGTCCTCGTGGATGAGCTCACGAGAGAACTCTACGTCCAAATTTTAGCATAAAATCAATATAAAAACAAACTTTCAAGGCATAATTTTATTGACTTTAGAATAAAACGACGTTGATGGTACCTATGCCTACTAAAACATCACATTATCAGCATGAGTATAAAGTATAGACAGAAGAAATAGATAAGTACCACTAAACTTAATTACATGAAATCATCGACATTGAAGATTCATACTAACATTTAGAGTGTGTTTGTTTTTTAAAAAAAAGTCTTACTAGACCTCTTACTCTTACCAGTAAGAGGTGGGCAGACGTTTTGGTTGTTTGTTTTTTTCTTTTGAGTCAGACCCAGTTAGACATATAACATCTTACTCAGTAAGAGGTGGGAGATTTGTCTTACTGCCTCTTACTCTATAAGAGATTGAAAACGTGTGTTAATTAACTATGTTATATTTATGATAAAAAGTCTTGTTTTATATTTACATAAGTTACTTATTATCGTATTGCGTTAGTTTAATAAATAAATTATAGAAACGAGCATTTAAAATCATTCGACAATTATATAAAAACAAACAACATTATTTTGTTCAGATTTAGACTTTCTAGCCACCTCTTACCAATAAGATGTGGTAGTCAGATTCAGACTTAAAACATCTTAATGAAACAAACACACCCTTAATAAACTGATGAAACACCATATGAGGTGATTTACTTTGTATCGAACAAAGAAATTTGAATAACAGTGACAACAAGGGACCAGTATTAATAGCCAGAATCATAACTACATATGTTAAAAACTCTACTAAAAAAAGAAAGCATGAGTTAATGTCGTTCGACACATATATTGTTTCTGCCCAATTTATGGCCGTGTACAGATTTTAAATTGAGAATATTTTTGCATCATACTCCGTAATCAGTTAGCTATGTATGGACATTTTCAAATAATGTAAGTGATATCTGTAAAAGCATACAGTGGCGCAGTAATCTGATATAACTAAGCTAGCAAAGCCTGAACATAAACTTATGACTGATAAAAGGATTAAAAAACCATGAATTGTTTCTCATTAATCAAGACATAAAAGGCGGGCCAATGAGAAATATCCCAACAAGGCAAGTTTTCGTCCTTCAACTATTTGCCTATTAGAAATTTAGAATAACATCACACTAACGGTTGTAAAATTAGGCCTTATTATTCGCACTAGTTACGGTCCTCGTGGATAAGCTCATGAAGTCCAAACTTTCGCCTCAAACTAAAAATTAAAACAATAACGGTATGACTAAAAACACGACTTGAGTTGATTTAGTCGTTTCTATAGTAGTATAGAAACGCAAAATTAGACCTAGCAGCTTAGGATGAGTAAACGTGCATCAATTACAAATGAGTCTGATTATTTGAATAGATAAATAGCGATTATATAAATATTTAGAAAAATAGTAACTAATCTGAGATGAAAGGATTGTTGTTCTACACGTCATAACCAATAACACGGATCAATTAATTCACAGCCTAAAACTCGATATAAAGTAACTATATAGCTTTCGCCAAATATCGAACCAAAAAATAAAAAATCCCGATCAAAAGCATTACTAACTCCTCAAAATTGTAACAAAAATGAAACATAACTATTGAACCGTATAATCATAATTCACACAGATCGGTTCAAAAAGAATTATAATGATGAAACACCAATAAAGCAAATAATGAATAATGAAAAGATATATGAATGGATACAAAATAAATGAAAATGGAAAATGAAAGCGACCTGTTCTGTTATAATAGCATTATTAGATCATCGACTGTGTGTGAAAAATGAATTCGATTAGGGGATGGGAGGATGGGTGATAACGGCGACAAATTTTTGTTTTGGGGAATTCGATTCAGTCGGTGTATTTTTTTATTTTTTTATTTTCTTATATCAGCAGAAAAGGATTTTAAAAGCAATATTTAGGGGGTGTTTGTTTAGAGCGGGGCCTTATTGCTTTTGGGCAACTTGCTTATTAACTTTACCAATCAAGTTGGATCATTATTAGCAATTCGAAATTAACGAGTGTTGAAACCCGCGCGATGCAGCGGGATTGGCTTCAAAGGACTTACTTTGTAGCGACACTTAAACTTTAGGGACTAATTTTGCCAAGTTGCTATAGTTAGCAATTTATGCTACAGGACTTACCTTGCAACGCCCCTTAAACCTTAGGGACTGTTTTTGCCAAGTTGTGAAAGTTTGCATTTAATGTTTGGACTTACTTTGCAGCGCCACTTGAACCTCAGAGGCTATTTCTGCCAACTTGAGAAAGTTGGCATTTAATGTTTTGCTTGTTACTCTCTCTCTTCCCCGACATTTAGTATATATATATATATATCTATACTATATAAAATGAAAAAATGGTCAAAGTGGAAAAAGTGAAAAATGTTGAAAGTTGAATGTTGAAAACATGGTCAATGGAGAGAGAAATAAATAATATAATTAATACTATTATTAAAACACCCCATTACTTAAAAGTACAATAATTTATTCACATTGTACACCCAATTAAAAGCACATCTATCAAATTAAAAACAATCAATTGAAACCGATACCGGGTTGACCCGGGACGCTTCAAACCCGGCGGGCTGACCCGGTTTAATTTGACATTTTTTTTACCCAACCTATTGGTTTGACTCGGTTTATATCGACCTGTTTTTTTTTATCGGAACGGTTCAACCAGTTGAACCACCCGGGTGAAATCGGGTTTCAAATTTGACAAAATTATATGAGAAATGATGAAGTAGTTGTGGAACCCGTGACAATTTTTTTTAAAAGAGAGACCAAGGAATTGTAATTTTTAGTTTATTTTGCTTTGACACATGTAATTTATTTTAAAAAATGTTGCTCTTGCACCATTTAAGGGACTAGCATATATGAATCGTCGTTTAAAAGTTAATATATATTGTATAGCCCTTTGTCCAGTGTATCAATAATGTTATGTAAGTTTATTAAAATCACAAAAAATAAATAGTATTGTTATCTTTAGCGATAATTATTTGTACCTCAAACAAATAGCTTTGAACAATGCATAAATATCTATACAAATTGATAGTACAAAATAATCTTATATGGTGATATCCAATTTGCAAAGTTACAATTTTAAAAGCCACACACCAAATGATAAACGCTACACATGTAAAAAAAATAGTTATCACTGCCTAAATTACTGACAAAACAAGAAAAAGCGGTCACACATGTTGGCTATACCTCTAAACTACAATATAATATTGCCAACTACATAATACCGTTGCTTTTTGTAATGCTTGAATCTATTATTACTAAAAATCTTAATAACTTAAAACAATCCTATTAGAAAATATACTCACACACTTAGATCGACTCCACATATTTTTTTTAAAAACTATATATTTATGCTGCTATGCAACCACGCATCAGAATTGTAGTTATTCGAAAACGATTCTCTAATGCTACAAATACAGTTTGTTGAAAGAAACTTATGGGTCGTCGGAACTTTGCAGAAAACTAGACATCGCTGCCGCTAGGCGCGGGTACTCGTCTAGTATATAATTAATGGTCAGAACTGAATGATATTAATAAAATTTTCTCTTTTCATTAAATGTAAATCCAAAGAGTTTTGGCCGTTCAATACTAATGTACTTTTACAAATGTATCGATTTAATACGCGTATTATTTTTTGTCCCATTTAATATAACGTATTTTCATGTTTTGTAGCAACGAGCTGGGTAGCCCGCGCTTTGCTGCGGGAGTTTTTTTTATTTGTTGCGTTTACGAAAGCAACATAAACAACCCGACAACAACACAACATACACTTGCTAACCAATTTCATAAACCGTAAAAGGCTTCATAAATTCGTACTTTTCTCTTAACTACATAAAATGTAAAAATAGTCAAAACTTGAATTGTTGAATTGTTGAAAAGTCAATGAATGTTTAAAAACGAGTAGGCTGGGCTGATTTAATCCAAAAGGTTGTTAATTGTTAAAAAGGAAATTATTATAGGCTGTTGAATTGTTAAAAAGGAAATTAAATGGTTGTTTAATTGAGATGGATGTAAATGTTGAAAAAGAAAGGTTGTTGAATTCTTATTAAGGAAATGATTAAAAATGATTGAGTCAAATATTTTGGATGTTCAAATCGTGGATGTTGAAACGAAACCACCCTAAGAGGTTTTTTGTTGTAAAGATTTGTGTATTTTTCAAGTTTTGTGATCATCTCTTTACATTTCTTTAAACACATGGCGGGAAATTGTGATCATCTCTTCAATTTAAACTTCAAACTTCAAACTTCAAACATTATATATGGCAAGAGTTTTTGAAATGCCTATATAAAGAACACTAATGTATTGATTTATTTCATGGCACGAGGTTGAAATGTAAACGTTTTGATCCTAATGCCATCAATGCTGAGATTGCTGTCGGACAACACATTGGAGTTAGAGTGCTCTTGCCAAAAATTCCTCTTACTCCATCTGAAGAAGACATGTTCCCTTTCAAACTAAAGAGAACACAATTCCCTGTCCGCCTTCGCTTTACGATGACTATGAATAAAGCTCGGGGCCAAACAATTCCAAATGTGGGTGTCTATTTGCCCAACTCTGTTTTCTCGCATGGTCAGCTTTATGTTGTTTTATCTAGAGGGATATCACGTAGAACTACAAAGGTATTAGTGAAACCAGTCAAAGAGTTCGGTCAAAGAGGAGTCTGCACCTCAAATGTCGTCTACCGAGAAGTTTTACACGACGAGTAATGTGCATTGTTAGTTAGTATCTCATAATTGATGTAATATTTTCTTTTTCAGTCTCACTAAATATTTTTATATGTCGTTTGATACATGTTAAGAAATTTTCCTAGAATTGAATTGTCACATGTTACAACCGTTTGCAATTATATTTTGATATTTTCACGTTCTATTTTGAACGTTATACGAAACAGTTACCACAATATCGAATATCGTTAATTATCTGCCGCTAGAAATCGCGGCCGCTAGGCGCGGGTACTCGCCTAGTTTCTTATAAATGTCTATACAAATGTTATGGTAACACTGCTTAAATGGCTTTATTATGCCTTAACAATCTTTCATCAATTGCAAAGGAAATACATGCCTTTTACGGGCACATTCTTCCACTGTTACCTTTCTGGAGCCATCAAATTCGGCTGTGAAAGCTTGTCATATTTAAGTAGTGTATTATGATTTAAATGATGCTTTCATTTCCTGCCTGAAACGCACATACCCGGGTGCTGTACTAATTACTTTTCCACGTTTTTTATATCTTTTATGTGGTTTCCATGTGTCTTAAATAGAGCAGCTCTTCTAGGTAGGTAGTATAAAGCATTCTCTACTTTGTAGGCTCTTCACAGCTTCCTGATTTAGCGGGTTTGCATTAGTGAATGTACATACTTGTAACAATATATTCTAGAATTAGGTACCTACTAAATGGGGACATCAGTATGGCCAAGCAAACACAAACACTAATGTATTTTCTTGAAAAATGAATCAATGATACAATTATTCTGGTGTTGGAAAACAATATGCCGAAAATATGATACACCGTGTCCTTTTCAAAATTAATATGTAATTTAACTCTAGTTTTATATATCTAGGTAATCCTTACTTCTATTAAAGGTACCTTAAACATAATGGGTGTTTGGCTAAGCTTATTCGAGGTACTCGACCATGTGCCTACTTGGTTATTCAATAGCAAAAAAAAAGTTTTTTTTGTTACTGTTTAGCAGCTGGGTAGAATGTAGCGAAAATATATTGTAGGTCGTGAGAGACATGAAGAAGAGACTTACCATATTCAACTTAGAATGGTCATTCTTTTCGGTTGAGATGATCATGCCATCATTTTTATACTCTGAAACCAAATATTACTAATGAATACTGAAGACCACAATCAACTAAAAAAGCTTATGTTACCGTTAAATACCAAACACGACTTAACAACAATACCAACTTAACTTTACCACAGTATATACACAATTACTATCTTTCAACATCAGCCTTCAAATTTAAGAAAAAAATGTAGAATGCACGTAATATATTGGGCAAAGCATAGACCTGGAATAATCGATTGGCAAAATCAGGGTGATAAAATCATTAGCTAATTCGTTTATATCTAAACCTTTGACCTATTTCCAAATCATAATTTCCTATAGCAAAACACAATCATTACTTTCTCAGTTTTCTATTAATATATGAATCGTTGAATTAAAAGATTTAGGAGGTACAAATGCACTTATAATAGACGTGTGCAACTTTCAGCGTGTTTGGCCAAAACCTGTTCCCCTTAATCTGTTTGACAAAAAACACAATCCTATAACTATATATGTGCAAGATATTATCGGCATACCTGTAGGGTAAACACGTAAGCTGATTCCCGATGCCTTTTATCGTATTTTAGACCTAGTGTTGTTATTCCAAATCGTTGCTACAACTGTCAACCTGAGATTAAAGTTTAGTAGCTAAGCTGCTAAGGTTACTTATATACCTAGTTTGAATTTTATAAACTACAAAGTTGTGTTAAATGTGGCTAAACACCACCTTATAAGTTCCCTAAAAATAATATGTTGTAGCAAATTACACTACACAGCTTCATATAAAGAAACAAAAGAATAAATTTTAACAATTGCAGAACCCAAATTTTGATGCCCTTCACCTTCCTAAAAATTATTTGATCATGTAATTAATTTCAAGTATAATCACTTAGCGTTAATGATGATCACATTGGTCAGAAAAAAAATAATCACATATTTGAATGTAGAAAAAATCATTAGGTATTTCCAATAATGGATAATTGTGTACTGATAAGATAACAACCTCCCTACCTCCCTACCCGGGAATATGGATAATTGTATATTAATTAGTAGAAAATCAACCACCTTCCCCTGCAATGGCAAGAAAGATGTTCATTTATGTTGTACAATATGGCGGAAAGAAACGTCTCGGAACACAAAACTATAGGTAGCCATTCTGACCCATTCCTTAAATGGGTCACTTCAGTTTTTTAATTCTTAAATAGGTCCATGTAATAACTTTAGCAAAAAAAAGAATTGGGTCACAAAGGATTAACTGGTCAAATAGAATGAAAATATCAGCACCAACGCGAGAACATGATAAGAAGAATAAATCCAAATCTATTTGGTCACTTACCATAGCGACCACTTACATTACTCTCAAAGACAGAGCTTTCCATAGTCCCGAGAACACAAATTTGCATCAATGATGAATCATATGTAACAGGAATCTGCATCAATGATGAATCATATGTTCAAAACTATTACAATAAGTCTAAAAAAAAGTAAAAGCAATTAGTTGTAAGAAAACGTGTTGCATAACGTACTCCATTGTTTCTATTTTGGCATCCAATCTCTACGGTCTTTATCTATACCATGACAAAAAGTATTGCTAAAAAATTTGAGGAAAGCCATATTTAGAAAGTGATGATGACATGTTATTAGAGTTAAGTAGCGTCTGTAGTTTATATAAAACAAAGTCTTGTAAGTCATTATCAGTTAACATGCAAGTTAACAAATTGCCAAACTTAAAAATGTTTAGACAGAAAGTGGTTTGCGTTAATTAATTCTCTCTTCCTGCTTTAGTTTTCAATAAGGCTCTCGCAAGGGCGCTCACCTTTTTGCACTCCTTCGCGGGCCATAGTATGCTACCCAACAAACCACATTATTCAACATATAACTTGCCTCATTGGATGTTAAATAGATTTGTCTTACTGGTGTTTAAGGTTGAGGGTGGTTATTAAAAGCTTACATTAGCCAAAGATGGACTTGATGCTGAATGAACTTCAGTATCATGAACGTGTGAATGCCTGGGTATGTCGTTGAACTGAGACATTTTAGAACGCTTCATAACCCCAAGCTAAGTTTCAATCTCTATCCATTGGCTAGATCTGATTAAAATATTCAAGGCTCGCAACAATGCCACACATAGAACGTCGACCTGCAACAAAAATGATCAACATCTTATGCCTTAAATTAAAAAAATATTCCATCAAGTAAATTCACATTTTCAGTTCATATTCAAGATACTAAATGTCCATTCTTGTGAAGAATCAAAGGATTATCATTCAAGCATTAAGTACTACTATAAAAGTGTCTAGTCCAAGTTTAGTGTGCATTCATTCGTGTAAAAATCAATTCCCTAATTTAGTCATTACCACTTATATCTGTTACTTATACTACTTGAATGGTTTTTGGATTACTTATCATTTCTACTTACACTTCTCTTTATAAGCAGAAGCAGAAAAGCAACTTAAACTTTGCCCCATAAGTGTCTGATGCTAAAGACGCATACCTAATCCAGAAAAAAGGATAATTTTTTATAGTTCTGAGGTTAGGGAGTAGAGTCAATTGCGGAAATTCAACATGACCTTTTTTATTATAATCGAGCCAAGTAAGAAACATAGATTGCATATCATTAGCACACACTTATGACTTATAAGCCCCATTGAAGTAAGGACTTAGCATTGTGTGTCATTTATTCAAATGTAATCAAAATAGCATCTATTAATCCAAACACTTCAAAAGTGGTTCTTTTCTTTACAAAAACAAAATAATCCAATAATCTGTATATATATGCAATTTCAAGCACCCTTCATATACTTAGAAATGGAACAAATTTATCGAAACACAAATAATACTCTCACGAATATACGATAAAACCATCCTTGAAAAAGTATCTAAAAGCTAACTAATGGCGCAGTAAGTAACAAAAAAACAAAATGGAAAGCGAGACAACCTTTCATAGTTGTGGACTTTATTAAGCTTTTGCAACAATCAGTATCCCATCTGCAATTAATCCAGCTACACCATGTATGAAATAACATCCATTAAAACATCTTGGGGGGATGCTTTAAGACGTGCAAAGTTTACAAATTCATTCTAAGTTTAGTACAAAACCTCAAAACATCTCATAGGTGCTAATTTTAAACATTAAAAAACCATAATTTACACTTAAAAACTATAAAATGAAACACACTGATTTGCTTCCCCTTTAATGTATGTTATACCTTCACCCCCATAAAAGTAGAGCAGATCAAGCTAATTAAGTTGAGAAACAAACAAACATCTCTTCTAAAGTACAATAAAAACTTGTGTTAAAAACAAAAGTCTCTGAGGAATTTCATCAAACACCTAGCAGGCATCAACACAACCCAACTATTAAAAATCATGCATGTTTCTACAGACTTTCGAATAAACATAGGACATGTTTATATATCGTATACTGATAACATCAAATAGTCCTGAATTTTAAGTGTCAATTTCCCCCGATAATGCTCGTATTTATATCATTTATATGGATTTACGCTTGTATTCCTTTATATTTCACTTTCAAGTAAATTACGAGCATTAGAGCTTATAAGACGCGAATTTGGATTTTCTTAAATATTTATGATAGTATGCCAACTGTGAAGAAGCTACGGCGTAACTCACTCTCTCACATTACGCCGTAGCTAGTGCGTTGACTCAGAAGACTAACTTAAAGGCAATTACGGCGTAACTCCCAACTAAGGTTACGCCATAATCAACTAGGTCAAGAAATGTTTTGTGCCTCCATCAACTACGCCGTAACTCCTTACAAGGATTACGACGTAATCTTAGCAAAAGTAACATGTATTGAAGATACGGCGTAACCTTTTCCAAGTGTTACGCCGTAACCTGCTTACCGAGAGCATTATTTGAGGAATTATTGAAGTTACGGCGTAACTCTCAACTCAAGTTACGCCGTAACTAGATCGTGCCTATAAATACCAGCCCTAATTTCTGCATTTCACATCATTCACTCACAACTCAAAAGCAGAGAACGTGAAGAGGGGTCCAAAGGCAGATCATTCGGAGCATACGGAGCCATTTCCAAGGGAGAAATCACTCCCTAACGATAAGCATTAGCGATCATTTTATCTTTTACTTTCGATTCATGTATTTCATTATGTTAAACATTGAATTCTTCGTTTCTTTTAATATGAGCCTAGTTATGATTCCTTGATTGTTTTGTTTATGTTTACATGCTTCCGTATAATTGTTTCTAGTGTATGCATGCATAGTTCGTTGGTAGTTACCCTAGCTTTGGTAGTTTTGAATGGCGGTCGTATCTAGTTGCTTAGGAGAATTGAACAAATGACCCTAAGTAGTTAGGTGGACTTGGGGAGGGTAAGAATTAACCAACTGACGACCCTTCCTCGCTTGTGCGAACTGACCAAATGATCACCGGTCGTTTGGACGAACTTAAGAAGTTAGGGATGAGTGTTTGAGATGCTAGCGCCCGGGCACTCATTATTTCGAATCTTTGGTGCATCTGCTGCTAGTACACTTGAAAATGCATCACAATAATAATTGTGATGCAGTAACTTTGGTGCATCTGCTGCTAGTACACTTGAAACTGCTGTTGGATCTGCTGCTAGTTATAAAGTTACTGCATCACAATAATAATTGTGATGCAGTAACTTTGCTGCTGGATCTGCTGCTAGTGATAAAGTTACTGCTGATGCAGTAACTTTGGTGCATCTGCTGCTAGTACACTTGAAACTGCTAGTTATAAAGTTACTGCATCACAATAATAATAATGATGCAGTAACTTTGGTGCATCTGCTGCTAGTACACTTGAAACTGCTGTCGGATCTGCTGCTAGTTATAAAGCTACTGCATCACAATAATAATTGTGATGCAGTAACTTTGGTGCATCTGCTGCTAGTACACTTGAAACTGCTGCTAGATCTGCTGCTAGTTTGAATGAATCTACTTCTTGTGAGGCAGTAACTTTTATAATAGTGATGCAGTAAAACAAATTTGGCGAGAAAAAAAATTTTCCCCAAAAAAATGCATACATGGGTAGATGATGAACTGGATGATGTTGGGGAGATGAATGATTTGGGACGATGATGACGAGGATGAAAGATGAAGGGGTAAAATATAAATGTGTTATAAAAGTATAAATGTGTATGGACTAAAATACCCTCGACTACAAAACAAAAATCAGACTTTGACTTGGTCAAAGGACTAATCTGGCATTTAATGGCCATGTTTTGGACCTATGGCGATGAAAAGTCCCAGTTTTGTCCCATAACGATGCACCATGCCAAGTTTAGGGACCAACGGTGTATTTTAGTCTTGATACTCTGATGAACTTTAAAGAAGCATATTATACTTGTTTTTAATTTTTTGAACAAAAAGTAGCATATACTTGACTGTGTTTTAATTCTTTTTATGCTTTCATGTTTTTGTTTCTTTTGCGATTGTATTTCATTCTATTAACTAATAACTATTTATATTTATCATTTTTAGTGGTTTATAGGATTTGAATGTACTCGATTGATAGCATGGGTGCATTCGCCACTATTTTGTAGTGAATTAAAAACACATACTATTTGCCTATTATTGTTTGGCAAACACAAATTACTATTTGGTAAGATCACGGACCAAGAGCCACAGGTGAATGCTATGACGACTTTAACACCATTATCATCCTCATCATCGGGACCAGGAGGAAGAGGGACGGTACAACAAGGGAAACCGGGGGACTTTATCTTGACTTTCATCCTATGGAAACAGGAGGAAGAGGGATGGTTTTGTCCATTCACAACATTGTAGTACGTAGTTCTTAAGAGCACAAGTGTTCAGCAAATGTCTTTCTTTAAACGATTTCTTATCATCAGGTTTACTTTTGGGTATATATGATTACTTACATCTTAACTCTTATATCCTGCTCCCACATGATTGTGTCTTAGTTGTTGTTGTTTAGATTCGACAATGTAAAAGATCCAGAATTTCACTATATAATAGAAATATACTTTAGTTAATAACATGGAGAAGACATAGTAAAAAATAAAAAGGAAAAGGGAAAAATCAAAAGAAAGAAAAGAAGCATATGTCGGCTATGATGACTAGAACAATCTTTAGCTTTTACTTTAGCAATTTTTAGCTTTTACTTTAGGAATTCATCATCTTCAAGAATATGCTATGATTAATGATGGATGATTAACGGGATTATGGAGTAAGCCTTTTGACCAAGAACTTTCTTCCTGTTGCCAACAATGGGGCCTGGAGCAGGCATCGGACTCATGGCCATTGGTGGCAGACCGGATTCATAGCAACAAGTATACACAGTACCGACGCAACATGCAACGCCTTCAACATCCACCGCGGTCGTGCCCATAAAGAAAATCATTAAACTGATCAAAACCATCTTCATTTGCTTATTAGCGCCTCCCATAATTATTGGTAACTTGTGAATTCGTGTTTTTGTGAGTTTAAACATTTATATATATAGAATACATTCATATATGTATGGATCAATATTAGGCCACTAAACAAAAGTTGTAAGATTGTTGCATACTATGTTCATTGATTTGTCCATTCACCGCATTGTACTTTCCATCAAGGTGAGAGCGAGAGCCGTGTAGGGTCGGTTGCAGTTACAAAACCATAGCTAAAGTGATCGGGTGCACAACTTTTTTTAACTATAGTATAAAAAAGTAATTAAAATACTATACGATTTTCAGTTAAATATATTGATTTATGTGAAAAGTAAATTTATTTTTCACTTAGTGATGGACTAACTAAACATGCAATAACAAGAAACACAATGCGTTGAACCGGATTTTAAAAAATTCGGTGTCTTTTACGAAAATTAGCAATACCTGCTCAGTGGTGTTTTAGAAAAGAAAGAGTTTTGTGTTGGTGTTGAATGCCTCAAGTTGTTGGCCCATCCATATGAATGCAGCAGGTAAAAAAGAAAGAGTTTTGTATTGCTTTTAGTTATTTATAATACATATTATGGGTGACAATTTGGAATAATTGAAATTATTAATAGGTAATTTCCTTTGTATTTAAGAAATGTGATTCAAGTTTTGTTATAAAGCACTTTAATCATTTTTAATTGTAAAAGAAACAAAATATTTATTATGACAAATAATGTTATGTGTAGTAAAAAAATCATAAATTTTGTAGGTTAAAAAAATCATTTTGATGATGATGAAGACACCATCACAAAATTCCATGTGGAAGATTGGAGAGGCGTGATTCTTCATCATCATCAAAATGATTTTTTTAACCTACAAAATTTATGAATTTTTTACTACACATAACATTATTTGTCATAATAAATATTTTGTTTCTTTTACAATTAAAAATGATTAAAGTGCTTTATAACAGAACTTGAATCACATTTCTTAAATACAAAGGAAATTACCTATTAATAATTTCAATTATTCCAAATTGTCACCCATAATATGTATTATAAATAACTAAAAGCAATACAAAACTCTTTCTTTTTTACCTGCTGCATTCATATGGATGGGGCAACAGCTTGAGGCATTCGACACCAACACAAAACTCTTTCTTTTCTAAAACACCACTGAGCAGGTATTGCTAATTTTCATAAAAGACACTGAATTTTTTAAAATCCGGTTCAACACATTGTGTTTCTTGTTATTGCATGTTTAGTTAGTCCATCACTAAGTGAAAAGTAAATTTACTTTTCACATAAATCAATATATTTAACTGAAAATCGTATAGTATTTTAATTACTTTTTTATACTATAGTTAAAAAAAGTTGTGCACCCGATCACTTTAGCTATGGTTTTGTAACTGCAACCGACCCTACACGGCTCTCGCTCTCACCTTGATGGAAAGTACAATGCGGTGAATGGACAAATCAATGAACATAGTATGCAACAATCTTACAACTTTTGTTTAGTGGCCTAATATTGATCCATACATATATGAATGTATTCTATATATATAAATGTTTAAACTCACAAAAACACGAATTCACAAGTTACCAATAATTATGGGAGGTGCTAATAAGCAAATGAAGATGGTTTTGATCAGTTTAATGATTTTCTTTATGGGCACGACCGCGGTGGATGTTGAAGGCGTTGCATGTTGCGTCGGTACTGTGTATACTTGTTGCTATGAATCCGGTCTGCCACCAATGGCCATGAGTCCGATGCCTGCTCCAGGCCCCATTGTTGGCGACAGGAAGAAAGTTCTTGGTCAAAAGGCTTACTCCATAATCCCGTTAATCATCCATCATTAATCATAGCATATTCTTGAAGATGATGAATTCCTAAAGTAAAAGCTAAAAATCGCTAAAGTAAAAGCTAAAGATTGTTCTAGTCATCATAGCCGACATATGCTTCTTTTCTTTCTTTTGATTTTTCCCTTTTCCTTTTTATTTTTTACTATGTCTTCTCCATGTTATTAACTAAAGTATATTTCTATTATATAGTGAAATTCTGGATCTTTTACATTGTCAAATCTAAACAACAACAACTAAGACACAATCATGTGGGAGCAGGATATAAGAGTTAAGATGTAAGTAATCATATATACCCAAAAGTAAACCTGATGATAAGAAATCGTTTAAAGAAAGACATTTGCTGAACACTTGTGCTCTTAAGAACTACGTACTACAATGTTGTGAATGGACAAAACCATCCCTCTTCCTCCTGTTTCCATAGGATGAAAGTCAAGATAAAGTCCCCCGGTTTCCCTTGTTGTACCGTCCCTCTTCCTCCTGGTCCCGATGATGAGGATGATAATGGCATTAAAGTCGTCATAGCATTTACCTGTGGCTCTTGGTCCGTGATCTTACCAAATAGTAATTTGTGTTTGCCAAACAATAATATGCAAATAGTATGTGTTTTTAATTCACTACAAAATAGTGGCGAATGCACCCATGCTATCAATCGAGAACATTCAAATCCTATAAACCAGTAACAATGATAAATATAAATAGTTATTAGTTAATAGAATGAAATACAATCGCAAAAGAAACAAAAACATGAAAGCATAAAAAGAATTAAAACACAGTCAAGTATATGCTACTTTTTGTTCAAAAAATTAAAAACAAGTATAATACGCTTCTTTAAAGTTCATCAGAGTATCAAGACTAAAATACACCGTTGGTCCCTAAACTTGGCATGGTGCATCGCTATGGGACAAACTGGGACTTTTCATCGCCATAGGTCCAAAACATGGCCATTAAATGCCAGATTAGTCCTTTGACCAAGTCAAAGTCTGATTTTTGTTTTGTAGTCGAGGGTATTTTAGTCCATACACATTTATACTTTTATAACACATTTATATTTTACCCCTTCATCTTTCATCCTCGTCATCATCGCCCCAAATCATTCATCTCCCCAACATCATCCAGTTCATCATCTACCCATGTATGCATTTGCCCGAAACTTGGAAATAAATGTGTAAATGTACAACTCACCATAAAAGAATTGTAAATGTACAACTCACCATATATACTAGGGTTATCCGTATCCGACCTCTCCGGTGGCCTTCCGATCTTCAATCCAGAATCCGGCGGTGGCAGACGAGAGAATCAAGGATGGAGCTCAAGATCAGTTATGAATTATAAACTCATTCATCTTATTCCAGTTTTCGTTATGCTCTGTTTCTTCATCCTTTGGTGTTTCAGTACTCCAGGTATCGTTTTATCGCCTTATCGTCAATTTTAGTTTTAATTTTGCTCAATATTCATCTCAGTTTTGTAATTATGTGTTTTGAGGTAGCTAGGGATTTATGAATAATGGCGATTGTGGATATCGATTGAATTGCGTAACTGTATGTCTGAGTAACTGAGTTATAATCTGTTAGCTGATATACTGGTATGTGCTACTAAAATTAAGTATGACTGTTTTCTGTTATGATGTTTGTTAAATACTGGAATTGTTAAGATTGTGTTTCTGATATTTATAAATTCATTGTTAGTTGAGTTGGAGACGAAGGATGGGGTAACTCGATTTGTACCGATAAGTAAGAACAAGAAGCCGTAGGAAGAGAGTGAAGCTACAGATGTTGATTTAACTGTGTTGGCATTAGAAAGTCCACCGGATGGTTTCATGTCACTTTCTGATGGGCCAGATGCTCCGTTAGATCTTGGTAACGAGTCAATGAAAAATGTTTCGTTATTGGAGTCTCATGATCAGAATGCATTGTTAATGGAAATCCATGATTCATATGCCTTATCTTCAATCTCTCGTGAGCCAAAAGCACCTTTCTCAGTTTCAGATGAGCTAAATGCTTCAGTCTCGGTTCATCATGAGCCAAGTGCATTATCTGATTCTCAAGAGTTTAATGAGTTTCGGATTCACATGAGCCAAAAGCATCCTTATCAGTTTCCCGTGTTGCAAAAGACTTTTTCCCTGTTTCTCAGGAGTCAAGAATCTTGTATCCAGGCACAAGCAATGAGGCTGCACCACAGCTGAGTGGAGAAGGCTGATTAGGACAAGGATTCTCCTGTGTTGTATGGCAAACCGCTAAACTGGTAGTCTCTTTTCTTTGATTCATTTTCTGCTATAGTTAGACTGAAGTAGGAGTATACATAGAAGAAGGAATAGTAGCTACGTTCATTTTGTTAAACTTTAGCTTGATTGATTGGATAAGGCGGATCAAAGGTATATTGACAGCACATGAAAAAATTTGTAATCGTAGATACATTACATTTTTCTGATCTAAAATTTACACACAAGTTGTCTATTAAATGAAAAAGAGGAAAGTCAAATACAAGAAAATTGCTAAACTTTTTCTGCAATTACTTTTCAATTTTTGTTTGCGTTGTTTGTTGAATCATCAAGGCGCAGTTTTGTTGAAAAAGAAACTGCCATTGATCCAAATCCTCTATTCAGTTCAGGTAAATGATGAGGGGGATATACGTCTATCATAAATTAGGGCGCACTTGCAGTAGCTTATACCTCGATAACCTCATTTGTTCGACAATTACCAACCCACAAGTATAGAATACCTTTCTTATTAGCAGGCAGGACCCTACAACAATCCTTTCTTGGTGCCTGCGACAGAAAAAATGAACCAGTTATACATAATGCTCTGTCTTCAGACTCATTAATGCCTTGTTCACACACAAACCACTCTTTTCCTGTCTTTTTAATTGTTTAAATGCTTCTTGGAGACATAAATCCTTTCAATAAATTATACTGAAATTATAGGAAGATATAGTGAAAAAGGACAGGAATACTAAAAACAACAGAACAATGGATAACGAACATGTCATGCATTTTATTAGAGACTGATATATTAGATAGCGCATGTGTACCTTTGTCCAACGACTGATGTCTTCCTTCTTTAGGACGACGATTGTTTCAATCATTTCAGGAGATTCTATCTTCCATTTGCAATGAGGGTACCTTTCTCTATGAAGAGTGTAAATTCCAATGATCTTCCCTCTCGCTTTGTCATATCTAGCTGAGCTCATATAATACACAAAAGGCTTCTGGCATGGGTTCCTTGAAACAGGCCTAGTGTTGAATGCATATGATGTATAATCGAGCCTTCTGTGCCAATTTAGGAATGTGCGAGAGGGTGTCTCAAGCTCTCTTGGCGACAGAATTCCCCTTATAATTTGGATTGCAAAACCCCATGAGACCAAAATTGCCCATTCTCTTTTCTTGTCATAGCAGATGGACTGCTGTATGATACTTGCAGAATCATACTTGGCAGATTCTAGCAAGTGTTTGATGCCTTGTGCTCTAGGCATGCCCAGAAATATTGGGTCGACTATGTCTAGGTGGTGGAGTGAGACTAATGGAGTTACTGGATGAGCTGTTAATAGACCCAGTAGATTCCCATGCACGTCATACTGCACAATTAGGAAAACAGAATTAGTAACTACTAGTGACATTTTTGACCATATATTATGACAATACCAATTCTTTTATTTCCAAGTTTCTGGCAAATGCATACATGGTGAGTTGTACATTTACAGATTTAGTAGAATCTGATAACCCTGGTATATATGGTGAGTTGTACATTTACAATTCTTTTATGGTGAGTTGTACATTTACACATTTATTTCCAAGTTTCTAGCAAATGCATACATGGGTAGATTATAACATATTGGATTTCACAAACACATTATATCATGATCAAGTGGGCGTATAATTCAAGGTTTTAGAGAGAGAAATAGTTAGAGGTTTGGGAACTTAGTGAGAGAAAATAAAAGTATTATTATGAGCTCCAACTCTCTACCTTGGGAGGTAGAGAGTATTTATAGTCTTACATAAATCGCCACCTACGGGTTGTGGATCAGGCATACAATGGGTAAAGACCCGTCCGTCCTCCACGGTGTTACACAACTAAATACTACTTAACATTAGCTTTCTAACGATTACATATACTTGAGGTGACCGACTCTTTAATAACTAGATTTACTAAATCCTAACAATCTCCCCTTAAGGGAGGTCACCTCAAAATTACATTGAATACAAACAGATATTACAATAAGATTGTTCTTGGATTCTTGTTAATGTTCTTAGCTCTGAAGCTCGTAGTCATTGATTCTTCATTTTTGCATGTTTGGATAATCCAAGTGGAGGTCTTTAACTGATCCACGTGATAATGAATGTTGAGTCAGTTTTGAGATCATAAGCTAACATAAATCTTTGACTCTTCCATTGTGGTGTTGGTATTATGTGATGTCGTGACATTTGGACCGACATGCTCACATTTTGGATCATGATTTCTTCTTATTAGAGTAGCGGAAGCTTTAGTTGATTCATGATATTTGCAGCAGCGTAGCGGAAGCATGGAGTGAAAATATCATAGTCATTGATGCACTAATCATGATTTCTTTAGAAGTGAATGTGTTTGAGTGAGCATGCGGCTATGGATTGACCGCTTCATTCTGATCAGCTGCAAACGTCGGGCGTACCTGTATACAACAGTTAGCAATAAAGTGCACGAAAGTGTCTTTGATCACTTTCGTTGAATTGAGGTACACGGCCCACGGTTTCCCGTTGATCAGTACAAGTACTGCCTGTGATCAGGTATAATTCCGAAGAATTTCCATGACAGGGTTTCGCAGCTGCTCTAGCTGTTCTCAAACCGGAACGTCTCAAAGAAGACAACACGGAGTGAGTGAACCAGCGAATTGAGATTCACTGATTGATGAAAAGAGATTTTAAAAACAGTCGTGTACCGCTTAATAGAAATTGTTTTTGCAATACAACGAAGGTTTTAATGAAAATCAATTATCAATCATAAACACCTTTTATTTTGAAATATGAGTACAGAGTCGATGTGCTCAAGAAAATAGTTTTTAAGCACAACGACCGGTTTTTCAAAGGTATTCGTCAATCCATAACCTGAACCAGGATTGAATCATAATTATGAATCGCCCCATTGTTTCTGTTCAGTTGTCACATGGTTGATCTATTGGATAGATCTCACATGCCACCCACCAGAAGCTTGTTTGATGTTGGCTCCAGAAGGCTTTCCATCTTCATTGTGAATATGTTTGCATATCACTCAGATGTTCTGGTAATACCATAAGGATAATGCGTAGGACTCATAAGATATAATCTCTCTTTCCACATTGTGTGAAACAGAGAGTCTTCATTGACAGTGTCCTAAAGAGATTTATATGATGATCTCGTGGCTCTAGAGTCAATTGTGCATATTTGGTTCCTATCCCGGAGACTAGGGAGAGGGTCTCCTTCTTCAATATCAACAAACTCTAAGAAAAAGTCGATAGATAATGTCGGTTCCCCGTGAGAATGAAACAAGTCCTTTTAAGAGGAACTTGAGTAGCTTGGGAAGTTGTAGTGCAATGCGTCACTGGGTCCATGACGTCTTGTCTTCAATACCAATGTTACCTTGGTAACCACCAGTAGCATATGAATTGAACCCGGTTTCTGCCCTAAGGTTGAATAATTGGAGGGCTATTTATTTTCACCCTTTTCTCATTTAATTCTTTTTCATTCTTCAACCCCTTCAGTGCTTACCGAGACTTCATTACTAGAACCTTGTTGGGTTTATTCCAGTTCTAGCTCTATCTCAGTCTGCACTCTTCCCATATCTCACTTTTCTCATTTTTTCATCATACCTAAGGACTTCTACACTATCTAGTGGATTGTCCCTGGGTAGATCCCTTCGGTTCTGGCGGATCATGGGAACAAATACCTAACCTTAACATCCTTATATCACCATACATGAAGTAAATTTGGTCGGTCTATTAGGTATAGTTCATCTGCCATTGGAACCAATTGAAAACCATTTGAAAATCAATCTAGATACTTGTGATATATTATCAAAGCGTTTTGTACCTGAATTGTTTTTGATAATTTTTTAGAAAAAGAGCTCCCCCTCAACATGTGCATCATGTATTTGAAATCGTTTTGGCACACGGAGGTAAGAGGAAGAATTAACTTCTTTGATTACCATTTTCTAAAAGATATCAACATCACTTCCCTGATCAAATCAAGTAGATGAAGCATATTGGGGAAGGATGAGGTTTTCATAAGTTTGCTCCCCCTCAATATGTGCCTCGAGGTTTGAAAGAGTTTTGCACATATTAGAAGGAATCTGCACTTAGATACAAATCAATCACGTTTCAATTCTTTGTGCTTTGAAATAGATGCTCCTCCTCAACATGTACATGGAAAATTTGAAATCGTTTGGCACATGTGGGGAGGAAAGCTTGCTAAACACTTATGAAACCTGATTGTGCAAAAGATTGCACTACCAGGCTTTGATGAGGATCAAAGTAATAAGGGGTGTGTGTTCCAGCCAAGACTCGCCTGTAACCTGAGAATAAGAAATACTAAGACACTACGTTAAGTGATTGCGCAGGGGTAGGACCCTGCGAACCACCTCCGGCGTGAGAGTAAGTATGAGTTATGGTTGTATAAGTGTGTGAAAGTAAAGAGATGAGTGTGAAATGAGCATACCATAATCCCTTGCCCGTCCAACCTATTTATAGTGAATGAAATAGGGTTGAGAGCACTTCTGCATGAATGTCGGAGATCATGGGGGCGTTCCATGATTGTGGTTAACCGCTAGGGCTTAGTGACCCACGTTCTCAGACTTGACGGGGAAGCCAAGAGAGAGAGGGAGATCGTGGGTTTGACCAAGTCAGGAGGTTCCCTTATCCATTGTCCTTTGTCAGCCATACCCCGAAGGGCTTAGGGCTTTGGATGGCGAGTTCCCCTTAGGTAACCTTCGTGCCAACGAATGGTTTGACGCCTATGGATATTTTGGAATCCTAACTTGGGCCTTCGTATAGAAGGGCTTCGACACGTCTCGGAGGAGTGTCCTTCGAGCTACTCGGAGGGTACATCATCAAGCCCCCCAGTCGAAAGTGATGTATATGAGCGAGGAGACATTGCTTTCGACTTCATGCTACGAAAAAATATCATCCTGCTGGGAAGTGTGTTAGTTAAAGGATAATAATGTACCGGACTTAGCGCATTTAATGCTAATCACTTATTACTACTGCCCGCTACAGGAATCACATTTTCCCAACTTACCCGGAGACCAAAAGTCGCCTTTATTCAAAATTTAAAATTTTTTTACTCGGATAAGACTTATCCCTGGGACACGTGTACGGTGTTTGAGAGAGAAAAGGGAGTATAAAAAGGGGATAGATGCAACCCTAGTTTATTTTACTCTCTTCGTCTCACCTCCACACGCAGTAAAACTTCATCGCCTTCACTTCCGAAACTAAAGGTAATCCTTCCTTCGTACTGAAAGTTTGCTGTTTTTTTTTAATATATATAAAAATGGATTCCAAGTTTATTATAAAGCAGCAAAAGTGTACATTATCTGCAAAAGATCTTCATGATCACTTAGCCGATTATCCCATCCCAATAGAACACAAAGTGATGCTACCCAAATCTTCTCAGGGTATCTTTGATGCTCCTACAGGTTTCGTAGGGTTGTATACACATGCATTTAGTCACTCAAATCTTAGGATTCCGTTACATCCATTGATTTTAGAGTTTATGCAATACTACAAAGTTCACATCTCTAGGTTTAATCCCTTTGGGTTTGCCAAATTGACAAACCTTGACAGTTTTAAGAGGATTCTTGAACTTGTACCCCGGGGGCAATTGGTTGACACTAGCAAAAAGACCTGAGCCAGATGTACCCAATCTGTTTGAAAAAGTTTACACAAACATATCGAGTTGGAAGGGTAGCTTTTTCTACGTGCAAGACACTATTGTTCCCCCTACATATTCAGAGCTGTTGAACAAAGAGAATAGGTATAATGCTAAACGGTATAATGACCCCCTGCCCTACGAGGTTCGGAGTGATCCTTGTTACCTGCGTTTGGCAAAGTATCCTGTGGATGTGCAAGTATTCCCTGAAGCCATCTTATACATGGCTGGGATTGCTTAGAGTTGGGAGGGGTCTCCCAAGAAGCCTATGATCATATACCAAGGAAAAAGTATGTTTATCCTCTTTTATTTAAATAGGACCAATGTAGCACTGATATTTATTCTTTTTGCTTTGATTTTGTAGAGATGTCGTTCAGAAACTTCATGTTCCAAGAATTTGATGAAGATTTAAGTTTCATGCCTGCGGAGAAAGCTGAGGAGTCTTATGGCGTTGGCTCCCCTTCAATATCTGTGAATAACAATGAGGTAAGCATCCCGAAGCCAGAGCCTATTTCATCAGCACCCCCACAATCTGCTGTGGCGGTCACATCCCAACTGGTGGAGAACATTGCTGACTCGGATGATCCTGCGGATGAGGATGTCCCCGTCGTTGGCTCAACAGGAATAGCTGATAGGCTAAAGAGTAGGAAAGGGACAGCGGCCAAGGCTGTGAAATCAAACAAAAGGAAGAATCTCCTGCCTACCTCTGGGAGTAGGGTTGTGAAGCATAAAAGTACCGAGGGCAGAAAGCTTATCAAGTCTGCCTTCGAATTGCCCGATGAATCCGTTGAGGTTCATGGTAAGTATTTCTGTCTTATGAGACATTGTGAAGGTAAAAATATAACTGTTATGCTAACCTGTGTATATTTCGTTGCTCGTAGGTCTTCCAGAGACGAAGGAGCTTCCAAATGCCTTAGCCTGCCATCGGATTGTTGACCATGTGACCCCTCCACAGTGGAATAGTATGCTAGAGAACATGTCCATTGAGAAGTTCTGTGACATGCATGATAATGGGGTTGCGAGGCAGGCGGTGATGGATAATCACTTGAATGCCCAGACCAGGGGGTTGCTCAGAACCTTAGCCAAGCTGGAAGCAAAGTGTGACGAGATTGAGGGGAACGTTGAGAAGAACCCCGTCGTCCAAGACCTTCGAGAAAAGATAGCTCAGTTGACCGTGGAACGTGGCAATCTCAAACTGGAAGAAGCCAAGGTTATTACTCTCACTGGTCAGAATGCTGCTCTCGAGGCTAAATGCGTTGGGTTGGAAAGTGAGAAGGTTAGGCTTGGAGAGGTAGAGGTAAAATTGAGGGAGGAGATCGACGGCCTGCAAATGAGGTATAAGATGCTGCAGAAAGACCGTGCAGAAGTTGTTTCGAAGGTGGTGCCTTTCATAGCCATGGAACTCTATCATAGTGACGAGCTGGGAGCTCAGATGTGGAAGGTCATCAAGTCATCCCTATTTCATGGACGGTGTTTGGCTCTGGAGGAGGTCGCCAAAACAGGTAAGCCTGTGGACCTCTCCAAGATTGAATGCTACCGTCCCACTTCGCAGGCTGAATATGATGAGGCAGGAAATGCATTTGCCACTGCAGAGTACTCCTTCCTTGCTGAGGCAACCAAAGATCAAATGGCACCCCTTGAAGATCTCCTGTCTAAGAAACCTCGGAAACTGAAGTCTACCACTCCAACCAAGAAGACCATGTCTACTAAACCAGTCTCAGTGCAACCCTCCTCCACTCCCTCTCCGAAGAAACAAGAATGAAGGCTGCTCTGTTAGCAGTAATTTGGTTCCAAAGGGTGGCATGTACCCTTAAGACAATTTATTTTATGTGACAATGTGTGTCGTGTTTCCCAAACAATTTAATTGCTTGTGATGTATGGCCATGTGCCAAAAAAAATTTGACAGGAGTCTAGGCTCCTTATGCAGGTATAAGGGCAGTAGCCCGTATTTTGAATGCAATAGTGTAGAGGACATACCTCTACATACTTAGCTTAAGTTTGTTATGTAAACTTCTCTTACGCCATTTTTGCGACGCTTAAATTTTACAACCTAAGGTTCAACAACCTCATTGTGTGCAAATTACAACACCAAGAATATAATGGCCAACTTGACCATTGACAGAGGGTCGCGACCCACTCTATCTCAAATCCTTTACATAGCATGGCTTTGTTAAAAAAATTTTTTTTACAAGCGCCAAAATCTACTAGGAGAGTTGATGTGAATGTTTAAGTTGGCTTTGAATAATAAGGCATATGTTACACCTCAAGCCATTCGACATTGAAACTCATTAACGACTTGGTTGAACAAATATTTGTATTTAAGAAACGAAGCAAGAGATTTGTGGGAAATGTCTTATTTATCATTGAATTGGTAGGGAGGATTACATCATTCTTGAAATGAAAACTAAGACAACTACCAATAATGTGTGCTTTCCCTTGAGAAGCTTTTGATTACAAGAAAAAAGTTAAAGTACTTTTTAAACATAGAACTTTCGAAGGTTCGTACCATTCCATGTCCTGTCGATGGGTTCTCCGAGAAGAGTGGCCAATTTGTATGCTCCATTGCCGTAGGCCTCAGCTACCATGTAGGGTCCTTCCCAAGTTGGTCCCAGTTTTCCCTGATACTCTGCTTTGCTTGCACTGTTGAGGCGCAGTACATATTCTCCGGGCTTGAAAGTGGAAGGTCTGACCCTTTTGTTATAGTAGCCTTCGATCTTATGTTTGTGTATTGCTTCTCGGATGGAGGCTATTTCTCTCCTTTCTTCTAGGAGATCAAGGTTTTCCCTGATCCTATCGTCATTTTGGGAGGCATCATACGTTGCCACACGCTCCGTGTGTACAATTAGTTCCGAAGGGATGACCGCTTCTGTTCCGTATGTTAGGCTGAAGGGGGTTTCTCCGTTGCTTGACTTAGGATGTGTTCGGTGAGCCCATAAGACTTGAGGGAGCTCGTCCACCCATCCGTGATGAGTTTGACCTAGCCTTTTCTCGATCCCTTTGACGATTTCTCTGTTTGTAACCTCCAATTGTCCATTACCTTGTGGGTGATAGACGGATGTCCAGGATTGTTTTATGTTGAGTCCTTGACAGAAGTCATAAAAGACTCCTTCGACAAACTGTTTCCCGTTGTCAGATATGATGATGTGGGGTACTCCGAATCTGCACACAATGTGTTCCCATACAAACTTCTCGATCTGTCTTCCTGTCACCGAGGCTAGGGGTTTTGCTTCTACCCACTTGGTGAAGTAGTCGATCGCTACTAGCAAGAACTTGACTCCTCCGGGAGCTATTGGCATAGGCCCTACAATATCGATGCCCCACTGGGAGAAGGGCCATGCGGATGTCACACTTGTCATATCTTGCTTCGGCATTTTTGGAACGCTTGAGTGTATCTGACAAGCTTCCACTTGAGGATGATTTCGGTTGCGTCCCTGTGCATCGAGGGCCAATAGTAGCCCAACTTCATTATCTTCGAGACAACTGAGCGAGGTCCTGCATGGAGAACGCAAGATCCTTCGTGGACTTCGGCTATGATGCTCGAAGCTTGCTTGGGGCCTACGCATCGTAACCAAGGTGATAAAAACGACCTCCTATATAGGGTTTCCCCTATTAGCCGGTACTGCGGGGACTTAACCCGAATCTTTCTTGCAAGCTTGGGATCTTCAGGGAGAAGACCACTTATCAAATATTCCCTTATGGGAGTCATCCATGTCTCTCCTTCTTCGTGAATCCTCTTTGAGAACGATGGATCTTTCAGGAAGGATTTCCACGAGAACCTCCTTAGTGAGATGAGCGAAAGCCATGGAAGCTAGATTGCTTAATGCGTCTGCCTTTTTGTTCTGGTTCCGACGAACATGTTGGATGGTGTAAGAGTTGAAGTTTTCAAGCATCTCTTTTGTCTTTTCCAAGTACTGTTTGATGACGGGTTGCCTTGCTTCGTAGGAACCTGTCACTTGGTTTGCCACCAATTGGGAATCTACGAAGACCGCGAGAGCTTTGACCTCCATATCTTTGGCTAGTCGGAGTCCTGCTAATAGCGCTTCGTATTCCGCTTCGTTATTTGTGGCTTCGAACTCAAACCGAAGAGCATAGGTATGCTCCTTCCCTTCAGGACTGACTAACATTAGACCTGCTCCGGAGCCATTGGAACTGGATGCTCCATCTGTGTAAAGCTTCCATTCAACCTGCGTTTGAGAAAGATTAGCTTTGGGCTTTTCCTTTTCTTCATCGGGTCCGGAAGGTGTTTCTGCCAAGAAGTCTGCGAGGATTTGCCCTTTGATAGAACTACGTCCTTTAAACTCGATTTCATGTTCTCCGAGTTCAATAGCCCATTTAGCCACCCTTCTAGACTTTTCAGGTTTAGACAAGATCTGCTTCAGTGGCTTATCGGTTAATACTGTAATTGGGTGGGCCTGGAAATAGCGTTGGAGCCTCCTTGCTGCGTAAATTAAGGCGAGCACTAACTTCTCCAAGGTTGGGTAGTTGACCTCCGCTCCTTGTAGGACCCTGCTGACAAAGTAGATTGGGATCTGTCGCTTTTCTCTCTCTGCCATAAGGACTGCGCTAATACTTTCTGCTGAGGATGCCAAATACATAAACAACACTTCGCCCATTGATTGGGGTTGTAAGTGTTGGAAGTATTTCAATGAACTCCTTCATCTTCTGAAAGGCTACTTCAGCGTCCTGACTCCATTGGAAAGTTTTCTTGTCCGTGCATCCTTTGAGTGTCTTGAAGAAGGGTAGGGACCTGTCAGCTCCTTTCGACAAAAATCGACTTAAGGCTGCCAACTTCCCATTCAGGCTCTGCACGTCTTTTAGACACTTAGGGGCTTGGAGATCGGAGATGGCTTTGACCTTAGAGGGGTTAGCTCGTATCCCCTGCTTAGTGATCAAATGTCCTAAGAATTGTCCTTCCTCGACACCGAAGGAGCATTTCTTAGGGTTCAGCTTCATGTTGATTGCCCGGAGCTGATCGAATGTTTCCTGTACATCAAGGAGTAGGTCCTCCTCAGTCTTGCTCTTGATAACCATGTCATCAACGTAGGCTTCGAGATTTCTGCCTATCTGTTTGTTGAAGGCTTTATCTACGAGACGTTGGTAAGTAGCCCCTGCGTTCTTCAAACCGAAGGGCATCTTTCTGTAACAGTAGACACCTTTACTTGTGTAGAAGGCTGTCTTTTCCTCATCCTCCTTGGCCATCTGGATCTGATGGTACCCCTTGTAGGCATCTAAGAAGCATTTTAACCGGAAGCCTGCCAAGGATTCTACCTTCCAGTCGATTTCGGGTAGGGGGTAGCAATCCTTAGGGCATGCTTTGTTGATGTCAGTGAAATCCACGCACATGCGCCATCCTCCGTCGCTCTTTTTTACCAGCACCGGGTTGGCCACCCAAGTTTGGTATTTAACCTCCCTCAGGATGCCTGCTTGTGTAAGTTCATCAACTTCTTTGCAAGTTGCGGCGTTTCTTTCGGGGGCAAGGCTTCTCTTTTTCTGCTTTATGGGCTCAATGTGCTTGTACTCATTGAGTTTATGCTCCGTTCCGAAGGACTGTCCATCTATCAGCAATGTTCTTGGAACACCTGTCATGTCAGAATATTTCCAAGCAAAGACATCAAGGTTAGTACGTAACAGTTCTGTGAGCTTCGCCTTGAAATTCGTCGGGAGTTGCTTCCCTACTACCACTGTCTGTTCAGGATAGCTAGGGTTTACGACAACTCGCTCCTCTGCATCTGTACAACTAAGAATTGTCATCGGAGGCTCCTCCGATTCCTCTCTGATCTTTTTGACACCATATACACCCTTATCCGCTCCATAACTAGAATGAACAGTTCCTACTCCGAAGGGGGTTTGGAACTTAATGGCAGCATGTATAGTAGAAACAACAATTCCCATTTTTTGCATAGCTGTCCTCCCTATTAATAAATTATAAGGAGAATCTGACCTTACTATGACGAAAATGAGTGTCTCCGTGCGGGATAAGGGACCTTTGCCTATGGTGACTTCCAACGGTACTTCTCCCAGAGGCCATGAGTGTTCACCAGAGAACCCTACTAGCGGTGCTTTTGAGTCGACCCTCTGTGAGCGTATAGATGAATTGAGCTTTAGGAAACAATGCTCGTAGATGATTTCGCAGGAGCTTCCGCAATCCATATACGCTCGGTTCACCTCCCTGTTGGATATGTGTACCTTGATGATCACGGGATCGGTCGAAGGTGTCTGCCCTAATATGTGGGGAAAGGTTATTTCCCCTACACTTCCTAGCTCTTCTTCTGCTTCCTTCCTCTTCAAAGTGGTATCGCGTTTGTGTACCATCAGTATCGGAGCTTCTGCGGGCGTAGTTTCCTTCTTGTTACCCTTCCATTCTCCTAGTTGAGTATCAGAGAATTTGTCCTTTCCCTTCTTTATGCCTTTGACCAGGTGTGCTAACTGTCCGGATCGTACTGCCTCTTCGATCTGCTTCTTTAATTCCCTGCAGTTGTTCGTGTCATGTCCATGATCTTCATGGAAATGGCAGTACTTGGACATGTCTCTGGCTTTGCCTCATGTTATCATCCGAGGCGGAGGATCGAAGGATTTTGCGGCCTTCTCTGTCGCCAGGATTTCTCGGGGAGATTTAACCAAGTTTGCCAGAAATCCATGGTTCGAGCCTTTGTTGTAGGGGTGAAGCGATCTCTGTTCTTCTTCTTGTTTTTGGATCCTTCCCAGGAGGACCCTCTAGAGAATTTGTCAGATGCTTCCTTTGGCTCTATCGGAGCCCCGTTTGCTGCTACCTCCTTAGACTCAATCCAGGTGTAAGCCTTCTCAATCAAGGCCTTGTAGGTGTTGGGAAGATCGGTGGACAGGAATTCCACCAAGCTTCGAGTTCGGAGGCCATGTACAAAACCGGAGATCCTCTGATCTTCATGTAGACCCATAATCTGCAAAGTTTCATCAGTGTATCTGGTAACGAAGGCCCTCGTGCTTTCGTTGTCCCTTTGTTTGATGGTGTGCACGGTTAAGTGAGTTTTAGTGTGCTTCTTCTGCTGGCTAAAGTGTAACCGGAACTTAGCCTTAAGATCATCTAGACTCACAATGCTTCCCAGCTTCTGTCCGTTCCACCATATTCTTGCGGAGTCTCTGAGCGTGTAAGTGAACATATGGCATGCTACCGGCATGACCCACTTTTGCATTTTGATAGTGCCTTCAAATAAATGGAGAAAGTTATCGGGATCACCTTTTCCGTCGTAGGTGCCTATATGAGTAGGCATCTTCACGCCGTCAGGTAAAGGGTAGTCCTCGATCCATTTCACGAAGGGTGTGCAAGCTCCAGAGGCTTCGGCACCGTAAGGGTTGTACGGAGGTGGATAAACAGGTGTAGGGTTATACGGGTTAGGAAATGGCTGTGAATAGGTAGGGTATGCAGTGGAAGTTTGGTACGAAGGGTATATTCTCATCGATTGTGTAGGAATCTGTCCGTAGGGCATCTGCTGGTAATTCTGGTTTGGGATTGAACCATTTAGAGGGTAAGTGTTGTAGGTTTGAGTAGGTAAGTAGGGATTCATTCCTGGAGGGGGTAATTGGTTCATGTTGGAGTAGGGAGATGGATCTCCGATACTTGAAACATAAGAGGGTGGTACTGGAGCCCCCGCCCCTTCTCTTCCCAAATGAGCTGCTAGAAGAGGAGGTAGGTTTACCCCTCCATTCCCTACTGGGTTGCTTCCTCCGTTGGAGTTCTCGCTCCTTCTTTCACCATGCATTCTGTCCCTTCTACCCGGATTTCCTCCGAGTCCTTCTTCAAAACCCACGGTCCTGCCATTTGACCTTCTAACGGAAGGGGAACCATTTCGTAGGGCCGAGCGCCCCCTGCCCATAGGTTGAGGCCTGTCCTCTACTTCAATCTCCTCGTCATACTCTTCGCTGGAGTACTCCAACTCCCTCCGCATTTCTGTGTTACGAACTTGTCTCTTGTGAGCCCTTAGCAAAGAATCTAAGGCCTCAAAGTGTGCCTCTACGAAGGCGGGACTGATGTCCGGAATAGGGTTAGCGGATGTTGAGGCGTGATGCACGGGAGTAGTTTCCAAACGAGATCGTGTGGTGAAGGTTGAGGTTGTTATGGGGGCGAGGTTATCGGTGTTAGTTGTGGTGAGTGGGACCAGAGTAGAGAAACCTGGTGGAGGTGAATCTTCTCTTCTTGGTTCCATGCCGGAAAAGTAGCGTAGTTGGTTAAGGTATTAGGACTGGGTGATTACGGGGCTAATAGTTGTGGTCCCACGGATGGCGCCACTGATTGTGCAAAAGATTGCACTACCAGGCTTCGATGAGGATCAAAGTAATAAGGGGTGTGTGTTCCAGCCAAGACTCGCCTGTAACCTGAGAATAAGAAATACTAAGACACTACGTTAAGTGATTGCGCAGGGGTAGGACCCTGCGAACCACCTCCGGCGTGAGAGTAAGTATGAGTTATGGTTGTATAAGTGTGTGAAAGTAAAGAGATGAGTGTGAAATGAGCATACCATAATCCCTTGCCCGTCCAACCTATTTATAGTGAATGAAATAGGGTTGAGAGCACTTCTGCATGAATGTCGGAGATCATGGGGGCGTTCCATGATTGTGGTTAACCGCTAGGGCTTAGTGACCCACGTTCTCAGACTTGACGGGGAAGCCAAGAGAGAGAGGGAGATCGTGGGTTTGACCAAGTCAGGAGGTTCCCTTATCCATTGTCCTTTGTCAGCCATACCCCGAAGGGCTTAGGGCTTTGGATGGCGAGTTCCCCTTAGGTAACCTTCGTGCCAACGAATGGTTTGACGCATATGGATATTTTGGAATCCTAACTTGGGCCTTCGTATAGAAGGGCTTCGACACGTCTCGGAGGAGTGTCCTTCGAGCTACTCGGAGGGTACATCATCAAAACCATTTATCGAATTATCAGTTTAAATCCAATTTAAATCACAAATTCTCCCCCGATCACAATTTTCAAATCATTTGAGATTTGTGATATTTGTAGATTTAAATTGATTTTGAAGGCTTTTGAGGAGAATTGTGACTTGATTATGAAAAACATTTTAACTGATAAGGATCTGATTTTGAGACTTTACACTCCATTGATTAAACATGCATGATTATCTTTTGAAAACAATTGTATGACAAATAACCTTTTGATTTAATTGAAATCATTCTCCCCCTCAATCAATGAAATGTGTTATTGATTGAAGGATAGCGATTTTGACAAACGTTAAGTCCAGATGATTTTCAAAAATTGAGTCCGAGTTATTTTTCAAATCAATTAGTTTTCATTAGATAGTAAGTAATTGTTTATAGAATCAGAGCATGAGATTTGAAAAAACAAGATAAAGCATGGCTCTGTTCTTTCTTTGAAAAAACGGGTTACTGCCTGAAATGACAGTAAACCATAGATTCACTTTCTCTCAAAAAAAATTTTTTTTTGAACATTCGAACAATATCTAAAGTCCCGTGTCATTCTTTGAATGACAGCACAAAGACCGTAGATATAATCGAATCGAGAAAAACATGACAAAATGACAATATTTTTTTGAAAATTTTCAAGATTTTTCAAATTTTTATGGATTTTTGAAAGTTTTATATTTTTCTATTTGCTTTTTGAAGGTTTTGTAATTTTGTATTTTGCTTTTCGAATAAATATTTACAATAGATGGATGAAGAAAGACCTTTACTCCTCATCTTCCTCTTGAAGACGTTTGAGTGTTTCTGGTTGAAGACTCTTTAGACCAAGTCGTGGGAGGATAAACTCAAAACGTTCTCTAGGAAGAGCTTTGGTGAAGATGTCTGCTAACTGGTATTCAGTCCTCACAAAATCGAGTTCCACCACACCGTTTTCTACTTGCTCCCTGATGAAATGATGTCAAATGTCGATGTGCTTTGCTCTTGAGTGTTGAACGTTGTTGCATGAGAGAGCAATGACACTTTTATTATCATAGTACAGAGGGATTTTGTTGAATTCAAAGCCATAGTCAGATAATTGGGATCTCATCCATAGGATTTGAGCACAACAAGATGACATGGCTATGTATTCAGCCTCTGTAGAGGAAATAGAAGTACACATTTGTTTATTTGAAGACCAGCTCACAAGCTTATCACCCAAAAACTGAGCACCTCCAGACGTACTTCGACGTGTATCTTGACATCCTGCATGATCAACATCTGCATAGGCTGTTAGTGACATACCGGTGTCCTTCGGGTACCAAAGTCCCATATTGATGGTTCCTTGGAGATACCGAAAGACCCGTTTAACCGCTTCAAGGTGCTTTTTGGTAGGCTTAGCCTGATATCTAGCACACATGCAAACAGCGAACAGAATGTCTGGTCTACTGGCTGTGAGGTACATCAGGGATCCAATCATACTACGATATTTTGTTTGGTCTACCATGATCCCTGAGTGGTCCTCATCCAGTTTAGTACGCACTATCATGCGAGTGTCAACAGGGTCACAAGAATCAAATCCAAATTTGTTTAAAATCTCATTTGCATATTTAGATTGATTTATAAAAATGCCTCTGGGACTTTGTGAAATTTGTAATCCCAAGAAAAATGACATTTGTCCCATCATAGACATTTGAAATTTGGAACCCATTTCATTTGAAAAATGATCACATTCATTGGGGTCAGTCGAGGCAAAAATAATATCATCAACATATATTTGAACGTGAATTAAATGTTTGCCTGACTTTCTGGTGAACAATGTCGGATCGACTGCTCCTTTGCTGAATCTAGTTGATAGAAGAAATTTTGATAACGTATCATACCATGCTCTAGGAGCTTGCTTCAAACCGTAAAGGGCCTTTTTCAAGCGATAGACATGAGTAGGATGCTCTGGATTCACAAAACCCTCTGGCTGGCTGACGTAAACCACCTCTTTCAAATCTCCATTAAGAAAGGTGGTTTTCACATCCATCTGATAGACAACCATATTCTTGCTAGCAGCTATAGCCAAGAAGATTCTGATAGCCTCGATACGTGCAACAGGAGCAAAAGATTCCTCAAAGTATATACCCTCTTCTTGACGATATCCTTTAGCCATTAACCTAGCCTTATTCTTTAAAACATCACCATGCTCATCAAGTTTTACTTTGAAGATCCACTTCAGAGCAATGATCATAGCACATTCAGGAGCAGGTACTAATTCCCATACATTTAGTCGATCAAACTCATGAATTTCTTCTTGCATGGCATTGAACCAGCTGTCTTCATTCATGGCAGTTTTAACATCTTTAGGTTCGATCTTAGAGAGTACGGAGTTGAAGAAGCACCATAAGGCATCGGTTGCAAGTTGTTTACGAGTGGATACTGGACGAGAGAGGTTACCAATGATGTTGTCCAATGGATGATCATGTGTCCATTTTCTAAGGTGTTCGTGTGGTTGTTGTTGAGGAACTGAGGTAGCAGAGTCGATTTCTCCTGATGAAGATGGTTCTGATGATGATTCAGGGGCAAATATGTTTTCAAATGGGGCATCTTCAGGAGTAGCAAAGGGATTATCTCCATCATAGGTTCCAGACACAATTCCATGATGTATACTCGATGATTGATGATTTGTTGATGAGATAGAGTGATCAGCAGCAGGTGCTTCTTGACTTAATGACATAGATACTGAAGGGTTAACTTCATTGACAGGGATAGGAGCAGCCTCTGTTGATGGAATTGACAGCTCATTTGCACTTGGCTCATAATGTTCATCAAACATTGGATCAAACAATTTCTTCAAATCATCTTCTGAAGGAGGTACATAAGGAGTTGTTGGTGAGGGATTTAGAACAAGAGTAGAACTGATAGGACTACTTGATGAAGGTTGAGATGCGGGTCCAGAACTGGATTGTCCTGGAGCCATTTGCCCGGACAGCTCATCGAACGTAACGTGAATAGTTTCCATGATATCTCGAGTTCTTTTGTTGTAGATTCGGTAACCCTTCTTGTTTGATGCAAAACCTACAAAAACTCCAATGTCTGCCTTAGCTCTTAATTTACCTAAATCTTGACCGTCATTTGTTGGATAGCACAAAGCACCAAACACACGAAGGTAGGATAAATCAGGTTTTCGTTTATGGACAAGTTCATATGGAGTTTTTCCATGAGAGGTGTGTATAAGAGAACGATTTTGGGTGTAGCAAGCAGTGGCAATGGCTTCAGCCCATAGAAACATTAGAACCTTTGAATAAATTAGCATTGTTCTAGCGGCTTCCAGAAGAGTTCGATTTCGTCTTTCAACTACACCGTTCTGTTGAGGAGTTCGTGGAACACTTCTTTGATGACTGATTCCAACACTCTCATAAAACTGAATTAAGTCTTTGTTAACAAACTCTGTGCCATTTGTTATTACAAATAAAACTGTTTATTAATATTTTGCGATCTCTTTATGTTTTGTTGATAACAAATATAATGTTATCTTAAGAATAATTATAAGGATACATGTTAGTTTTGTAAAGCATTTACATATAGCCATTTAAATACAAAAATGTAGTAATTAAGCATTTGTTGTAATAGTTTATTAGGATGGGTAAAAATCATAACCCATGGACCATAACCCATGGATCTTAACCCATGGATCTTAACCCATACCCAAAGAGACTTGATACAATGTATACTTAGATACATTGAATCTAAAGATAATCCATGGACCAACCCATAACCCATGACCCATAACCAAAAAACCCATGGGCAAAGAGGAGCGTTCCACGGATCCCTAGGATTACACTAGACGGATCCCTTGTGGAAGGAATCCGTGGGAACAGTGAAGGAATTTGCCTATAAATAGAGAGCCATTTCTTCATTCTAACTTACCCCTATTCTTACTAAATCTCTCATACACTCTCATTCTCTTCTAACATATAGATCACTTGATCTAGAGAGTTGTTCTTCTTTCTTTCTATTTGTGATCCTCATATAGGTCCTTCTCTAAGGCGAGATCACGAGCATTCTACAAGTCATCCAAGCAAGGGGTCCTTGATTGATTTGTCACCCCGCAAGATTTCTGTAGCGAAGATCTTGTATTTGATATTTCACATATTTGTTGTGTAATAGTTGTGTTGGTTTGGTCCACCGTGCTACGGACTCGGTATCTAGCTTTGTACCAGAAAAAGTGTAAGCAACGTTGTGAAGGCTTCTCCGCCAAGTGAAGGAGTTTGTTGACATAGTGCTTGAACTCTCGAGTAGGTGACTCGGGAAATGGAGTAGGGCAAGGAAGGTGACCTTGTAGCCGAAACACTATAAATCGGTTGTGTCATTTCTATCCCTTAACTTTATTTATTTGCTTGCATTATCATTAGATCTACACGTTCTCAACATCCATACGATTTCACATAATATCGAATCTAAAGTTTTTGAAATCAACTTTAAATCGGCAAAACTATTCAACCCCCCTTCTAGTTTTCCACAATTGGCATCAAGAGCTAAGTTTATAAAAGTTTTAAAATAAAATTGTATTTTAAAAACTTTTCGATCACTATGGGTTCTGAAAATTATAAGGAAGGGCAATCTATGCAACGACCACCACTACTTGAAACTAATGGTTTTATATATTGGAAAAATAGATTCGAAACATATGTGAAGTCTAAAGATATTGATCTTTGGTACATTATTGTTGAAGGTGATTTTGAGGCTACCTCAAATGATGATAAAGGAAATTTAGTTCACATGCCTCATGATAAACTAAATGATGAAATGAAGAAAAAGCTTTCTAAAAATAGTGAAGCAAAAATGGTTTTATATAATGCTTTACCGAAAAAGGAATTCGAAAGAATTTCTATGCTTAAAACCTCTAAAGAAATTTGGAATTCTTTAGTTGTAACTCATCAAGGCAACCAACAAGTTAAAAATAATAAAATTGATTTATTTGTTCAACAATATGAACAATTTTTAATATCGGATGAGGAAACTATAGATCATTCATTTGCTAACTTTAATACTATTATTACATCTTTACAAGCACTTGATGAATCCTTTTCTAGCCGTAACCATGTTAGGAGATATCTAAGGGCACTTCCATCGAAGTGGAGATCCAAGGTGACGGCAATCGAAGAGTCAAAAGATTTGACAATCCTCACCCTCGATGAACTCATAGGCAACCTAAAAGTCTACGAGCTTGTCCTTGCTAAAGATTCCGAAGCCTCAAAGGTGAAAGAGAAACACAAATCTCTTGCCCTTAAAGCCAAAAAGGCTTCAAGCGATGAGGAGAACTCATCTTCGAGTAGTGACGACGAAGAGTACGCTATGGCGGTAAGGGACTTTAAAAAGTTCTTTAGAAGAAAGGGTAGATACGTCAAACAACCGTATGACGATAAGAAAGGCTTTCGGAAAAGCAAAGAGGACGAGAAGCCAAAGGATGATCGTACTTGCTTTAAATGTGGGGACCCAAACCACTTTATTAGTAAGTGTCCCAAACGGGATGATCAAAAGGCGTTCGTGAGCGGAACATGGGGAATCAGCGACGAGGAGGACGAAGAAATTTGTCTCATGGCAAACGACGAGGTGTGCTTAAAGGTCGACCTAGACCCCGATGAATGGGTCAAGGATAGCAGGTGCACGAGGCACATGACCGGAAATAGGGATCTATTCTCCACATATGAATCCTTCAATGGAGGTAATGTGGTGTTTGGAAATAGCAAAAGTAGAATCATCGGTAAAGGTACGATTTCTAACAAATCTCTAACCATTAACGATGTGTGTCACGTAGAAAACCTAAACTTTAATTTCTTAAGTATAGGACAAATATGTGATAAAAAGTGCAATGTACTTTTTACCGAAACCGGTAGTAAGATACTTAAAAATGGCATAACCATAGGAAGAGGAATTAGGAAACATGGAGTCTATGTCATTAAAATCGGTAATGAACCTAAAGACAAACTATGTCTTACCTCTATGGATGATACTTCGACCTTATGGCATCGAAGATTGGGTCACGCCAACATGCGACTTCTTCAATCGCTATCATCCAAAGATCTAGTAAGAGATCTACCTAAGTTAAAATATGAACATCTTTTTTGTGATGCTTGTAATATAGGAAAACAAGCTCATTCGAGTCATAAAGCTAAAAACATGGTGTCCACAACTAGGTGTCTAGAATTACTACATATGGATTTATTTGGTCCATCCGCTATCCAAAGTTATGGAGGCAACTTCTATACTTTGGTAATAGTGGATGACTACTCTAGGTATACTTGGACAAAAATTTTAAAGAACAAAACGGAAACCTTTAACTATTTTGAAATATTAAGCAAAAAGATCCAAAGACAACTAGGAAGACCCATAGTGTCTATTAGGACAGATCATGGTAGGGAATTCGATAATGAAGTGCAATTCGGAGCTTTTTGTGACGCTAATGGTATTACTCACAACTTCTCGGCTCCACGCACTCCACAATCGAATGGGGTAGTAGAAAGAAAGAATAGAACTCTACAAGAAATGAGTCGAACCATGCTTAATGAACAATCCATACCTCAAAAGTTTTGGTGTAATGCCGTTGATACTTCAACATACATACTCAATCGAGTCTTGATTAGACCAATCTTAGGAAAAACTCCATATAAGTTACTTCGAGGCAAAAAGCCTACGTTAAATCACCTTAGAGTCTTTGGTAGTAAATGTTTTATTCTTAACACTAAAGATTACCTTACAAAATTTGATCCTAAATCAACCGAAGGTATCTTTTTAGATTATTCACAAAATAGCAAAGCTTACGTCATATTAAACAAAGAAACAATGAAGGTAGAAGAGTCTTTAAATATAAAATTTGATGAAAGTCCACCCAAACCCTCTCCACCTCTTGTTGATGACGAGATTATAGAAAGTGAAGCCATAGTAATAAAGAAAAAGATAAGTGAAGAAAAAGAACCTCTAAGTGATGTAATAGTAAACATTAAAGAGTCCAAAGATCACCCCGTAGATAAAGTCATAGGAAAACTAAACGAACGAACATTAAGGTCTCAAGTTCAAAACCAAAGTAGCTTGTTTTGTTTCGTTTCAACCTTAGAACCTAAGAATACACAAGAAGCCATAAAAGATGAAAGTTGGGTAATGGCTATGCAAGAAGAACTAAATCAATTTGTTTCTAATGATGTTTGGACACTTGTCCCTCCACCTAGTAATCAAACCATAATAGGAACCAAATGAGTTTATAAAAACAAATTAGATGCAAACGGAGTAGTGTCTAGGAACAAGGCTAGACTCGTTGCTCAAGGGTATAACCAACAAGAGGGAATAGACTTTGATGAGACCTATGCCCCCGTGGCTAGACTAGAGTCTATAAGAACACTTCTTGCATATGCTTGTGCTAATGATCTAAAGCTTTATCAAATGGATGTCAAAAGCGCTTTTCTAAATGGTGTCATAAATGAAGAAGTATATGTAGCTCAACCTCCGGGCTTCATTGATTTTGAAAAACCCAAACATGTGTATAAATTAAAGAAAGCCCTTTACGGTCTTAAACAAGCTCCAAAAGCTTGGTATGATAGACTCAAGTCATTTCTAGTTAAGCACAACTACACCATGGGGTTAGTTGACAACACACTTTTTACTAAGAAAAGAGAGTCACATATAATCATAGTACAAATATATGTAGATGATATTATATTCGGATCCACTTGTCAAGACATGTGTGATGATTTCTCTAAAATCATGCATGACGAGTTCGAGATGAGTATGATGGGAGAACTTAGTTTCTTTCTTGGTCTACAAATAAAACAAGTAGAAGATGGTATCTTCTTTAATCAATCTAAATACATCAAGGAGATCTTAAAGAAATTCGGTCTAGAAGAGTCAAAACCAATTAGGACTCCAATGTCATCCGACACCAAACTCACAAAAGACGAGGACGGAGAATCCGTTGATAATACTAAATATCGTGGCATGATAGGTAGCCTTCTCTACCTCACGGCAAGTAGGCCGGATATCATGTTTAGTGTTTGCTTATGTGCTAGGTTTCAAGAAGACCCTAAAATATCACACCTAGAAGCCGTAAAAAGAATATTTAGATATATTAAGGGTACAACACAATTAGGATTATGGTATCCTAAGGGCACGGGAGTAGAAACAATTGTATATGCAGATTCTGACCATGCAGGTGATTACGTTGATAGAAAAAGTACAAGTGGGGTATGTACTTTTATGGGATGTTGTTTAACATCATGGTTTTCTAAGAAACAAACGGCACTTGCAATATCAACAACCGAAGCCGAGTACGTCTCCGCCGGCAAAGCATGCCAACAAGCACTATGGATGAAACAAGCGTTAGTAGACTACGACATCCATCTCAGCGACATAGCCATTCTATGTGACAACAAAGGTGCAATCGACTTAAGCAAGAATCCGGTATTACATTCTCGCACAAAGCATATAGAGATTCGTCATCACTTCCTAAGAGACAATGTTCAAAAGGGGAACATCTCTATTAAGAAGGTTGCATCCGAAGACAACATAGCCGACGTCCTCACCAAACCGTTGAAGCGGGAACAATTCAACCTACTTCGTCTTGGTCTTGGTCTAATGGAACAAACGTCATAACTTAATTGACTCTACAAGGTATGTAAACACTAGCCTTCTTCTTTCTGAGTCTAGGATTCCTATTTCACGCACAACTCACAAACAATACGGGAATTTTCAAAACCCAAGATAAGTCTTCCATTTATAATTTTTTTTTCACATAACTACATACACATTTTTTAAAGAAAATCTCCTTTCAAAATGTTTTCTAAAAAGAATGATACCTTCCAGTATCAATTTCACTAAAGCAATTTCTCACGTCTAGGACAAATCGCTTTTTTTCATTATTAATACAAAGTAAAAACCCGTTTTCATTGCATCTCATGTCTTTTGAATGCTAAAGGGAACATATAACAAATATGTGTTTTCGGGTACACTCATTTAAGCAAAAATGAATTAGGAGCATTGATAACACAATATTACGTACTTATGTACCAAATGTGTGTTTTCGGGTTATCTCAATTAGGATTTATTTCTCTCTAGTTATTTTCCTTTTCTTTTTAGAGGTCGAGAAAACCGCAACTCCAAATAGTTTGCATATAGGCACACAATAGGCAAAAATATTTCCAAAAAGAAAATTTTGTGCTGCCTGAATCACCAGACCCACGGATCCCAGCCTTCATGCTGGACGGATCCCTCAAGGGAAGGATCCGTGGGATCCGTGTAAACAGAAGCTATTTTCAACTTCTATCTTTTCACTTTGGATGAAAAATCTACATTTGCTTCATTTTTGAGAGTATGCTCTTTAATGCTTGTGTTCTCATGATCACATGCCTTGAATTCATATCTAATCATTAGATTTTAATCCACATTTTGGGTCAAGCATTCATTACAATGTTTTTGTTTTTCTATATATATAACTCCCAAAATGCTTGCATACTCCATCTCCTTCTCACAAACACATTTCATCATGTCATCCAAAAATCCTTTAGGAGAATCATCTAGTACAAACAATCATGATATCCAAACCTTTGTACTTCCACCATCCAAAATACCACAATCAAATGCTAGGATATCCGCACGGATTAGTATCCGATCTTGTTGCTTAGCAAAAACAACCTCAAATGGTTCATCCTCAACAAATAACTCACCACAAGATGCTTCCATAATAGCACCTCCCTCATCTCCAACAAGTACACCAACCTCATCACCACCCAAAGTCACTCTTTTGGAACTCCTTAAGACTCCAACAAGATCTAAACAATCTAAACAAAAAGAAATAGTCTTTTCAACACCACCCACATCTCCAAATAATATCTTTCAAGATCTTGAAACATCACCACCATTAGCTCCCATCACATTACAAGAACATCTAGGCTCTTTTCCACCACCACTTACAAATATTCCGGATGTTGATCCATATTTTCCTATTTTTCTACCACATCTTCCACATAACTCAAATCAAAACAACCCGAAAAACTTCCGCACTCATTACCCACATCACCTACATTGTGAACATTGCCAATCCACTAGGGAAATCGCAATAGAAGTTAGGGAAGAAATGCGATTCATACTCAACCTCATACTTGATCGCATCAATACCATCACTCCTCAAAACCTCCATCTATAAACCTTATGCAAGCATGGACGGAATCATTACTACTATTTTCTATTTTTCTTGTACTTTTTTATTTGAGTCATTTTTAAGAACAAGTCTTGTTCTTATTTTTTACATGCTTGTAGGTGGCATAAAAACCACTACACTTTGTCGTTTTATTACAAGGCCTTGTTTACATACCTTGGCTCCCAATCTTGATTCTCGGCAACCACAAGATTATATACGCATGTTACTAACCTTTCTTTTTGTAGGACTTTTATTTTTCTTCCTTTGAAGCCCCAAACAAGGGGGAGCTACCGTCAAGAGGGAGTTAGAAGTTTGTTTATTTCTTCCAAGGGTTAACTTTTTGTTTCGACAAAAAGGGGGAGAAGAAGTAAAACTTAGGGCTTTCAAAACTTACATCTATTCTTAAGTTTTACTCATCATAACATTATGTTTTGTCATCAACAAAAAGGGGGAGATTGTTAATACAAATAAACCGTAAAACCGTTTATTAATATTTTGCGATCTCTTTGTGTTTTGTTGATAACAAATATAATGTTATCTTAAGAATAATTATAAGGATACATGTTAGTTTTGTAAAGCATTTACATATAGCCATTTAAATACAAAAATGTAGTAATTAAGCATTTGTTGTAATAGTTTATTAGGATGGGTAAAAATCATAACCCATGGACCATAACCCATGGATCTTAACCCATACCCAAAGAGACTTGATACAATGTATACTTAGATACATTGAATCTAAAGATAACCCATGGACCAACCCATAACCCATGACCCATAACCAAAAAACCCATGGGCAAAGAGGAGCGTTCCACGGATCCCTAGGATTACACTAGACGGATCCCTTGTGGAAGGGATCCGTGGGAACAGTGAAGGAATTTGCCTATAAATAGAGAGCCATTTCTTCATTCTAACTTACACCTCTTCTTACTAAATCTCTCATACACTCTCATTCTCTTCTAACATATAGATCACTTGATCTAGAGAGTTGTTCTTCTTTCTTTCTATTTGTGATCCTCATATAGGTCCTTCTCTAAGGCGAGATCACGAGCATTCTACAAGTCATCCAAGCAAGGGGTCCTTGATTGATTTGTCACTCCGCAAGATTTTTGTAGCGAAGATCTTGTATTTGATATTTCACATATTTGTTGTGTAATAGTTATGTTGGCTTGGTCCACCGTGCTACGGACTCGGTATCTAGCTTTGTACCGGAAAAAGTGTAAGCAACGTTGTGAAGGCTTCTCCGCCAAGTGAAGGAGTTTGTTGACATAGTGCTTGAACTCTCGAGTAGGTGACTCGGGGAGTGGAGTAGGGCAAGGAAGGTGACCTTGTAGCCGAACCACTATAAATCGGTTGTGTCATTTCTATCCCTTAACTTTATTTATTTGCTTGCATTATCATTAGATCTACACGTTCTCAACATCCATACGATTTCACATAATATCGAATCTAAAGTTTTTGAAATCAACTTTAAATCGGAAAAACTATTCAACCCCCCTTCTAGTTTTCCACACCATTGTCAGTTCAAACAATTCTAACAGTATTGTTGAGTCGAACCTGAAGCTGTTTGATAAGTTTGATGATGACATCTGGAGTTTCATCCTTTGTCCTCAAAAACTTTACCCAAGCAAATCGAGAGTAGTCATCAACAACGACTAGAATGTATTTCTTCCCATTTATCGTTTGCACTCTCATTGGTCCACACAAATCCATATGAAGGGTATGAAGAACTTCCATTACTGAGTTTGTGGGCATATTTCGTGCTTTTTCCCAATTGACAAGCTGAACAAAGATGATCTTTTTCATATTTTAATATGGGTAAGCCTCTGACAAGATCCTTTCTGGAAAGGTTATTAATGGTGCCGAAGTTCAAGTGATTGAGACGACGATGCCATAACCATGACTTTGTTTTTGAAGCCTTTGACAGCAAGCAGATTGGAGAAGACTTCATCATGTCTTCGATAGAGATAGTGTATAGATTTGAGCCACGAGTTCCTCTTAAAAGTTCCACACCATCGAGTTCTCTAACGAAACAAATATGTTTTCTAAATGCCACTTCTAGATCGGAATCATAGAATTGACCAACAGAAAACAAGTTATGACCAAGACCTTCAACATAATATACCCTGGAGATTACACTTTTGCCAACAACATAGTCTCCATAACCCATAATTGCTCCAAAATGGTCGTTCCCGAATCTAACAGTCTCGATGAATTTACTCACAAAGTTCATGAGCCGCGAGCGATCTCCAGTCATATGCTTGGAACAGCCTGAGTCCAGGTACCACAGAACGATTTGAACGATCTGCAGTTGAACACAGACAAGAATGGATAACTGGATAATTGGGATCCCCATGCAAGAATGGGTTCCATTTGGTTAGTAACAGTGATTGAAACACCCACATCAGAAGTAGAAACAATGGAATCATCAGAAATAGATGCAGTGCTAGTGTCCGTATTTGACCTATTCAAAGTATGTTCACTTCTTAAGGGAATAGTTCTACCAGTAGGCATCCATTTTCTAGTGGGCATTGACTTAGCAAATTTAGGGCACAACTCATTAATCTTACGGCCAGTAGGTATCCATTGATAACCTATATTACTAAATTTCCTTCCTATGGGTTTCCACTGTTTTCTAACTTTCTTTCGCCTTTGCCTTTTAGCCTTCTTAGCTTGATTTTTAACATTACCAGTTTTAACTGGGCATTTGACAGCATTAGACAAATCATTCACACCACATTCATGATTAGTAACAGAAATCAAGCAGTCATTATTACATGGTTTGCGGATAGTAGCAGAATTCGAATTAATTACAGTACGCTTATAGCTAATACTAGAATCAACACGATTCGTTTTATTCAACTCAAACTTAATATTCCTAGGGTGATCTTCTACTCTCTTCCAATGCACATTCTTAGCTTGCGAGTTCCTATCTTGCTTGGTATTGCCTGGAGGCTTTGACCCGCTTGCTTTTATGTCACTGATTACTCCTGTAGAGGGAATTATGGGAACATTAGTTGGTTGATCTACTTTTTGCATTCCAGAACTAGACGTGCAGGGATCTGAACTACTTGAAGGCACATTAGTGTTTACTTTCTTAATATTGGGCATATAATGGTTTGTATGCTTGGCACTAGGCATAGAACAAGGCATCACAGCTTTACCTTTTGCACATAAGGATTTAGGACATGTTGCTATTAAACATTCTAGCAGCTCCTGAGATCGTTTGACCTGAATGCAAGCAAACCTAATTTCTCTATCAAGAGGCTTATTTATGAAATCCTCTTCCACAATCTCACAAAGACATTCTAGACTATCCTTAAGGTGAGCAAAGTAGTTATGAAACACAAGTTCATTATTCCTAAGATGAGGAGGAATGTATTTAACAGTCACAGTATATTTGCAATCTGAGGATGACTTTGATGCAACATTCTTATTAAAGACAAGTGGCAGTTTACCTTTTTCCTGACTCCTCAGATTCTCACTTTCTTTTTGTAAAGACGTTAATTTTTCGTTGTTCTTCTCACGAGTGACTTTCATTGAATCATATAACTCTTTAAAGTGTTGTTTAACTTTTTCATTTTCTTCTAGAAAACTCTCGTTTTCTTTTTGTAAAACATTAACCAAGTTTTGAAGATGAAAAGTTTGAGAATACTGAGAATCTAAAGGAGGATGCATTTGGGAGCCAGTCACATTGTTCTTTTCACCCTTTAATTGTGAAATTTGGGCTTTCAACTTTCTGATCGTGTTACAATGAGCTTGAATCTGTTCGTCACGTTTGTTTATCTGAAAAACTGCATCAAACTCTGGAACATCTGAGGATGTCTTGATATTTGAGGTTTTGACATTTTCTTTAAGATGCTGATATTTTAGTTGCAAATCAAAATGTTCAACTTCTAGTTTAGAAAGATGTTTTACCAAATTATCGTGATCATCCTGATCAATTTTCTCATTTAGTTATGAGTTTTTGTTTTCAAGCTCAATGACACGATCATGGAAAACTTTCAATGCAATAGATAATTCATGAAATCGAGAAGCAGTAATTGAGTGCTTAGTAACAGTATAAAACACATCCTGAGCAACACAACTCGAAATCAAATTCTCATTTAAGATATGCAAGTTCTTCCTTTCAACTTCATTATATTTGAGTTCCTGTTCATAATCATTGACCTCAACTATCATTGCATCAAATTCCTTTTCCATTTCTTTAATATCTTAATTTATTCCTTTTTGAAGACTCTCAAATTGACCTTTTAATTGTTTAAAGAAAGGCATGACCTCAGTTAAATAACATTCTTTAGTTTGCTCAAAACCTCTTTCCCCCTCAGTTATCCCTGTAGGTGTGATTCTCTTCTTACATGTCTTCTCAAAATCAACAAATAGTTGATAAACAACATACAGGCTGATTAAGGTTTTGCTATTAGTGGCAATCAATCTAGGAACTAGATGCATTGGTGTATTCGGAGGATACACAGTAGCTACATGCATTTTCCTAAGTGGAGTGTTTTTTGCAACAAGATTTTCAGCTTTTTGCATATCCATATCCTTTTTCTAGAACAATTGTTCAGGGGTTAATAGAGTCTGAGGCTTAAACATGTTTAAAGAGATCCAATTTTCCTTAGTGTAATCATGGGGTTTTATCGTTATGTTTTCCTTTTTACACACAAGATCGTTAAGCTTCTTATCCATTTTCTCCCTAGAGGCATCATTTAATATTCTATCCTCTTCCGTGCTTCCAACACATGATGGTATTTGCCTAGGCTTAAGAATCTCATTACCATCATATAGTACCTTATGAGCAGCTCTAGCCTTTTTAACTACCTCAGGATTAGGTTCCTCAACAAGGGGAATGCTATGCTTATCGCTTAAGACTCTATGCTTAGTGATCAAGTGAGCAGTCTGAATGGTATTCCCTTGTACGTACAACTTATTTTCAAGCTTGTTTTTCAAAGTTTTTAGATTGGAAAAATGATTCAAAAGTTTTGATTCCTTAGCATTGAATTCTTGCTTAAGCATTTTAAAATTTTCTTGAAGTTCTTGTTTTTGCTTAGTAGTTTTAGAAAGCTTTTCTTGTAAGGAGTTTAACTCTTGTTTTAATACTTCTTCTCTAAAATTACTTTTTCTAATAATTGTACGCATTTGGTCATCCATTTCCTGCTCAGGGGTGGTTAACTCAAACTTAGCACGTTGTTCATAAATAGAAACTTGTTCTTTATAGGCATTCAGTTCAGAGATAACATAATCATCAGGGGCACATGCCGTGTATTCATAAAAAACATAGTCATCATTGACTGCGGAAGATGCATTACTTGGTACAATCTCACTTTCACTTTGCTTCACATATTGATCGTATGGGACAATATTGCTATTACCCACATCATCAATATCTGATTCATAAGTTTCAAGAGATTGTACTTTATTATGCATCTTTTGCTCATCAACTTTATCATATAGTTTTAATACCTCTGAAATGATTGAGTCTTTGGATGGACCAGCCTGTTGTGGTGAAGAGACCTTTGGAGAGATCATAGGTGAGATGCTAGCCATGAAGATTCTTTGAGCAGTAGGTTCATCATCGACATCAGAGTCAAATGCATCACAGTCAGCTACTTGAAAGGCATTTTGATGATTGTGACCTATTTCCTGAATTGGCTATTCGTCAACATCAGCATCATAGGTTTTGGCATTTCCCTCAGCAAGAAACAACAAATCCTCTTCATCCAAAGCTGCTCCATTATCCTGAGCTTGTATAAGCAACATCTTGTCTCTGAAGTGTTCTGCATTCTATGGACGTTTTGGAGATGTGCAGTTCCTTGCTATATGTCCATCACCACCACAGTTGTAGCACTTAATTGGCTTTGCTTGACCTTGATTTCCATTCCTTCCCCGATACTGATTTGCAACATAACCTCCACCTACTCCACCTCTTCCCTGTTCATATTGCCTTCCTTGAACTGGTTGCACCATAACTTTTCCATCTCTGACAACAGCATGATTGTGAAGATTGGATGCAGTTCTGATCTCATTGTTAGTGTGAAGATTGTTGGTATGTGGATTGAGGGTCAAGTTTTGTTTAACCATAAGAGCCAGTTGATTGATGAAGTGTCCCATGACTGCATCAACATCAGCTTGTTTGAACATTGGATCGGGAATGAGTTTGTGATTACCATTACCCGTGGGTATGACTTGAGAAGCTTTGGTGGTAATTCCAACATTTGTGTAAAAAGCTGTTGAATCATTTGAGGAACTTGTTTCTCCCTGGTTGGTTTTGAACTGTTCAAGAATCCTTTTTTCAAACATAGCATGTCTTTTATTCTGAAGAAGGAAGGCATACAATTGCTCATAGTTTGTATTCTTCAATCCTTTGGTTAGCTTCACAGCGGTGACAAATTTGTGCCATTCGGGATTCATGTTGTTCACAAACTTTGAGTTCAGTTGAATGTTTGGCATGGTCATTTTGATATTCCTCATATCATTCACAAGTTTGTGGAATCTCACGTAATATTCATAGACACTCTCATCTGGTTTCATCTTGAAGTGCTCAAATTCATCATACAGTTGTGATTCTCTGTCTTCCTTAGTTAATTCAAAACCTGAGAGAAGCATCTTGACATTATCCCAAACTGCCTTGGCTTCAGTGTTGTGATTGATAAGCTTGTAGATATCTTTTGGAAGACCTTGAAGTATAATGTTTGAAGCCCTGATATCAGCATCGAATCTCTTTTTCTCCTTATCACTGAGCTCATCATATGTCTTTGGTCTGTCCAATCCAAAGATCATGGTTCCATCTGCAGCAGTATCAATTATGTCTCTTGTAGTCTCAATCTGATACGGTCCTTCATCAATGGACTTGAGAATGTTGACTCCATTTTCCTTTCCAAGACAATACAACCTAATTCGTTGAGCCCATGAGTCATAATCAGTTCTGTCAAGCATGGGTGGACGAGTGTCTGAACCAGCTGCTTGAACATCCTCAGCTACAGTAGAGATGATTGTAGGCACGTTGGTAGACATGTTTACAGATTTCACGGGATTTTATAACTCTATGATTAAACCGGGAAATAGATTCTTTCACGGGATTTTACTAAATCAAGAGAAAACCGTATTAGAAACAAGTATTAACCAAGTCGCTATAACCCTTGAACCAAGTCGCTAAGCACCAAGTCGCTGAACACAAGTCGCTAACAAACCAAGTCGCTAAGCATACAAGTCGCTAAAGAGCAACTCGCTAAGTATCCAAGTCGCTAAGAGACAACTCGCTAAGAACTATAAGTACAAGTCGCTAGAAATAATGAAAGCAAGTCGCTACCCCTCCAAGTCGCTAGCCGTAGTGGAGAATCAACTAACTTGTACAGTTTGTCGGCTTGTCTCAATAGACAAGTCGCTAAGCTCAAGTCGCTACGACTAACACTACAACTCGCTAGAAATTACTGAAGCAAGTCGCTACGAAGAAATTCACAACGAGACTCAAGTCGCTACCTTGAAAAACTTCAAAAACACACTTTTTCAATCCAAAACAAGTCCAACCACAGTGATTCAAGCTTTCCAAATCAAAACTCAAGCACTTGCAATGATTCTAAACACAAAAGTACACTCAAAATTCAAACTTTAACAAAAGAAATGATCCAAATGATGCAAAAACCACTAAACTTTTTCAAACTCAAAAACCATCTAAAACCACTAGAAATCCAAGGATATGTAAGATAGATGATCAAACCTTGGCTCTTGATACCATTTGTAACATATTGGATTTCACAAACACATTATATCATGATCAAGTGGGCGTATAATTCAAGGTTTTAGAGAGAGAAATAGTTAGAGGTTTGGGAACTTAGTGAGAGAAAATGAAAGTATTATTATGAGCTCCAACTCTCTACCTTGGGAGGTAGAGAGTATTTATAGTCTTACACAAATCGCCACCTACGGGCTGTGGATCAGGCATACAGTGGGTAAAGACCCGTCCGTCCTCCACGGTGTTACACAACTAAATACTACTTAACATTAAATAATCTACGACTACGAGCTTTCTAACGATTACATATACTTGAGGTGACCGACTCTTTAATAACTGGATTTACTAAATCCTAACATAGATGATGAACTGGATGATGTTGGGGAGATGAATGATTTGGGGAGATGATGACGAGGATGAAAGATGAAGGGGTAAAATATAAATGTGTTATAAAAGTATAAATGTGTATGGACTAAAATACCCTCGACTACAAAACAAAAATCAGACTTTGACTTGGTCAAAGGACTAATCTGGCATTTAATGGCCATGTTTTGGACCTGTGGCGATGAAAAGGCCCAGTTTTGTCCCATAACAATGCACCATGCCAAGTTTAGGGACCAACGGTGTATTTTAGTCTTGTTTTTAAGTTTGGGCCATGTTTACTCATTAGGTTGTACTAGGTTTGCATCTGGAATATCCAAGTTAGTACATAGTTTTTTTTGGTTTAACATTTTATTCAAGTAATTGTGTGCTAATAATTTGTTTATTTATATAAATGCTTTTTTTTTACATATGTGGGGTCTAAGGGTGCTTGACGACACAAAAAAAACTAGTGTTATGCTAAAGAGAGGTGTTTTAGTGCCATAGATCAAACTGATGTCATGAACAAAAAGTGCTGATGTAACACCATTTTTCTTATGACACCAACCCATGACACGAGACTCTACCTAATGGAGTATTAAATAAATAAAATGACTAAAAAACAATAAAAATGCGAGTTTCCTTGTATCTCAATTGATACAAAGTGTGTCCCAACATCAAGAATAGCAATCCTCACCAATTTCAAACCCCCAAAAACACAAAACAAAAACAAACAAAGCGTCTAAACACTTGAAACTCCGATCCACTCAGTCACAAGCGAGTTAGAAAATGGAAGGAGTGGGTGGACGACTGGGTCGATCGTCAACTCGGTACGGACCAACAATAGTCTTCACAGGTCCAGTTAGAAAATGGAAAAAGAAGTGGATCCACGTGGCACCTAATAATAATAATAGCACTAAATCTAACGCTGATTCCTTATCTAACGATACAACAACTGCTCATTTGAAGCTCTATAAGTGGACTCCTATTAGTCAAACTCAAACCCAAAGTCAAAGTCAAAGTCAAAATGATGACAGTGGTGATGGTGTTGACGGAGAGGATGACGAGCCGCCTCGCCGCAAGATTAAGTATATTCCGGTATTTATCTCCCAACTTTATTTTTTACAGATTTTTTTATAGGTTTTATACGTATGATGATTAATTTTATTAGGTTAAATTGAAAAATAAGGATAATTTGAGGTTATGAAAAATAAGGCCAACTCATGTAAGGACACAAATAAGCTTAAACAAACACCCCCTTAAGTGATTAGTTGTAAATTAGGGTTTGAATTGTAGGTGTTTTTGAAGAGAAGTGTGTACATGTGGATCAAGATAATTGATACGGAAATAAAATCTTAGAGTGCGTTTAGTTAGAGAAAAAGTTTCTTTTCTATTTTTAGATTTGTCAAAAACAGGAGGGGATTTAATTTTCCGCAAAACATAGAAAATGCGTTCATATAATATTGTTTTTTATTCTCAAGAAAACAAGGGGGGTTACAAGGAAAACAAAAAAATGTGTTTTGTAGTTTCCCTTGTTAAAGTAGGAAATGCAAATTTTCTGTTTTGTAGAGAATTCGATGGGAAACATTGATTTGAACACAATCTCTATTTTTCTTGTTTTGTACAAAACATTTTGCACAAGGGTGTTTCCTTTCAACTAAACGCACCGTTAGCTTTTGTTTGTTTTTTTCTAAAAAGTACCTTTTTACTCTTATGTACCTCAAACATTTCTAAAACGTATGTTTATTTTTTCCTCTTATGTCTGCAGGCGCGCAGATGTTAGAATTGTTTAGTTTTAGACATAAGAAGAAAAAATGACTTTGTACCACTTCAATTTTGCACATTTTTAAAGTCTGATTTTCACCTCTTGTTTTAAAAAGATTTGAGATCCACCTCTTCTCTCACATATATGATTTTGCAGATTAGACGTAAAACATTTGAAAAACAAATGCAACCTTAGATTATGGTTTTAGGGAGTTTTATTCGAAGTAATGTTAGTGTTTCTGTGTTCTATTTTGTGTTGATAAAAGATCGAATAGGTAAAGAATATAACTGGGTACAACTAGCAATGAAAAGTTAAATGGCTGGTAGCATGCAGACATGATGAATCTGTAATTTGGTCTGTTTTTGGTTCACGAGATGAATAAGGTCTATTACTAGGAAAAGAACTGTGTTGTTATACTTGCTTGAATTGAACAGATTTGCAAAGATGGCAAAAGACAAACTAACTGGAGACATGTTATTAATTTTGAGACTATGTTAGTGGTTCTGTTTTATTTTGTTTGATAGAAAAGCATATGCACCGTTAAATCGAATAAATTGCAATTAATTCGTAAAGAGAAACTGCACTATAAACTCCCTACAAGTTTTGCTGATTACTAACACTCCTGTGAAATGAGGCAAATGATACCTCACACAAAGGAGGGTATGTTTTTAACGATTCCCACAAGAATAAAACATAGGTTAACATAAATGTGAAAAATGCAAACAAATACGGCAGAACCTAGTTAATGAGATAAATCGTTCACCTAAGCTTGAGCGTGTGTGTTTTAACTGCAGAAACAAAATTCTTGGTTAAATACTGATAAGCATCATAAGGTAGAACTTTCTCAGCATACATGATGTGCCTTTTGCGTTAGTGCTTTTGTTTCTTCCAAGTTTTGAAAATGTGGCATACGATGTTATCCTTATTTTTCTTTCTACGGTACAATGCAATAGAAAACTCATTTTGAATGTGGAGTAATATTCTAGAAGAGTGGTTTATGTATACGATGTCATATTAGCTAAATGTTGTGCACAACTAAAGAAGCATTCGGTTTGGGCAATATGATGAAGCATAGTCGCTATTAATGATTTTTTAACTTAGGTTTGGCACTAGTTAATCTCCTTCATGCTGAGCCAATGAGAAGAATTCCAACTTTTCTTCTAAAACTTTGGAGTTTGGATATGATCTAAGATTATTTTGGTATTCAAGGACATTCATGGCTGCTTACATTTGTGTATTGGATTAGATATATCGCATGGAGGGAGACGGTATGCATTAGATGTTTAGAAAACAGTTGTGAATATTTCAAACCAGTAGCATGATCAGGCTCTTCATAATTCTTTCTTGTTAATAGCATAATCTGTATGCAAATATGGTGAGGAAGTTTGCCACTAATCAATACTTTATCAGATAGTCTCTTTCTAAATTCATTACATGCTATAGGGATCTATACCTGATAGAAAGTGCTTCTGCTAATATGTGCTGTAAGAGCTTTTTTGCATATTGATCTGGGTAAAATAATGGCATTGGAATCTAAACCATAGGATTGGGTAGTTCACATGAGAGAACATAACGTCCTAAACTGTTAAATCAGTCCTAAATACTAATAAGATCATAAGGTAGAACTATGTTTAGCATAGAAGATGATCCTTTTGCGTCAGTGTTTCTCTTTTTCTTTCTTCCAGATAATTAAAAAGAGTGTGGCAATGTGGCATACAATGCAATAGAGAACTTTAGAGTAATTACTAATGCTCATGAGAAATGGGTGCAACATGCCTCTTATAAGCAAGTATTAATTTATAAATGCTCCCCTAAGATAAGGCTAACAACAATGCGAACCTAAAAGTAGTTGTGAATGTGAGTAGTAGAACACAAATAGGGGATTGCCTAGCTGATGGAGATTAGTCCTTCGCCAAAGGTTGAATGTGAGTTATTGAGTTGTGGAAAAGCAAGATTCTTGTATTAAATACTGATTAGCATCATATGGTAAAACTAATTTCAACATAAAAGTTGTGTCTTTTGTGTTGGTATTTTTTCCCTCCATTTTATCAGAAAAACCCCTGTGGCATAAGGATCCATCATTTTTCTTCCACGGATGCAGTGCGCTGGAAAACTCATGTCTAAGGTGTAGTATGATATTCTAGGAGAGTATGGTTTCTGTGTACCATATCATATCATTATAATAACCAAATGTGGTACACAACTAAAAGTATAGTCGTTGTTGATGATTTTTTATTTTAGGTCTGGCACTTTTGAACTCTGGATCAAAGCTTTTCAATTGAGGGTATAAGAGGATTTTCACGTTGTCTTCCAAAACTTAAGTGTAATGTTGGCCTAAGATTATTTTGGTTTAATCTATTCATGGCTACTTACATGTGTGTATTAGATTTAATATGTACGTCATGGAAGGAGATGGCAATCTCAAGTTTAGAAGACAGTTGTAAACATTCAAACTGGTAGCATGATTAGGCAATAATAAATTTTTCTTGTTAATAGCATAATATATATATGCAAATCTGGTGTCAAAGTTTGTCATTAATCAAGGTTTTCTTAAAGAATCTATTTCTTTACATGCAAGAGGAACATGTGCTGATAAAAAGTGCTTCAGCTAATATATGTTGTAAGAAAGATCTTTAGTGCATCTTTATCTGGGTAAAACAGGGAATGAGAATCTAACTGTAGGATCGCCTCGTTCACATGAGAGGACTTAAGCTTTCAAAATTGTCAAACCATTTCTCCATGCTGTATAGGTGTTTGATTACTCTATATTGTTTGATTCAGATTTCTTAGTTGCCACGAGATGACGGAACTTTGAACTTAGTTGTACTAGATATACTTTAGTGGAATACCGGGAAAAAAAAATTATATCTACCTTACAGGACTTTTTAGCCCAATGACAAATGCATGCTTTTTATTGGTCCCACCGTCCTGAAAACTAAAGAACTATTTGGGCTGTCGCAACAAAATACAGCTTTTTTTTTTTTCATTTAGTTTGAGTCCAAATCTGTATCACTAAGTAGGATAATTGGTTCACACGTTACGTTTTATAACTATCTCTAAATTTAACGAATTTGTTCCTATTATAGGCATACAATAGCCTTGAAGGTTTTTAGCTTGCTTGGTTCAGCTGGTTTCCTACATTTTCTTTTCTTTGAAATAAAGGGCAATACTGAAACCTGAGTTAACAACTGTCTGTAAACAAGTGTCGAGTCAGGGTAACACTATTAGCATGATTGATCCAAATTGACTTAATTGCACATATCGTTACGAAGTACTTGTAGCATTTGAGTATTGACGCCGATGTACAATGCTAATTTTCTTTGCGAATGGTGTTTTAACGTTTGACTAGTTATCTAATCATTTGTTGAATTAAATGTATTTAAGTATTGTATTTTGAGAAAAATGGATTATTAGCAAGGTCTTTTTTTATTTATATATGTTGCATGATGGTTTCCTGTAATCGTGTTTATTAGATAGCCTTACTTGAAGAACAAAACAAAGACTCACCAGAGGAGAATGCTGATGAATCCGTTGCTACTGACTCGAATTCTAAGGTTAACCGTGTAAATGGAAAACCAGACATTAATGATGTACCAATGGAAGATAACCAGGTAACTGTTTTTGCTGGTTTTTTTTACTTTTAATGACCCAAACAAAACCCAACTTTCCGAAGGATGAATTTTTTTTGCTTGCCTCCCAACATAATTTGATTTATTTATCTTTTTATTAAAACTTTAATATATTTTAGTAATTTGCTAACAACCTATGGGTTTTGTTTTTGCATTTCATAATCAACAATGTTTCCCAAATAAAACTCTTATCATTTCCATGAATACATGATTTCATTTCAATACATATAGTTAAGGTAAGTGAGTTTGAATAAGGTATGTATTTAATATCAAGTGAGTTCATATTTGACAATGTTTTTAAATAAGGGAAGCTTAAACAAAACCCATAGGGTGGTTGTTAGCAAATCTCTATATTTTATATGATTGCCAAAACTATTATTACAACAATGATTTGATATTTTTACTCGAGTAATTAAGAGTTGAACAATCGAGTATACTCTGAGGAAATTTTAACTTGTTTGACCCGTTCACTTTAGCTAATCTTCTTCTTTTTTTGTTTTTTTTGTTTTTATCACTTTAATCAGATGAAATTGTTACATCTGCACAGTTGATTTATTTGTTATGAATCGATCACCTTTTTAAGCCACCTTTTTTTTGTTCAGGCTTCTGAAGAGACGAATGTTGAAAGGCAAGATCTTAATGAAAGCACATTAGATTTAAATGCCCGTGATGGAGATGAAGATTCAGAAGCACGATAGTTTGTGTTTTTTTCTTTATCAAATTTTGTTTTAAGTTTGGTACGAGGATGAAAAAAAATGCTGGCATAGAGAATTAGAGACCTGCAGAAAAAAAGGGGGTGGGGGTTCAGGAACAAAGGTCAAGCACAGGCATGGCATTTGAAAAACTTTTTACTAATTCAATTGTATTGGACCAAATTTAAGATTCGGACATATGATTTTATGTAACAGGTTAAACATGTACTTTCAAGTAATTGATTCGGAACATTGATTCGATTTGTAAGGATAATGTTAAACGAGACATTTCGACTGTCGAGGTTAAAGACTTCCTGAGGGTCTTGATCTGTTTGGATTATAAGTTATGGTTTTTTTCTTGTTTTGTTTGGGGGTAAAAAAAAAGCCTTGTTCTCATGTCAAGGTTTCATTTTTTATATTTCATAAAACCAAAAATGTGGGTCGAGTGATACATGTAGCAAGTAGCAACACTCTCTTCATCAAGCTTGTACCAATATTTGTTCAGGATGATTTGTGTTTGTGCTCAAATAGTAATATCTTAATAGTGTGACTGTATATTTGATCTTATATTTGATTGTACAGCTGATGTTTCAGGCGAAAAAAAGAAGACTTGCATCTGATATGCAAAGTTCAAAGCTAAACTTAACTTCTACACCGAACAGTAAATGTTTTGGTTTGAATTTTAATATTATAAACTGGCATTGTTTCATAAAAATGCAACATTTGCCACATTCAATCATTGGTACATATTTTAACTTTGGATGACCAATTTTATAGTTGTGAAAAACTTGGATTAGGGGCTAACCGTCTAAATGAAATAAACTTAACAAATGTCAGGCCATGAACAGTTTGGCTTTTTCACTTGAGTGAACCATCATCTAAGGCAAGAAGTTATGAATGAAGGTCCTGTCTGCGAATGAACCGTTGCAGACCAGAACTACCAACACACCAGATTGGTACGACACGGTCAAGTTGGTCCCAACATTCTTTTAATATTTGATTTCAGCCCATCCCAGTTTAGTTGCACCGTCTGATTTTTTATCATTGCACATCCCCTATTTGATTTGCTGATAAATGTCAAGTTAGTCCTAACAGAAATCTGCATGTTTCTTTTTGGTGGAAGAATAATATCACTCTAGTTAATTGCAGAAAACTGAATATTAAAAAAATAATAATAATAATAAAAAAAAACATTTTTCGTTGCAATGCAGTTAAAGTAGAAGCTTATGAAATAAAAATGTTAAACGCGCAAACAAATAAGACATACATTATTATAAAAAAACATCAAACTCCGATTCAACTGTAACGAATCGGAAATTCTCCAGAAAACAAACTTAAAACAATGGCATAAAACCCTATCAGGGCAAATCAATTTCATAACAGAAACTTAGTTTAGTTGCATATGTTTTCGCCATCATTCCTTTATAGCAGCAGTCTCCTCTTCGTTAAAATAATCATGCCTATTACATGAGCCAAAAAAAACACAGTGATCAGTCATATAATCGATGCAATTCTATACACGACATATACATTTCAATTTTTAACATCGCATGAGCTACCATTCAATACATAACTCATCATATGAGCTAAATTTTTGTTAACCAGTTCATTTTGCACACATAAAACATCTAGAAACGAAAACAAAACCAGTGACGTCCAAAAATGAAAACAAAGTCGGTTAGCAGTAATCCCAGGGTCTGACTTACCGGATTTTTCGGGAGAGTTGATACAATCCTGTTCCAGCCATTGCAACATTTACACTAAAAAGATTCCAGTTTTTCTGTAATCAAGCATTAAAAATAATCAGGAAGCCAACATCAAGAAAAAAAACGAAATTCATGCAAGAAACACATGACTTATCACAAAAGGAGAACAATAAAAACGGTCTAAGCAAATACAACCAGTGCCAGCAATAATTAAAACAGTTATTGCAGCGTTGTATTGAATTTAGATTGTTTGCGGAACAATTAAATCAACAACTTTAACAAGTTGTAAATAGCAAGAACTCTAAAGCCAAGCTGATAGAAGGTTCAGGCAACCTCTTGACACTACTAACAACAAACAACAAACAAAACCTCTTGACACTACTCCATAATTAAATCACAAAATCTATCACCTTTCTACTATACATGAATTATAAGATTTCAAGCTCGGCTAGTTTAGGCTAAATAACAAAAAAATGCATCGTACTTGTCACTTTTTGTGGTTGTGTGTACGGAACTTTTTTTTTTTTTTCTTATTGTGTGTATAGAACTTTCAAATTTGATCATTGTGTGTATTTTGTGACCATTTTACCCTTGCTTTTTTAAAATTTCGAAGGGTAAAATGATCATTTTACATGGCAGAATAGTCACAAAATACACACAATGATCGAAATTTAAAAGTTCAGTACACACAATAAGAAAAAAGTTCAGTACACAGAACCACAAAAAGTGACAAGTACGATGCATTTTTTTGTTATTATCCCGCTAGTTTACCCTTTTCTTGTGGTACTAAATTGATGAAGTGGTGGCATTATAAATACGGCCAGATTGAATATCCCAAAGACTAGTTTACCCTTTTCTTCCTCTTAATTTCCAAAACTACCCATCAATATGCGAGTCACACTTGTAGCATACAAACTTAAAGGTGGAGCTCAAGCATGATAAAAGAGTTCGTAAATCATGCAGGGACAACACGAAAAGCTTCAAATTACTATCTGAAGATGAATGAAGCGTGAGTTGCATCAACGGTTCCTTTCACGTAATCATGATCAGATTCTCCAAACTTTGCTCAAAGAGATCGAACCGTGGAGGTTTATTTATACTACCGTGTTCCATCGGTTGTCATCCTGGAATGACTTATCAAAGACAAGTGCAAAAAATTGACATGGTACATCAATGGACAGCGACCAGCAATCCAATTATTAATATCTCGTCCTTGTTTACACATTAAATGACACCACCAACTTAGCGATTTGGGAGATGTAGCTGGACTTTACTTCCCTTTAACCAAACAGTGTCACCTGAGCAACAACTACCCCACAGTAGCCAACACACCATGAAACCATGAACTAACACAGCTAAACATCAGCTGGTAGGTCTACCAATTCGTATGTACGCCCTATATCCATTTAGTGGTTCAAATGTGGAATGGAAGGTCCACAATCAAGTGATTTTGTAGGCTGTTGGAGGGATTTACACAGAAGACGGGGATGATGTGAGGGATGTCCAACCCAATCATGTTGTCATTAGACCTATCATGATGGCTCCTAAACTAATAGAGCCATCAATTAGCATCATCAAGATAACCGTAATACCTGACAAGATGGAATTATAGAGGTTGCTGGATGGATAAAATCAAATCAAGGTGTGAGGATAGCATGGTCTTGAAAACCGGACATGACAGTTCAATTACTTTGTACATCTCAATTTGGTTGGTCAAAGCAGGGATAGACTATGTAGTTATCTCGGTCGAAAATCACATATCGTTCAAGGAGCGATATTTGAAATATCGGTTATCGCGGTGAGATATCGGTGAGATATCGGTTTTTTATATTATCTAGAATATTAATTATATATTTATATATATATATATTAAAATCATAACAAATTAAACAAAAAAAACCATAATATAAATACCCCTACCTTCCCACTATCTCATTTTCACTCTCTTTACTCTCTCACTACAAAACACACACACATATTCCTCCTTTCTCTCTCTCTCTATATTTTCCGGCCAACCCATTAGGGTTCCGGCGCCGTCTTCATTTCCGGCCAACTTTCCGGCGAAATCCAACATTTACACCACCTATCCTAGATGATAGATCAAGGTCTCATGGTTCTATTTTCGTGCCACACGCATTTTGAAACACCTTAACGCGCCCTAGATCGAGTTTTTAAGATTCTGAAAGTAAAAAAAAATGAAAGTCAACATATCGCCATATCGTTCATCTCGCCGATTTCAAAATATCGCCCAAATATCGCGAAATATCGCCGATATTATCGGATCCGATATTTTGGGGCGATATTTTGAACCGATATTTTTTTTAGGGGCGATATACGAGATCTCAATGATATATCGGCGATATATCGTCCGATTTAACTACATAGGGGATAGATCAAGGCAAATAAGAGCAAACTGCTTGCCTATGAAAGGCTAATAAAGACAAGATGCTTTTACAGATGCCCTCTTCTTCCTTGGCAAATATTCTTGCATGAGCCCGCCAAAAAAATATATATATATTTTTATTGATTCAAAATAAGCTAACAGTATTTTCAAACCTTACTAACTTATTTTCTCCTATACATATTTAAATCTACGGTTAAATTTTGAACATCAATGCTTAATCATATGAATTTATTGGTAAAGAAATATATGTGTGAGTTAGACCACCAACAATGCATTATGTCATGAGTTATAAAACAATAATTTAATAGGTATGAGAAGATGTAGACTTTCTTAGTTTTTGGTGTTTATTTCTTTTTCAAAACAATTACAATCGCATCCGCTTTTGGAGACCAATTAAACCACTTCAAACTCCAGCCTGGTTTTCAAAACATTGTTGGATAGGGCAAGGTTTGTCAAACTATAAGCAAGTACAAAAATGAGGTCTTGTTAGATATAATCGGCATAAATGCTCATATTATCTTAAAAATCCATGAGCATATATTTTCTTAAAACCCACCAAGGGTGAAAACACGTATACTTTCTAGCATGGTGGTTTTCATATAGTCTTTGTGCCCTTGGCGCACAATCCCAAAGTTACAAGCATAACAAGGAGTGGGGGAATACTCCCACAAGGATAAAAGGTGCTAGCTAACGTGATAAAAAGTTGAAGTTATTAAATGTCAAGTATCCCGAAGGAGATATTTAAGTTTGGAGACAATTTTTCCTCAAGAAGAGAGAATGTCGAAAAGATTGCCTGATTAAAAGAAACCCTCTATTGGGAATATCACTGGTAGAATAGCAAGTCTACCCTAGGGAAGGGTTGTGAGTGTCTACATCATACCTCCCCATACCCCGCATCAGCGGGATTGGGTATGTTGTTGTTGAGAATAGCAAGTCTACCATTTTTGAAAGCCATATTACTATTTCAACTTATCTCATTAACTTTATTGTGTAAGTATTAGAATTTTCATCAAAATATCTTAGAATTTATTACTCGGGAATCATCTTCATTGGCTAAGTTTCATATTATGTAAATACTATCGTGCAGTTAGATGCATATCAATAACATTACTGTTATTTTACTATATACATAGAGGTCAAGTTTCTAGGTTTTTCTATTATGTTTTTCTAATCAACCAAATTTATAGTAGAATAAGAGTGATACTGCAATGATACGTATTCTAATATTAATATCAATCAAACTAAAAGATAGTTTCTACATTGAGAATACTAAGTTAACGAAGTCCTAATGATAAATCCAATCCTAAGAGATAACTAATATAAATTCTAATGCATATCTAATAAAATACAGGGAGGTTAGGTAATGAAAATCGCAGAAAAATATTTAAAAACGAATAAATAACGCTACTTTTTATGAACAATAAAACTGATGAACATAGGAAATTGTGATGAACACAGAAAAAGTTGTGAAAGAAATACTCATTTTTTCATAATTTTTTCAACGATTCTTAATGATTTTCTATCCCTCTTTGTTGTGAGAATTTCAGACTTTTTGAACAACTAAATTTTTTCGGTTTATTCATCGAAGACACGTGACCCTGCTCCTTCCTTTTCAGACCTTTTAGGAATTGGATTCTTTTTATAAGATCCTAACTCATATGTCATATGTTACAATGATTTAATCTTTACCTTAAATGTTATTCATCCATTATGTGACGAACACTTTATTTTTGTTCATACATCAAGTTAGTAACGCTTGTAAGCTAAGTTGCCTAGATCATGCATCATTACACCAAATTGATAACTATGAATATAACATGTTCTTAGAACTTAGAGCGGCAAAAAACATAGAGATTTCAATATTAAACTAATCCCTTTGTTCATTATCATCATCATCACAGATAAGTTGAAGAATTAATTATGTCTAAAAGTTCATTTTATGGTGTTTATTGAAGACCAATGTAAACATTTGATAGTCAAACAAGTATTTAAACCCTGTGACAAATCAAACGATGAAATTTTGATGGTACAAAACAAACAGACAGATAGTGTATAAATAATTTGACTTACAGGTGTGATCACCATACTGTAGCGAGACCAGATTATCCCGGTGGCTGTTACAGCTGCAAATAAAATATAAGAGGTTAAAGATCGAGCCAGCTGTGGTATAGGATTCCTCCTTCACTTTATATAATTTTAATCCTAATACATTCCAAAATCAAATCACCAAACATTTTTTAATTTTTTTCGCTCAAAAATATATTTGTCCTGAAGTCTTATATAATTAGATGCAGTAATCAATTCTTACAGCCAAGACATACACCTTTTAGTCAATTCTGAAATAAAAAAGTAACTCGCTCTACTCTTACAGTACAATGCGGAGCCTTTTTTGGGGAAGGAGCGTGATAATAGAGAGAGCAACCTAACCAAATGTAAGGAATAAAAAATATATTTGCAATGAGAAAAGTTACCAAATTGTTGCGGGTATGAAAGTTTCTCTGGTGGCTTGGCAAAGTCTGCAATATTAGCGATGCTAATGCCCCACTTAAAAGTTGGAGCCCAGAAATGAACTGCAAGAATTAAAATAAAATAAAATAATGTATAGAGATGGTCAGTAATTTACTAATATTATTTACAATTATATAAGAAGTTCAAATTATGACTTCTCTTTCCAAGACCAATTTAAAGGTTTAGGTGAAAACAAAGTAACCAAAACTATGATAGCCCTCGGTGTGAATCTCACAAGGTCAAGCAGAGACCATAACAGAACCTACTTATGTAGAGTATTTTGGGGTTTTGGCTATAACATATTAAAACAACAACATATCTTCATGAGTTCATGTATAGCACATCGACTTCAAAAAGCCTAAACATTATGTATGTTTTAGACTTTTAATATAACTAATAGATCCAATATCGTTCTTCCGGTTATCTCCCTTATATATCCTTACGGGATATCAATGACTGGATAAAGGAATAGATTATGTGACAGTCATTCAAAGCATATGCATTTTATGGCTTCTCACTGTATGTTGGGTATGGAATCTGATTTAATCTGTTAAGTGTATTTTACATTTTTACTACAAATCCTATGTAAGAGCATAGTTATAAAAGTTCTGACCACCAAGACAGTCAAGAAATCAATGACAAGCCATGAACCAAATCACAAAAATGTATAGCATTTATATATCCCCACTCAATAACAAGGCATATTAACAAATAATATTCCCCTTGACCTCTATCGAACTTGAACATTTGTTTAGATGTTTTGCATTAAATTCCTAACATAATGTCCTTGAAGAATCAGCTAATATAGACCCTCTTAAGAGCATACTCTCTTAGGTCTCCCTTAGTTACACTTTCACTCAGTATTTTCCAAATTTATAATCTTTAGCTATTCCTTGGGATTCTCAAATTCTTTTTGGTTTACACGTCACAAACATTATAATTCATTTTTCAGCTTCTTCTCGAAAAATAACTCTGTTCATCACTTCGCATTAATATCTAAACTAGAACCAACTGAGGTATACCAAAAAAGTATAAAAGAAACACCCTTTGAAGTTTACTTTCATTTCTGACAATCAAACATATTAATTTTCAACTCCAAAGTTCTCATGGCTAGATACTAAATACCTCCACACAAAAACTGAAACACCCAACAGAGCTTACTAATATAACAGCACAACTAAACATTTCTCTCGCAAAGAGATACCATAACCAATAGATGGCCTCTCCCTATACGTTGGGTATGAAATCTGGTTTGATCGGTAACAAGGCTTTTTAGTTCATAAGTCCTTTGTAAGGGCATAGTTACAACAGTTCTGACCACCAAAACAGCATAAAGAAAAACGACAAACCTCCTCTAACAAATCGTACTATTAAACATGAAATCACACACAAGCTAATTCCTTATAACTTATGTCCTTAAATAATCAGTCTTTTTTATCACCAAATACAAAACGAATAGTTGATATCTTTTGGCTCAGTAGCCGCCAAAGCTGTAATCTGTATCTATTCCTTTAACCTCTATAACATGAATTCTTTTCATACATCATAAACTTTTTGTATGCATTTATCAGCTTCTTCTCTAGATAACTATATGCCCATCACTTCAGATCAATACCTAAACTCAAACTAATAAAATACGCCATATAGAGTACCAAAACAACCCTCTCGAGTTCATTTCCATTTCTTAAAACTCGCTCACTTCGCAAAAAGGAGCTACAATTTGACAATCAAACATGTTAATTTTCAGCTCCTAAATTTACTAACATAACCAATATCCATTTCGCATAAACTCAATATACCAACTTTGACTTGAAAAAGTCAAACTTGTACCACATAACCAGAAACCCTTCACAATCACAATAAATCACCTAAAAATCCAATCTTTTTACACAACCCAACAATCCAAAAACCAAATCATCAATCTTAGAAAATACCCACAAATGTTCCATGAAGAATAAACCCTAAATTTACATAATAAACTCCATTTAAAAAAAAAAAAAAAAAACTTTGAAAGGGTATAAGAAGTAACTGGTTTTGGGTCCAGCAGGGTGATTCCAAAGAGCTTGTAGCTTTGATGTCGCCATCTATACTTTCTCTCTCTAGAATATATGTATGACACGACAGAAGACCGAAATGTGTTTTGAAGGAACAGGATCAATGTTACACTATGGGTAGGTCTATGAGGTTTGTTATTGTACATGCGTTACCATTTTAGCAACCATGTTCCCTCGTTAAGATTCTTATCTTACATATCCACGTCAGCGTTTCGTAGACTTTGGCTTTTGACTTTACAAAACATTTCATTTAGACATACTTGAGTTTTCGAACGAGTCGACATTGTTCACTAGTGAAGTGTACTTGACCAAAACTTCCCATATTTCCAGCAAACAAATGATTGTACGAAAAGATGTGACATTTTTCTGCTAATGAAGAATTAGCATTGTCGTTTCAGATTCTTTAGATAAATATTTACAAATTGGTGATAATTTTTTGCGTGATAGTGTTATTGTTTCTTAGTGACGGTGTTATGGAGTTATATGATGTCGAAAAACTCTATGCTTTTCACGAAGAAAAACATGGCTTTCCTTGAATGATATGAAGCATTGATCGTACGAAATGGTCGTGGGCTCAATGCCCACAACATCTACATGGTCAATTTTCTAGGGGTGATTCCTGGCCAGATCCATTCATTTTGTTAGAAGTCGTTGCCTCACAAGATTTATGGATTTGGCATGCGTTCTTTGGTGTTGTAGGGTCGAACAATGACGTCAACGTTATACGTCAAACACCTCTTTTAAACGATCTCAAAGTCGGGAAAGTATCAGAGGTTCCGTTTGTGGCTAACGACGTGAATTATATATGGATATATTATCTTGCTGATGGGATATATCCGGAATGGGCTATGCTTGTTAAGTCTATTTCACAGCCAGGCTCGAATGATGCAAAGCGAATAAGATACAAGGAAGCGCATGAAGCAACAAGAAAATATGTGGAACAAGCGTTTAACGTGCTAAAGAAAAAGTGAGCTATAGTAAAAACGCCTGCACGTTCACGAAGTTTTGAGAAAGTTGCACATTTGATGTACACTTGTATCATATTACATAATATGATACGAAAAGACAAAAAAAATGCAATATCTCCAGGTTTTATCCAGAGGAACAACATCGTGATAATGATTCGGTACGATCCCAAGAATCCAGGTTACAAGTTATTAGGGAAATACACATCGAACAAACTCATCTAAATCTTAAAGCAGATTTAGTGGAACACATTAGACATTGAACAAATGAACACTAAATTTATTGTAATGTTTTTAATTTTATTTTGATTATTTTATGTAATGTTTGTAATTTTATTTGAAATATTAATGTAAAACTTTGTAATTTTATTTTAATTATTTTATGTAATGTTTTTTAGTTTAAATGAAATAAGTGAATTAACTAGAGTTTCATGACTTCATAATTACATCCAAAAAGATTAGGTTTAAGAAACATACTTGATCAAATGTTTTCGTAATCCTTTTTCTTGGAACACCAAAAAACTGCCTACAAATGACAAATATATGAATCCTGAATTTAGAAAGTTGAAGGCTTAATGTATATTCTAGTGAACAAATATTGAACATTTTAATAAAGATATTTTAGTGACATAGTCTGCTAAAAAAATAATAAATATATTTCTTTTTAATATCATATCAAATTGTCAATGGCCTTATTGACAAGTGCTAATCTTATTTATTTGTTTCTATTTTGATGTTTCACATTAACGTATTTTAGAAAGAAAAAAAATCAACTGAATGGTTATATGGCCACTAAGATTTTCTTAAAGTTCTTTGGGGAAAGGATGTTTGGCTAGAGGAAGTTTCAAGTTTGAGTCTCACCCGGGACTTTTACCGTTTCAGGTATAGGTGACAAATTGTGCCCAAAAGCAAAAAAAAAGAGCTAAAAATAGACAAATTTTTAAAAGATTTGGGCACATTTAGGCCCATCTTTTTTTTGAAATGGGCACATATAGCCCATTGAAAACTTAAATGGGCACTAACGGGCACATTTTTTTCTCTCAATTGTAGAACATTACGATCGTTTTAAAATTTTTTATATAATTATTTAAGTTTTTAATATAAATAAGATATTACGTTTAAGGAATTTATTTCGTCGTTTTAGGTCTTTTATTAAGCGATTTGTATAACATGTGCCCGTTTGGCCCGAGCCCATTTAGCCCGTGCCCGTTTAATCTTGTGCCCGTTCTAACCCGTCCGTTTTAGCCCGTGCTCGTGCCTGCCCGGCCCGCCCGTTTTGCCACCTCTAGTTTCAGGCGATAAATGAGGAGCTGGCGGATCTCGGGGTCAGCATACTGTCCAATTGAATGTTACTGCTGGACATGAACCACTAACAACTAAACAAGCCGTTTAAAAAAAATAATAAAATTAAATTAAATTAAATTAAAAAGAAAAAAAAATAGCGTGGAACATCAAAATAGAAACAAATAAATAAGGTTAGCATGTTGTCAATAAGGCCATTGACAATTCTAGTAATATGTGAGTTGCTCACGAATCTTAAGATTGTGGGTTCATGTCTCGATGAAGCCATTTGTGAAATAAGTGTAAAAAGAGTTGTCGTTCGGAAAAAAAAAATACACCAGCCTACTTTAGAGGCCGTTTAAGACACAGATTGAAATCAAGTGAATCCTTTCTACAAAAATTACATGACATACAATTATTAATGATTGTACCAAACTAGGTTGAACGACAAACTTCTTGTCACACATAACAAATCCTTTATAGACGTAGACCATTAGACTTTATGATCCGAGTTACATGTAATACATGATTATAAATAGATATCAACTTGTTTTACATAATTATACATATATAGTCACGCAAATAAATAAGTATAGAACACAATAATATACAAAATGTGAATATTATAATTTCTTTTCAAGACCAAGTTGGTGTAACAACTCTCATCGGTTTATAAAACTATAAAAGTACAACGACCAAAGTGTATTAGGTAATGTTTTGAGTACAATATTACAATGGGTCCTGCTATATGCACCAAGGATTTTTTTAATCAACTGGTGAGTATAGGGAATAACATCTTTTTAATTTTCTAAATATTTTGGGAATAGCAATTTTAACTTTTTCTGTCAACTCCACTTTTCAATACATTCAACTTCACTTTTTAATTCGGGTTCCCATATTTTTGTCAACTCATTCGGGTTCCCAAACTTTTAAGTACTAACTAATATCACTTTTCAATATCACTTTGATTTCTGTCAACTCATTCGGGTTCCCATATTTTTGAAAACTACAAACTTTATTTCCAGCTTCCTAACTAACTAATTTAATTACAGTAAAAATATAACATAAATCATGTTATATAAGTTGTCTAAATTTGATTTTTAAGTACTAACAATCTGTTATACCATTCAACATTACAAGGTAATCCACCAAAGTTATATTCTAATATAAGTTATTATCTTTTTCATTCCTTGAATCTTCACCGGAAATCCACCTTTCATCTTTGATGTTAGAGCCAAAACAAAAACAGGCTCACCACCATCAACACTTGCATGAACCAAAAATACCCATCGAAAACCCATCAGAAAAATACCCATCAACACTTGCAGTGGTCACGACAGTGTAATCGAAACAATTCGTTGGGCACTGACTCAAATCCTTCGTTGGGCACTGTGACACTTATCACCAAACAATCTCACCTTTCGTGTATGGACGTGTTATTGGTATACCCTTCGTCCATGAATCTCACCTTTGTTGGGCAGTGACTCAAATCCGACAGTGATTCAAACAAACCCTTTGTCCAGATCTCACCTTTTCTGTAATCGAAACAAACCCTTGGGCAGTGATTATGTTATACGAAACAAACCCTCCCCCCCCCCCCCCCCACAAACCTCACCTTTTCTGTAATCGTTGGGCTCCAAAAACCTTTTCTGTAAGGGGGGTTTGTGGTGGAACGGTGGTATTATAGTGGTGGTATACGAAACAAAAATGGGTAGATGGTAGATGGGTAGATGATTGCTGCGACAGTGGTTACAGGTAGATGGGTAGATGAGAGGATATAAGGTGGAGCAGGAAAATGTGGTGGCTGGGAGAAAGTTAAGGATTTTAGGGTTTTAAGTAGATGGGTTTTGTTGCTTAGTGGGCTTTTGGGGTTTTTTTTTTTTTTTTTTTTTTTTTTTTTTTTTTTTTTTTTTTTTTTAATATTATTGATTTAATAACTACTTTAGTAATATTATTGTATATTCTGATTTTTTTTTTTTTTTTTTTTTTTTTTTTTTTTTTTTTTTTTTTTTTTTTTTGCAGGAGCTTATTTAAGTTGATACGAGAAAATGTCCTTTTTTAATGAAAATATGCATACGTCACCATTTTTCACTAATGAGGTATAATTATTTTATATCATAGACGATAATTAATAAATATATGTTATTCTTTTAGAAGTGGATATTTTCATTCACAATAACAAATTTAATTTTAGGTGTTCAAAACTCGTGAAGACTTAAAAGGTTGGGCGCAAACTAAGGCACGGTCTCTCGGTTACGTCATTGTAACTCAAAAATCATACACGAACGAAAGTGGTTTTTTCTATGAAGTCACGCTTATGTGTGATCGTGGTGGTGAATATAAACCGAATGAAACAAGTAAAAACTCTGCTACCAAAAAGATTAATTGTCCATTCCAGTTGGTAGGAAAGTATTCAAATATGTATGGTGGTTGGTTGATGAGTGTGATATGTGATAAACATAATCATCTCCCTGCACAACATATGGAGGGGCATCCATATGCGAGGCGATTGACTAAAGAAGAATATCAATTGGTTGAAGATTTGACAAAGAAGAATGTGGAGCCACGTGACATATTGTCAATAATAAAGGCGCAAAATAAGGATAACGTGTCAACACTCAAAGATATATATAATGCACAATCTAAAATTCGCAAGGCCGGAAGAGTTGGAAAAAGCACGATGCAGGTAAAACTATTTTAATGTTTTTTCTCCTATATATTTTGGTTTATATCTTTTCAATAAATAAAAAGAAAAAATAATTATAAAATTTTCAACACAGGTTCTTATGTCTCTTTTACACTCTAATGGTTATGTTCATGATTTTTCTACAAATGATGTTACGAATGAGTTGGACGCTCTGTTTTTTGTTCACCCCACATCCTTTAATATATGGCGTGCATTCCCACACGTGGTGATAATAGATGCTACGTATAAGACAAACAAGTATAATATGCCTTTTGTGGAGATAGTTGGAGTAACTTCAACACACAAGACATTTTCCATAGCATTTGCCTTTATAAGTGAAGAAAAGACGAAAAACTATAAGTGGGTGTTAGAGTGCTTAAAGTTGACACTTAACGAGCGCATGCATCCACGTGTTATAATCACGGACAGAGAATTGGCTCTGTTAAATGCATGCGAAAAAGTTTTTCCGAATGCTACACAGTTACTTTGTAGATGGCACATTAGCCAAAATATTTTGAAGAATTGTAGGCCATCGATCACGAAGAAACGAGATTGGGACTCATTTATTTCGGCATGGAATTCACTAGAAGATTCTCCAACATGTGTGTTGTACTTGGAGAGTATATCCCCTTGGAGTCAATTGAGGTCTTGGTTTTTCAAAAAATATTAAAAACAATTATTATTGTTTTATTGCAAGTAAGTATATCCCCTTGGAGTCAATTGATATCTTTTGGAGGACACTAGATGTTTCATGGTCAAAACCCTTGGAAGATGAAGATATTCAATGTGACGATGACTTACACATTTTTAAAGAAAATTTCAACAAGCAGTCCAATGGAGGAAAAATGAGTTTCTTAAGAAAGCTAGGTTGTATGAGCAATCCAAGTGCAACTCTAATTAAAGAACCCACGGTTAAAAAAAATACCCGTGGACGACCAAGCTTGAAGAAACAACAAAAAAAGAAGTTTGTTGATCCGAAAGTTCAAGATCCTAGTAAAAGTAGTCAATCAACCAGCCTTTTCGGGGTAGACTTGAATGAGGAAAGACCAAGACATAGTTCATGCTCAAACTATGAAACACGTGAACGTGACGTGTTCCTGGACTTAAACTAGGAACCTCCGAGACATAGTTCATATGTGAGCCAATCGTCCACAAAACACGTTCCGGAAAGATTTTTGAATCAACTTCCACATATTTTCCATCCTTATGTTATAGATTTACAAGATGTCATAGGTGATGGAAATTGCGGATTTCGATCTGTCGCTGTCGCTCTCGGTCTCCCTTAAGATCATTGGCATCGTATTCGGTCTGATTTGGTGCAGGAGTTAGATTTTAACCAACCAAAATACAAGTATATGTTTGGAACGAGAGGTTATAAAACAATTTATGAGACTGTAAAAAAAGCTGGAAAATGGATGGAAATGCGAAACACGGGTTTGGTTATTGCCTCAGCATATAAAAGAGTTGTTATAAGTCTAACTGATGAAGGAAATGTTGGAGGCTGCACCACGAGTTTTCCGCTTTGATCGACACCACCACAATCGGAACCACATGAGACAATTGTGATTGCTCATGTGAATCGTAACCATTATATTAAAGCGACACTACGTGAAGGTTCACCATTACCGTTAACTCATCCACTTTGGATTACATATAAAAGTGAAAATGTATCAGGATGGGAGGACACATATGTTAGTCGTCAAAATGTGTTTCGCGAATATTATTATCGTATTCCGGAAAACATTGACCTAACAAAGTAATTATGTAACGTTATTTATATTGTATTTTTAATTATTCATTTTTAATAAAATTTGTATTATTTGTTCACTTATAAGTACGTATATGTATATGACAAAAGTAAAAAATAATTATATGTATATGCATATAGAAAAAAAAAATTGAGAAAGCATGTACACGTAGAAAGATTATTTACATTGAATGTCTATTTTGCCTCATTAATGTACATTAATGAAAGTAATCATGTCTCTAATCATGTCCCTAGAATTATTTTATATATTTTTTATAAAAAAAGTCAATGATTGACTCATCATGTTGGTGTATTTAGATCCCCTATTACAATTAGTGAAAGAATGAAAGAAGTATTCAAAGTCTTTTGATGGAGAAGCTTCCAAGTATCTAAAATAATGATTAATAAATGACTTTTAATGATTAATCAATTACATATGTGAAAACGTAGAGGGGGTGAATACGTTTCCGATTCAAACTTAAAACTTTTGTATCAAATATAGTATAAACCATTGCATTTGTTAATCTCGACGCGAGGATGCATTTAACGCATTACGGCATGTAAGGCCAACCCCTTAATATCACATAAGATTCCGCAAGATTAATGGTTCATTATAAATTAAGTTTCACCATTATTAGTCCGGTTGCTTTTTCTTGATCAAGCGTGTCATAATATGTAAAGTGTTAAATATAGTTTATGACTATATGAAAGACCAAGTATGCATCACAAACATAGACATCAACCACATAGAAAATAAACAATGTAATGCAAGAATAAACGTAAAGCGATAAGTAAAAGGATAGACAAACCAACACGAGGATTTATAGTGGTTCGGCTACAAGGACACCTTCCTTGCCCTACTCCACTCCCCGAGTCACCTACTCGAGAGTTCGTAATCACTACACGACACCAACTCCTTATGGCGGAGAATCCTTCACAACGTCGCCTACTCTTTTTCCGGTACTAGGCTAACCACCGGGTTCTTTCACACCAAGGTGAACCACACCTACCACAACGTCGCCTACCCTTTATCCGGTACTAGGCTAAGTACCGAGTTCCATTACAAAGGAGGAACTACTACCCAACACAACACCTATACCCCAAAGGAGACCAACTCCTTATTACAACACCATCAAGGATATCAATATCCTTGGATCCAATACTACTATATCTTGTACATTGAAACACACCATATCGAATGTACACCCTAGGCATCTTTCACTAATGTCATTGACACGATCCTTCAGCACCTTTCACTAATGCCTTCAACACGGATCTTCAGCACTCTTCACTAATGCCTTTGACACATCTATGACACCCGTTATGTTTTGTGGCCCAACATAACAAACCTTGTGTTTTATGGCACAAACACATAAACCATCTAGTCTAGTCATAGATATATAACACATCTATGATACCCGTTATGTTTTGTGGCCCAACATAACAAACCTTGTGTTTTATGGCACAAACACATAAACCATCTAGTCTGGTCATAGATACAAGAATATGATACTAGACATTATCCAAGACAATGTGTCTAATGGATATGAAATCCTAAACTAAACATCATGAACACAAAGCATGATGTAGTTAGTCTTCTATTAATGAAGATGACAAGTTTCCCAAGCTTGTTGTAGAAGATCTTCATGTGCTTGTATCTTGTGATGGGTGATCACTTTAGTAGGTAAGGATGCAAGATCTCTAAGCTTGCTTTAGAGGATCACTTCGGGAGTATGCTTACAAAAAATGAAAGTTAGAAGCATTATGATCATATGAGATGAGGGTGGTTTACATGTTTCCTAATGATCTAAACATCCTAGAAATGGTGGAGAGAAACTATGTGTGAAGGTGTAAAGAAATGGTAAGAAGTGGCTTGCTATTTATAGGCAAAAAGACCAAAACCATGTTCTGCCCCAAGGATCCCTTCTGGAGGGATTCGACCCTTGTAATTCCAGGGATCCGTGGGCACTTTGAGGGATCCGTAGGACGCTCCCTTTTGCCCATGGGTTTTGGGTCATGGGTCATGGGTTGGTCCATGGGTATTTCATTAGATACAATGTATCTAATAAATGCAATGCATCTAGTCAAATGGATATGGGTCTTGGGTCATGGGTTTTACCCAACACATTTACTTATGTTTACTTAAGTGTTTTATAAACTATTTAACTAAACATGTTTAATGGTTTGTTAGGGGTTTGATCATAAAGCAACATAACAAACATGTACGAACCTGTGTTGTAGCATACAAGGACTTGAGTCGTCGAGAGGTGTTGAGAGTATGTTGAGACAAAATATAATTACAAGTAACTTATACATTTTACGTTATGTATTACAAGTTACATGTTTGTCATCAACAAAACAAATGAGAATGTATAGATTAAATATCGTAATATTTGCACTAACAACATAGATGTATGCTTCTTCTTTTTTGGTTTTCCTGTATAAAAGTGGATTCATGTATGCAAGTTTGCTTATGATCATTTATAAAAGGTGAGAATGAAGCTATAACCCTTTTCTAGTTTAATTTATTGCATTTATTAGGCAATTTTATATTATAAACTCTATTTTATTTGTAGAAAAGTAGAATATCTATCATATTATGTTATTGATTTATTTGAGATTTGTCCATCATCGGTTACAAAGTCTATAACTTTCTTTGAGTTCATATCAAGAGTTTTGTGTGGTTCTCATATGTGTTATTAATCTTTGAGGTTAGTTCATTGAATAGACATCCAAATGCTTGGCCTTGTAGAATATGCACATGGTACACATTATGTAGTAGTATTTTTATATAATTTTGGATGATGGGCTTATATGATGCATAATAAATGTTATATTTTCTTATACTTATAATAAACCTTATTATTTGTAATGCTTTTTATGCCGTTTAGGTGCTTTAGATATTAGAGTTGGAAGAATGCAAATATTGTAGCAATATTAGTTTAAAATAGATATTGATGTTAAAACTCCTCATATATTTACTTCTGAATATTATGTAGGTTAATTTCACTTGAAAATAAAAATGGTCTGAAAAAGTGTTACATCTGCTATTGGCAATGACCTCGGAAAAGCAACATATTCGAGTTTGAGTGTTTGGCAACATGACGAAGATGACACACAAATTCTAAACGCTAAGAACCCTGTTGCTGTAAATCCCACCAACGTCATCTTTGGTATACTTTTCTTAGAATCAAGCACTTACTCTATAGAAAGTTGTTATATATAATCACTTTATCGATTAACATATAGACCAATTAAATAATTATTCTTCCTGGCATCCCTAGGTAGGAACACTACCAAGACAATGGTTCATACAAAAGATACAAAGAGAGTGGAAAGTGTTATTGATGAGGAAAAGATGTTCAGTCGGCTAGAAAATCTGTGGTATTTTGAACTCGTATAAATATGATTCGATAATGATGATGGCAATTGCCTCTATTAATCTGTAATTTGTGTGTACTTGTTGCATGTACGTATACAAAGTTTCTCTTAGTTCTCATATTGTTTTCAGTTATATGATGTCATTACATGTATTCAAGTTTAGCTGACATGCCTTGATCACAAATTACATACACATTTCATATTTATATTGAAATGATCTTTAAAAACCAGTCTAAATTTTTTATTCACATAACAATTGAATCACACTGCTAAAAAAACACGCAACAATGTTAACACACAGTCATTTATTGAAGGTAAATAACTCACACTTTCTAGTATTGTTAACTATTGGTAGAATCTAGGGCTAAGCACAAAACCGACCGAACCGAACCGAACAGGAAAACCGAGCCTCAGCCCTAGTAGAATCTATATAGCCCTCTTGAAGATTGTATATACTACTCACAATCAAGTGCTTATATATTAATTTAGATCGAATATATAAAAAAAGATTTCCCCTATTGATTCTTTTCGAAATCCATTTAACAAAATTGCAAATGTCAAAGGCTATGTTCATGCAATTGTTATAAATTTCAAGACCTTCAAATTGCCAAAACATTCTACTAGTCACTGAAACAAATTTTGTTTAAACATGTTTACAATCATTCATCGAGATAATTAGCCTCATGAGATGAAATTAAGTATTACACTAATTTAACATAAGCATCGGGAAATTCAAAACTATGAGAAGAAAAAAAAAAGACATAAAAATTCATAAGAGCAATCGATGTATATCACAAATAATTATATAGTTTGACACTTTGACCATACATACTTTTGATCGTTATTCCTTTACAGTAGCGGTCTCCTTTTCCTTGAAGTAGTCATGCATGATATATGAGTACAAAGTTACAAGCACAATAAATAGCATTAGCTAGCTAGGATACACGGAAATTCCGCCGGTATGCCGTATCATATATCCGAAACGTTTCGAAAATGGGAAACGTCCTTGGGAAAAGTGGAAATGTTTATTCAATTGACGTATACCGATCCTTATCTAGGAAACATTTGTGGAAACGTTTCTGACCCAAAAAGTCACGTTTCTTATTGGCCAGTAACTAAAAAGCTTTAATTTTAATTAACTATCTAATTTCCAAGTTGGTAGAAGACAAATCGTCTATAACTGATTCATAACTCACGACTCATCAAGTTCAAACGTCCATAACTCATAATCGTGATTCTTCATCTCCGATTCTCAAAAGTTGAAAACTGCAATTGTTCGTAATCACTCGGTACATCACAATCGGCTAACTGTTACGTTTAATTCTCAACTCGACAATCTTCGTCGGTCAATTTCTCAAGTCGGCAATCTTCAAATTTTCATCGTGAAATTTCTGAAATCTCATCAGGTGAGTAAAATACTAAAATTGATTGCATTTATATCATTATCGGTTACATGAGTATTTGATTGTTCTTCAGTAAGTTAAAAAATAGAATTCCTTCTATATAATATATGTAAAATTTCTAATCACTGCGAGACTGCTATCTTTGATCTTCATTACATCTGTAGTTTTGTATATTGCTCGTATATTGGTTCTAATTAGTAATTTGTTATGTATGTTGCTTGCAACGAAAAGACTTTAATTTGTATAAGCATGACTTCAAATCCTGGTACAAGCAAAACTAGTGAAAGTGTTTCCTCGTCACAAATCGCCGACAAAGCATTGTGATGGGATTATGTTATTAGAGTTTCTAAGATAGTTGAGAAGGGAGGTACATGGAAGACAATTTGTCATATACTAAAATATTATAAAACACGTAACGTTTCTCCGCCGTACCCGTTTTTTGAATTTTAGGATATTGCTGTTTCTCGGTACCCGTACCCGTCCTCGTTTCCGTCCTCGTGCAACTTAGTTAGCTAGTAAGTATAAAGATAATCGCACATTTTTGGAAGCCCTAATTAAACTCATCGGATTTTCTGAGAGGGTTGATACAATCTTGTTAGAGCCATTATAACATTTACACTCAAAAGGATCAAATTCGGTTGTACACAAGATTCAAGCAAAATTTTAAGATATACCGAATAGTTTTTTCTTTTTTCATATAAAGACTGAATTCGAGGCATACATGTTGGGTTTTGAGATACTACTGTTGATACTTCTGCTCTTATAAGTTTTAACTGCTCAAGTGTTTTTATTGAAGAATGCTCTAAGTCGTTACTGTTGCTGGTAGAGTGTGAACTACTGCTAGTGTATTTGAACTACTGCTGGTGTTCCTGAAGATGATCAAGAAAATACACCAAGTGGTAACTACTGCTAGACTAAGAGTTTCTACAGCTAGTGCAAAGTTACTGCTGCTGAAGATTTAATACTGCCACAGTTAAGGTTTCTACTGCTGAAGTATATTAACTACTGCTGGAGTATTAGAGTCGGTTTATATTATAAAATGCTTGTACCTAAAGTTTAGTATTAGATAAACATAGAAAAGATTCTATAAAGATATACATTGTATAGAAAGTTATTGTAAACCGACTAGGACTCCTTAATCTATAAAAAGAGGTCCTAGGGCATTGTGTAGAGTATGATTTGTTTTAGATATTCAAGGTTGTAAGCAATAATACTATTAATAATATTAGTATTATATCAATAATATTGAAGCGTTTGGTTTGTTATTCTTTGTGTTCTTCTAAATCATTAAGTGTTAAATTCTGCATAATACTTAGTGAATTAAACAGTTTCTTAACCTAAGCCATATTCGATCTATATTTACAAGTGTACACTGGGATCAACAAGTGTTATCAGAGCTTGTGTGATCTAGAAGCTGTTATACCAAGAAGAATACCAATTGTGAAGAGATGGATTCAACACAAACTTTGGCGACAAACAAGGTTTCCATGCTCAAGCCTAATGAGTATGAGACGTGGCGACTGAGAATCGAGCAGCACATACAGATGATTGACATTGGTCTCTAGGAGGTCATTGAAAGTGGTAATACTGCTGTGAAAGCAGGAGCAGATGGAAAAGTTATTCCACTCACTGCTGCAGAAGACAAAGCTCTAAGGAGGTTGAAAATCAAGGCCAGATCTTTTCTAATGATGGCCATTCCTGATGAATATCAGTTGACTTTCAACACCTTCAAGGATGCTAAACTGTTGTTGGAGGCTTTGGAGAAGAAGTTTGGTGGGAATTAGGCTACCAAAAAGAACAATAAGAATCACCTCAAACAACAATATGCAAACTTCTCTGTCTCAAGTACTGAGACTCTTTATGAGATCTTTAATAGGTTGCAGAAGATTGTGAGCCAACTAGAGCTTTTGGGAGTGGTTATTGAGCAAGAAGATTTGAATCAAAAGCTGCTAGGATGTCTTCCATCTGAATGGAACACACATGCAATTGTGTGGAGAAACAAGCTTGAGTTAGAAAAGTCAACTTTGGATGATCTGCGCAATAATCTCAAGGTTTATGTAGATGAAGTGAAACAAATGTCAAGTTCCAGCTCCAGTTCACCAAATATGGCATTTGTTTCATCCAACAGCATTGTCAACACAATAGGTGAAGTTACTACTGCTCAGAAAGTTAGTGCTGCTAGCACACGAGTTACTACTGCTGGAGGTGATAACTTGAATGATGCTGCCGTATGTTCTTTTTTTGCCACTCAAGGCACTGCTAATCAACTGGCAAATGAGGATCTTCAACAGATTCATCCTGATGATTTAGAGGAGATGGATCTTAGGTGGCAGATGGGTATGCTAACAATGAGGGCAAGAAGGTTTTTGCAAAGGACTGGGAGAAGCTTGCAGATGAATTGGACTGACAGAGTGGGCTTTGACAAGTCCAAGGTTGAATGCTACAACTGCAAGAAGAAGGGTCACTTTGCAAGGGAGTGCAGATTCCCAAGGTCACAAGACAACAGGTCAAGGGAAGTGGAAAGAAGGACTGTGCCAGTTCAAAAGACTTCAACAACAACTGCTTTAGTGTTAATTGATGGATGGGGAGGATATGACTGAAGTGACCAAGCTGCAAATGGTCCTACTGATTATGCACTCATGGCATTCTCATCAAGCTCAAGCTCTTCAGGATCAGACTCTAAGGTATCTTTTGAGTCATGTTTTTTACATCCTTGTTTTTATAAATCTGAGTATAATAAAGTGTTTAAAGAGCTTGAAGATGCTAAGTTAATGCTTTTAGGCTATAAAGAGGGTTTGAAATCTGCTGAGGCTAGGTTAGAATTCTTTAAATCTAATGAACTTGTTTTGTGTGAGAAAATTAGAACATTAGAAGTTGAGGTATATCTAAAAGATCAAACCCTTGATGAGCTTAAAAAAAATATGATAAGGTTCAAACAGAGAAAGATAGTATTGAGTTAAATGTTTAACAAATATGAATATCTATCTAAAGAAGTTAACAAGATGCTAGACTGCCAGGTTTATAATAAGATGAAAGGAATAGGGTACCATGCTGTTCTACCTCATGTAACTGGAAAATTTTCTCCCCCTATGCTTGATTTGTCTTTTAAAAGTGAAAAAAAGGTTGTTGAAACACCTAGAGATAAGGTGTCTGCTAGAGTAGAGTGTGAAGAGGATAAAAGGAAGTCTGATGCCCCACTAATAGAGGAATGGGTGTTAGATGATGAGGATCAAGCCGTGGTCACACCTAGAGTCAAAAATAAAATTGTTGCTACAACTGATGCTAGGGAAAATGTAGAATCAGTAGAGCTTTGTAATAAGAATACTTCTAGTCGTAGAGGAAATCAAAGAAATTGGAACAATTTGATGTCTAATAGACTAAAGAGTGATTTTGTAATGAATAATAAAGCTTGTTTTATTTGTGGTAGTTTTGATCACTTGCAATTTCACTATAATCATAATACAAAAGGAAAAGTGATACAAATTTAAGCTAATAACACTCACCCTTATGCTCAAAAGTCTCTAGTTCCAAGAGCAATCTTAATGAGATCAGGCTTAAAAATTGTTAATACTGCTAGATCTGTAACTACTGGTTTCAAAAAACCTTCAGTTAATGCTGCCCATTCTAAGTCATGTTTTTCAAAAGAGGCATATTCAACTATTTATAGACCCATTCAAAAGAGAACAACATTAATAAATAACAAAGATAAACATAAGGTAAACACTGCTTTCATAAAACATGTAACTAATGCTTGGCAAAAAGCTAATACTGCTAAGCCTAAGGCAACTGCTAATGCTGTTATTGGTAAAGAGGTTAAAGCTGTAAAAGCCTCAGCTTGTTGGGTTTGGAGACCAAAGATACCTGTTTTAGAACATGTCTCCAGAGACAATAGTGCATCTTATGTACTTAAGAGATTTGATTACATGGATGTACAAGGCAGATCCAAGTCTATCATGGCTTGGGTCCCTAAGAGAAACTAATTCTCTTACTTTATGTGTAGGGCAATCCACAGGTGGACTTACTTGAACGAGGTGTATTTGACAGTGGATGCTCTAGGCACATGACAGGAAAAATGTCCTATCTTTCTAATTTTGTGCCTATTGATGGAGGATATGTTGACTTTGGAAGCAACCCAAAGGGTGGTAAGATCACTAGGAAAGGGAAAATTAAAACCAGTACTCTGGATTTTAAGGATGTGTATTTTGTCAAAGAACTCAAGTTTAATCTCCTTAGTGTGTCACAAATGTGTGACAAAAAGGATAGTGTTCTTTTACTGAAACTAAATGTATAATCTTATCTCCAAACTTTAAGCTGATTGATGAAAGTCATATCCTGCTTAGAGTTCATAGAACAAATAATATATACAGTGTTGACTTAAAGAACATGGTTCCTAAGGGTGGTTTGACTTGCCTATTTGCTAAAGCCACATTTGATGAGTCTAGACTTTGGCATAGAAGGCTTGGTCATTTGAATTTTAAAACTATGAACAAACTTGTGAAGGGACATCTTGTGAGAGGATTACCTTCCAAGCTTTTTGACTTTAATGAAACATGTGTTGCTTGTCAGAAGGGAAAGCAACACAAAGCCTCTTGTAAGACCAAGGCTGTGAGCTCAATCAGCCAGCCCTTACAAATTCTTCACATGGACTTACTTGGACCTACTTTTGTTAAGAGCTTAATTAAGAAGATGTACTGCCTAGTTGTCACAGATGACTTCAGTAGATTCACTTGGGTTTTCTTTTTAGCATCTAAGGATGACACTAATAGGATCATGTTAGGATTTAGAAAATCCTGTAATTAAAGAGTCGGTCACCTCAAGTATATGTATTCGTTAGAAAGCTCGTAGTCGTAGTCATTTAGTGTTAGTAAGTAGTTTGTTAAGTAACACCGTGGAGGACGGACGGGTCTTTACCCACTGTATGCCTGATCCACAACCCGTAGGAGGCGTGTCTTGTAAGACTATAAATACCCTTTGCCTAGCAAGGCAAATGGTTGGAGCTTTCATAATATCATTTTTCTTTGTCTCACTAAAGTTCCCAACTCTCTTCCACTTTCTCTCTCTAGACTCATTTTATACGCCCCATATTTGAGGTTGTTTATGTGTTTGTGAAAACCAATATGTTACAAATCCTTAAGGCATTCATAACCAGAATAGAAAACCAAATTGATCTTAAAGTTAAAGTGATAAGATGTGACAATGGGACCGAGTTTAAGAATAAAGAGATGAACCAGTTTGTGAAGTGAAGGGTATTATGAGACAGTTTAGTGTAGCTAGGACTCCTCATCAAAATGGAGTGGTTGAGAGGAGGAATAGGACACTTATTGAGGCTGCTAGGACTATGCTTGTAGATTCAGAATTACCAACTACTTTTAGGGCTGAGGTAGTTAACACTGTTTGTTATGTGCAGAATAGAGTTTTGGTAGTAAAACCTCACAACAAGACCCCCTATGAGTTATTTCATGGTAGAACCCCTACCCCAGACTTTATGAAACCATTTGGGTGTCCTGTCACTATTTTTAATACCATAGATCACCTAGGCAAGTTTGATGGGAAGGCTGATGAGGGATTTTTTGTTGGGTACTCACTAAATAGTACTCCCTCCGTCCCATATTAAATGTCCATTTTTGACTTTTGGAGTCTTTTTTCTTCTATTTTGACTCCAAATATTTTTGTTTGTGTTATATAATACTTGATGAAAATTATATCAACGAAAATGCATTTGAAACACAATTCATTCATATATTTTGCATCAAGTGTTATATAGCACAAAGATAAATATTCAAGGTCAAAGTTAATGATAAAAGACTTTGAAAGTTCAAAGTGGACATTTAATATGGGACGGAGGTAGTAAAGCATTTAGGGTATTTAACAGTAGAACAAGGAGTGTTGAACACAAAGACCTTGATAGATCTTAAGCACTCGGAGATCGTTAGTGTTGCCAATGTAATCACAAGCAAACTAATGGAAGATCTCTACAACTCGTATTATGAAGCGGAAAGTAAATACAAGTTATATTAACTAAGAACTCTTTGATCCTCTATGGATCTTTTGATTATAGAAACTCTATGTTTCGGATAGTTTTCAAGACTTGAAAAGCTTTAGAAAAGCTTATCTATTACAAACTAACTTGGTTTCTTATATAGGCAAGAAACCCTAATGAGCGTTGACAATTTACGCTCCTAATACTAACATAGACTAAGCATGCATTTTAGACAAGCATGCAACTAATCATATTGTTTTGTTAATCATATTGTTTATTCTGAGTAAGCTCTACATAATACGGCGCCAACCTATACATACGGCGCTGACTTTTACTCTAAACTGAGCTTATCTCTCCTACGTGGATTCACATCTTCAGCAGCAACACGATATCTGCTTTAACACTTCTGCTGAAGTGGTACTTTAGCAGAATCCTTTCTTCTTCGGCAGAATCCATTCGGCAGATGCTTCGGCAGAATCAGTAGTTTACCTTAATTCCCAACAATCCTCCCCTAAACTGGAATTTGACTAGGTTAAGTTCCAGTTTTCTTGATAGATCGATAATGTTGTTGAGGATTGTACCATTTGACGAAAAATTTCCAAACAAGATCCTCTCCATATCTTGAACACTTCTGAGCTATGAAAGTCCAGGTTTTTGAGGATCAGCAGCAAAGATTCAGAAGAAGAACATCTCTATGATGACTGAACTGTGGTACACCAGATCTTTGCAGCAACATATCATCATGTACATCAAAACATATAAGTTCAATACTATTCTCATCACTTCCAGGTGTGTTAACTCCTGTGAGAGGTGAATCATTGAAATTAATGGATTTGATGTCTCTTTACCAATAGCCATTACTACTGGAGTAGCCACATGTTTGAGTTCGAAAACTATGGTACATTGATAACCATCTGATTTATTGGCAAACCAGCAACCATATAAACGGATTTGTCTTGTCTTTACCTGTAGCCGTTTGCTCAGGACTAGTCAATTCTTAGAATTGGTGAATTGAGAACCAAATATGGATTCAGTTGCCTTTACCACATGCCATATACATGTGGGCTAGCCAATTCTTGGATTCCAAAAAGGAATAGACCATGGTGAATTGATGACCATACAACCCTCAGCAGTTAAGCATGGGTGGTTGCAGACCCTATGATTTTGAGCAAACCATTACAGCTATTAACAGATTTGTTGTGTCTTTACCAAAGCTGTACCCTTTGGACTAGCCAACTCTTTGACATACACAAGGTACATCAGGTGAGTTAAAAACCATCAGAAATGGGCAATCAACAAACCTGCATAAAAGTTTGGTTTTTTTTTTTTTTTTTTTTTTTTTTTTTTTTTTTTTTTTTTTTTTTTTTAACTAAAAATTGAAAAATCAACACACGAAAAGACAGGTATATACATAACACAAATAAGAAGCAACAAAACAAAGAAATGCAGATGGTACCATGTGTCCTGATAGGGATGAGGATGAGGCCTATTGCAGTTGTTGAAGTTGAGTCTTGATCAATCCTACCAGTGTTAGAGCTGACTGTCTTTCATTTCCCACAGGGTCTGGAGGAATTTCCAATTTCTGACTCAGCATCTTTTCCATTAGTCTTTTGGGCAAAGGATACTTTCTTTCAGAAAACATGTAGACAGTGATTCCACCCTTAGTCTCAAGCATATGCACACGAGGGAGAGGATAGAATCTCCAGGATTCAAGCTTCCACCGATGTGAGTTTTCTCAAATGGAAGATGCTTTGCTATTGGGAATGTGAGAGTTTAACAGGGCTTGAAGATCTCCTGGTAAAAACATTCCAGAACCTTGTGGTTCCTTGTTGCAGTAATAGGTGGTAACACGAGTGAACAGAGAAAGTAAGTCTGCCCTGTCTACCAAGTGTAGAATTTCCTTTAGAAAGGTGAATTCCATTGAAGTGGAGTCCCTTCGATGAATGACATTCATCTCATCATCCTTCAATTTCCAATCTACCACCTCATCTGAGTTTCCGTCAGGGTAATCAGCAGCAGATCCTTCTATAATGAAGGTGGAGTCATCAGCTTCAAGATCCACAGGAGATCTTTTGGCCATTCTCTTCTTCCTCCCACCAGTCTTATTATGGTCCCCAGATGGAGCATTTTTAGCTTGAACTTGTGTGGTAAGACTTGAAGAGGCATAGGGAGAGTTAGTTGAAACACCTTCACGTAGTGCATTCATCCTGTGAAGCATTTTTCTCGCCCTTTCAGATGCTTCAGGAGTATTGGAAGATGCTTCAGCAGATTGACCCTTGTCAGTATAAGAAGCAGCTTCAGTAGATGCTTCAGTAGGAATGACTGGAGATGATTCCTTGGCTGGAGCAACACCAGACTTGAGTCTTTTGGCTTTTGGAGAAGCTTCATTCTCTGTAATCCTTCTCAAGTGTGTGGAATGTGCTGAAGATGATGATTTGTCCTTCATGATCTGATTATATTTGCGATACAGGACATGATCAGGAAAAGCCTTGACTTGTTTCATTGTTAAGCCAGAGTTGTACATTGAGCATTGGTTCTTCACCACCATTCTCTTTAGCTTTAGAAGGAGGTTTGTCTTTGGCCTTCTGAGCTTTGATGGCCCTCTTTTGTGCTATGGCTTCTTGCTTCCTTTGTCTTCCCTGAGCCATCATTCGCTCCACATAATTGTCACTGAGGAAATCTCCACCTAGTATAGTTTGAGCAAGAGAAGGTCTTGAAATGACTTGCTGAGTTAGAATATCCCAGTGTTCAGCAGGCATCTGAACCCTCATTGCATCCAGTTCTCTTCTTCTCTCAGGAGTTAAAGATGAAAAGTCCTCTGTTTGGAGTTGATGAGCCAATGCTACACTTTCCTTTGACTTCTCAAACTCAGCCAATCTACTTGCTTGACCCAGTCTTTCCTCCTTACTTACCAGGTCTGGACCAAGCTCATCTTCAGATAAATCAACTACAGGAACCTCAGTAGATATACCCAAGTCAACATGTTGATCTAGATTATCAACTGGAGTGGTCAAGACAACAACATCAGAAAGATCTGCAGAAGGTGAAGGGCCTGAAGGTTTTTGAACAGATGAAGATTGACCATGATCCGAAGATGCATCCTCCATTTACACATCAGCAGATTTAGCCTTGTCAACATCAGTTTCCTTTGAAACTTCAGAAGATACTTTATCAATAGAAGATCTCTTTCTTCTTTTGTAAAGGACAGGTTTCTTCTTCTTAGAGGAGGCAGCAACTACTGAGGCAGGATCATTGAGAGAAACATCAGCCAACATGTCCAGAGACTCAAAATGAGGTACTTCTTGTTCTTCATCAGAGGAAACCACAAGTTTCCTTTTGGAGGGCCCTTTCAGTTTGTCCTCTAATTCCTTTTCTTCAGTATTATAACTTCAGTGGAATCAAATTGTATGCTTCAGTACTTTTGTTTTCAGAAGAAACAAGCAACACTCTTATAGCTATCTTGACCATGTACCATTGAGTCACACTTTGATGAATTTGAACTTGATCATGAAATGGACAAGCTGCAATTCGGATAACTGCAAAACAGATACAAAAATACACAAGAACAACACAAAAACAAGCTAACAAAAGAGTTATAAGACTGTTAGTGTTAGTAACGAAAAATGAATATCAGAGACAAAAATGCAAATGAGAAACTTAAGAAGATAAAATCTATTAAATAAACGCTATCACTATTGGCAAAATGATGTTTTTACAAAGCTACTGAAAGAAGATAAATTTAGAAAAACTGTTTATTGAACAAAATATGACACAAACAAAATATGCAGAGTTTGTACAAAATCCTCCCCTGAGGCATATGCCTCCCCTGAGGCCTATGCCTCCCCTTAAACTATGCAGTCAAGGGTTTAACATTCCAATTTTGACCACTAGGTGTTGAAACCTTGGTCCATCAAACGCTTTTGTTAACAGGTCTGCCACATTATCATCAGTATGGATTTTAGCCACTTTTATCAAATGTTGTTCATATGCATCTCTTATAAAGTGGTGCCTGATTTCAATGTGTTTTGTTCGACTGTGAAAAACTGGATTTTTGACTATGCAGATGGTACTTTGGTTATCTATATGAATTGTAGTATTCATAAAGTTGTACCCATAGTCCAGCAATTGGTTCTGAATCCAAAGGACCTGTCCACAGCAATTTGCAGCAGCAACGTATTCTGCTTCAGTAGTTGAGGCAGCCACAATGGTTTGTTTCTTGCATTGCCAAGAAATCAACCTCTTGCCTAGAAATTGGCAGCCTCCAGTTGTGGATCTTCTATCCAGATTTGCACCAGCATAATCACAGTCATTATATGCTTCCAACTTGAAAGGAGACTCTTTTGGGTACCAAAGGCCTAAAAGAGGTTGGCCTTTGAGGTACTTAAAGATCTTCTTGACAGCATTTAGATGGGAAGTAAGTGGAGTGACTTGATGTCGAGAACAAACACTCACAGCAAACGTAATATCAGGCCTTGAAGCTGTTAGATACATCAATGAACCAATCATTGACCTGTACAGATGAACATTCACAGGTAGATCTGGTTCATTATTTACTTTAGTCTTTGGAGCTTCATAAGGTGTTGTGGCAGTCCTAACACCTTCCATACCAAACTTCTTCAGAATGTCCCTCACATATTTATCTTGACAGATAAAAATGCCATCTTGTTTCTGCTGAACTTGGAGACCCAAAAAGAAAGTAAGCTCTCCCATGGCACTCATTTGAAATTCACCCTTCATTAGTTCCTCAAATTCCCTGCACCAAGCTTCGTTTGTAGAGCCAAAAATAATGTCGTCCACATAAACTTGCACAAGAATGATGTCTGAGTAATTTTTCTTTAGGAACAAAGTTTTGTCAATAGCACCTCTCCTATAGCCATGCTTCAGTAGGAATGATGAAAGCCTAGCATACCAAGCTCTTGGTGCCTGATGTAAGCCATAAAGAGCTTTAACAACCTTGTAAACATGATTTGGGTGATCAGGGTCTTCAAATCCCTTTGGTTGAGTGACATAAACTTCCTCTTCAATCTCACCATACAGAAAAGCACCTTTGACATCCATTTGATACACCATGAAACCCATGTAAGAAGCATAAGCCAAGAAAATGCGAATAGCTTCTACTCTGGCAACAGGGGCAAACACTTCATCATAATCAATTCCTTCCTCTTGTCTGAAACCTTGAGCCACTAATCTTGCTTTGTTTTTGATCACTACACCCCGAGCATCTCTCTTATTCTTCAAAATCCACTTTGTCCCAATGGCATATTTGCCATCAGGTAGTGGTACCAAGATCCAAACCTGCTGATTGTGAAATTGTTGCATCTCTTCTTGCATTGCTTCTAGCCAACTTGAATCATTAAGAGCTTGAGATACACTGGTTGGTTCCACTTGAGAGAGAAAACAAGCAAACAGACAATGTTTGAAGTCTGTGTGATTGTCTCTTTGCTGGTTGGAGACATAAGAGAGAAAAGCAATCTGCCCAAATTGAGGACTTGTGATAGCCCTTCGAGTTCTAACAGGTGCCAGAAGATCACCTATGATGTTGGATTGAGGATGAGCAATGTTGATCCTCTGAGTAGCAGTGGGGCTGACTTCAATGGAAGAATCAACATTGGTGATTGTTGGTTCAAATTCAGCATCATAAGAGGGTGAGGTGAAAACGCCAGCTTTGGGTTGATGATTTCCAAGATCGGAGGGTTTTGGAAAGCGTGTATGAGGTTCTCCAAAGGCTGAAGACACTTGAGAAGGAACATGAGAAGAAACAGCGTAGCCTTCAGCAGATTTGTGGATGGTAGGTGTGACAGAGTCAACTTCAGCAGACACGTGGTTTCTGCTGACTCCTTCATTATCTACCTCTCCATTCAGTTTCTCTGCTTCAAGCTTAGCAGCAAATTCTTGTGTTTGAAGCCTAGCAAGGTCCTCAGCATAATGAGAGTCATCTTCATCACTCGTATCAGCAATATCCTTGGAGGTGGTACCTGCAATATTGTTAGGAGAGAAAGAAGGCACCAGTATGGGTTGCTCATCATCTTCAAACTCATTTTCAGAGTCATCATCTAAGGGACCTGCTTTGTTAGTGGGAGAAGCTTGAGGACCTGCATTTTGGTTAGCTAAGTGTCTAGTGTAACCCAAGGAATCAGTTAAGTAGTCAAGGTCAAAAGACCATGTATGACCCTGTCCTTGAACATTATGCTTATCTTCCAAAAATCTCAGGTTCAACGTCTCCTCTATCTTCTTGGCTTGCAAATTGTACACCCTGTAGGCCTTACTATGAGCTGAATACCCCACAATATAGCCATCATCAGCCTTCTCATCAAACTTTCCCAACGGATCACTGGTGTTTAGAATGGTCACTTGACAACCAAAAGGTTTTAGGTAGTGAATGACAGGAACCTTCCCAAAGAGAAGTTCATATGGTGTTTTGAGTTGAGGTCTTGTAATGGAGACCCTGTTGAGCACATAGCACGCTGTGCCAACAGCTTCAGTCCAGAACATAGTGGGGAGTTTAGAATCTGCAAGCATAGATCTTGCAGCCTCTATTAAGGTCCTATTCTTTCTTTCAGCCACCCCATTTTGTTGTGGGGTTCTTGGATTACTATAGTCCCTTTTTATACCTTTTGACCCACAGAGTTCTATTAGAATTGCATTTTTAAACTCTGTACCATTATCACACCGAATACCCTTGACCTTTTTGTTCAACTGATTTTCAACGAGAGTGATGAATTCAGTCAGCACTTGAGATGTTTCATCTTTGGTTCTGAGAAAGAAAACCCAACAAAATCTGCTATAGCCATCAGTGATAACCAAACAGAAGAACTTATGATCAATGCTTCTGACTTGAGTTGGACCAAACAGATCCATGTGGAGCAACTGAAGAGGTTCAGTAATGATGCTCATAGCATTGATAGCTTTGTAAGAAGCTCTGTGTTGTTTTCCTTTGTTGCAAGCGACACAATTATGATCATTTGTGAATACTTTGGTGGAAAGTAGTTGGAACTTGGAGAAGGTACCATTGTGTTGGAGTGAGATGTTCCAACAAAAGCAGCATGGCCAGAAGATGATGTACGGTAGGGAGTCCTGACATCTGGTTCAAGAGTTCTGAGTCTGTTGTACAGCTCATCAAAAGTGAGCATGTCCAACCCTCCTTTAGCCTTGAGTGCTATACTAACATGCAACCATGATGGCGGCAAGGACCGCAAGAACTTTGAGTTGCAATCTTCATTATCCGGTTTAGCATTCAGCTGATTCAGCTGACTCAAGATCCTATGGAACCTGTCGTATCCCTTGTGGATACCTTCTTCTTCTGATATATTGAAGTCCTGAAACTGTTGTCTTAGCATGGACTTCCTCATTCTCTTTGATTCTTCATTTCCACCGAACCTTGCTTTGAGAGCCATCCATATGTCTTTTGCATCATCCATATGATGAAAATCACACAGATGATCTTCTGGAATGGCTTGAAGCAGAATAGTTTTTACTTTATGCTCTCTCTGCATAGCCAGCACTTCTTCAGCAGTTTTTGGTGGAGCCATGATAAACTTCCCATCCCTGTCAGGAATCATTTTCTTTAGACTGTTTCCTTTCTTTACTACCTCCCACAGATTCCAATCAATATTGGAAATCCAGTTTTCCATCTTCATAGTCCAAAGTTCATACTCTTCCCTCTTTAAATAAGGAAATTTACCATTGCTGTTTGAGAGACTGAGTTGTTGCATGGAAGTGGTGTTGGTGTTGTTTGTGTTGGTGACTTCATTTTCATTATCGGATCCAGGCATGGTGAATGAATGTTAGTTTGTATGAGGAGAGAATGGTTCTTAGTATCGTAGAGACTTTCCCGAGGCTCTGATACCACTTGTTGAACACAAAGACCTTGATAGATCTTAAGCACTCGGAGATCGTTAGTGTTGTCAATGTAATCACAAGCAAACTAATGGAAGATCTCTACAACTCGTATTATGAAGCGGAAAGTAAATACAAGTTATATTAACTAAGAACTCTTTGATCCTCTATGGATCTTTTGATTATAGAAACTCTATGTTTCGGATAGTTTACAAGACTTGAAAAGCTTTAGAAAAGCTTATCTATTACAAACTAACTTGGTTTCTTATATAGGCAAGAAACCCTAATGAGCGTTGACAATTTACGCTCCTAATACTAACATAGACTAAGCATGCATTTTAGACAAGCATGCAACTAATCATATTGTTTTGTTAATCATATTGTTTATTCTGAGTAAGCTCTACATAATACGGCGCCAACCTATACATACGGCGCTGACTTTTACTCTAAACTGAGCTTATCTATCCTACGTGGATTCACATCTTCAGCAGCAACACGATATCTGCTTTAACACTTCTGCTGAAGTGGTACTTCAGCAGAATCCTTTCTTCTTCGGCAGATGCTTCGGCAGAATCAGTAGTTTACCTTAATTCCCAACAAGGAGGGTTGAGGAGAATCTACATATTAGGTTTAGTGAAAATTCACCTAATGTTGTAGGAAGGGGTCCTGATTGGCTGTTTGATATAGATGCACTAATAATGACTATGAATTATGAGCTAATTGTTGCAGGGAACCAGACTAACAAAAGTACAGGTACAAAAGAAAATGCTGCTGCAGATCAAACTAGGGTGGAGAAAGAATCTGTTGTAGACTACATCCTGATGCCTATGTGGACTGGTGACACACTAATCTTCTCAATTTCAAAGGGTTCACATGATGCTGCTGAGAAACCTTCCGGTGATGATTGTGGTGTAGTTACTAAAGATCCCGGGAACAAGATTACAGATGATGAAGAAGTTTCTAGTGCAGATCTTGGAGGGGATGATCCTAAGAAGGATGATCTTGTGTCAGCTGATAACACTAGCAACAAAAATTCTGAATTTGCTGCTAAGCCTAATGTTCCTACTGCTAAAGGAAGCCTTGATGAAAATAACACTAGCAGCAGTTATTCTGAACCTGCTGCTACGCCTAGTGTTAATGCTGTTGGAGCCACTCTCAAGGACTATGAATATGATGACACCATGCCTCCATTGGTAGATATGTATGTTGACACTGATAAAGATATATTTGGTGAATTTGATGAAGAGGCTGACATGACCAACTTAGCAGATGACATTCCTGTCAGTCCTATTACTACTACCACAATTCACAAAGATCATCCAAAAGAGCAAATAATTGGAGAGTTGCAGTCTGCTGTTTAAACCAGAACTAAGTCAAAGGGTTTTGTTGGATCGATATACTCTGACCAAACTAACTTATGTAGCTTGTAAGGGCTTAGCAACCTCGGATAAATCCTAAGTTACTAACAATGAAACACTGAATTTACTCTATTAAGTATGCGGAAACTACTTCAATAAAGCTAAGAAGAATAACTTTAACTTCAACGATTTTATTAATACTTTGAACCTGCTTGATACACAGATTCACTAACAACCCTAATAAGTAATAACTCTAATATCGAACTTGATAAACTCTAATATTCTCTCTAAAGTCGTATCTCTAATGCCAATCTAGGAGTCCTTTTATAGGCATAAGGAATACCCTAGTCGGTTTACAATTATAATTCTTGTACGACAAGTAATACTAAACTAAACTAAGAATATTCTAGAATAACAAAACTTTCCATAAACGATATAGCAGTTCTTTAGCTTTGCAGTACTTTGATGTTGAGCAGTACTTTGACTTTCTTCTTTAGCAGTACTTTGACTTTCTTTAGCACTTTGACCTTCTTCAGTACTTTATCTTTTATATCCCAACAATCCTCCCCTAACTTGAATTCTACTTGCTTGATTTCAAGTTCCTTTGTATCTGTATCTTTAACATCTTTGTCTTCAAGGAAAGATTGTGTCTTTATCTTCAGATTTATTTTGTACTCTCTGCTCTTGTATTATCGTCATCAAAGTAGTCTTTATAAGCAATCCTTGTCAGCAACTATTAGCAATCTTCATCTTTTCAGCTACTCAGCAACATATGGCAAATTGTACATCAGATCATAAAGTTTCAGTCTATTCTCATCACATCCAGGTGTGTAAACTCTTGTGAGAGGTGAATCATTGAAAATTTAATGGATTTTGATGTCTCTTTACCAAAGCCATTAACTCTGGAGTAGCCAATGTTTAGGTGTGTAAAACCATGGTACATTGATAACCATATGATTTTTAGCAAATCATCAGCTATCAACGGATTTGTTTTGTCTTTACCAAAAGCCGTACCCTTTTGGACTAGTTAGTTCTTGCAACCATGGTGAACTAATTACCATATAAATAGTTTTTCCACAGCCTTTACCACAAGCCATTTTTCTTGTGGGCTAGCCAACTCTTAACTATTGCAGACATGGTGGACTGATAACCTTTTGTTATAATCATCTCAAAAACCATTTGTTGTTGTTAACTTTTGTTTCAAAATATTTTGCACTAAACAAAAGTTTACTTATTTTCTATTAAAAAAATCTTTTATTGGTTTTATGCTGCAAGCAATACTTTGGATAAAGTACTGTTTGTCCAGCAGTACTTTGAATAAAGTACTGATTTTTCAAAAATTTATACAATTATGAATCATACCAGTATTTATGCATCATCATCAGCCATAGTTGTCCATTTGATAAATAATTCGATGACCATTAGAGCTGTTTCATTCTCCTCTTCAACTTCCATACCATGATCTAGCATTCTTCTCATAAGATCTGTTGTAAGTGGATATCTTCTTTCTGCTAGCATGTGAATCATGGTCCCATCTTCTAACTCTAAAACATGCACTCCTGATTCTTCAAAGAATCTCCAGCTAGTAATCTCCCAAACTTCTTGGTTTTGCCAGATTTCATCAGTGCTTGTCTCTTCTGTCTCCCAGATAGTTATCAGATCTCCTAGTAAGACTAAGCCAACTCCAGATAAAGGATTATGCTCAAAATACTCTTGCACTAGCTGATATAGGTGAAACAGATCCTCTCTATCTATCATGTGCAGTATATCCCATAGCAAATTAAATACTCTAAAGCTTTCATCTTATCTATGGAACATCAGATAGTCTCCATCTTTTGATTTTACAACTTCAAAAATAGATATCTTTGACTTCTTTGCTGCAACATCTTTGGACTTAGGATGCTCAAAATCTACAACTCTTAAGTAATTTCTCAGCTCATCAACTGTATCAGTTCTCAACTCTATCTTCTTTGATGGTTGTTCATCACCAGTTGTTCTTTTTCTCTTTAAGCTTCTTTTTCTTGCATCCTCATTCTGTTTTTCATCATCAAAAGGAATAATCCCAGCAACTTCCTTCTGATATGCTTCTCTAACAGCATTATATAAATCTTTCATCTCTAAATATTTCAGCTTCTGTAATCCAGTATATCCTTGACCCTTCAGATAAGCCATCATGGCATTTCTTTCCTTAGCAATACTTGGAGGTCTTTGTGATATAACAGTTGGCTTTTCTGGTATAGCAACTTCAGCATCTAATTCAGCTTGTAGCTTCATAGCAGCTTCTTCATTCTTAGCCACTTCAATAGCTCTCAGTTCTGCCAAAGTAAGCTTTTTCTTCTTCTTTGTTTCAACTAGTTTACCTTTGCCTTTGTCTTTAGGATCTAAGGTAGGTTGAGAAGCTTGAGGTTGTTCTTCAACAACACCTGGAATACTAACACCTCTTGGTCTTGATAGGTTTTGCAATATTTGAGCAACAGTCTCATCATCACTTGTAGTGTGCTCTACTTTGGGTGTAGCAGCTTCCTTTTATTGTAGGACTGTTGAAGGACCAGCTTCTTCTTCAAAATTTAGAGTCCTTGGTGTAATAAGCTCTTGTCTATATGTTCCTTGAAGAGCAGCAATACCTTGATCACCAGCACCTTGTTGGATCGATATACTTTAATCAAACTAAACTAGCTTGTTAAGGTTTAATAACCTCGGATAAATCCTAAGTTATTAACAAAGAAACACTGAGCAATCTTTATTAAGTACGCGGAATTTACTTAACAAAGCTAAGAAGAAAACTTTATTAACAAACTCTAAATCTGCTTATTATGCAGATACTCTAATACAACTCTAAGAAGTTCTGGTTCTCCACAATCATAAGGTCCACAACAACTTCTTGTTGGAGTTCGAAGAGTTGGATGGAATCTAGGATTTCTGTTTCCGTTTCCATTTGATCAACTTTGTTTCTTCTTCTTTTTCGAATGAAACCGTCTTGACTCTCGATAACTTCACCGATTCTTACTTCTTCGACGATACTTCGATGTTCGACTTAATCTACGACTTCAACGATATGGTCTTTTCGGTTGACAATATAGTGTTTCTGGAGGTTCATAACGATTCCTTTCTTTACGGTACTACCGAATAGACTTCCCAGTTCCTATATGACCTAATGTCTTCGACTTTATAAATCTCTACTTTCTAAATATATTACGACAATCTCTTCGTATAGTCTTCCTTCAACGACCCTAATAAGGAAAACTACTACTTTTTGTCTTACTCCTACGTTCTTTTTCTTCGAATTTCTCTTTTTCTTG
>BPTQ01000001.1:155367085-155389932 GCA_019973895.1 Chrysanthemum seticuspe
CCCAAAAAGAAAACCCAACTGAATCTACTACAATCATCAGTAACAACCAAACAGTACTTCTTTTTATTTAAACTTGCCACAGAGACAGGTCCAAATAAATCCATGTGTAATAGCTCCAATGGTTCTCTAATATTTCTTTCATCAAGATTCTTGCAGGAAGCTTTGTGTTGTTTACCCTTCTTGCATGCCAAACAGGATTGATCATTCTTGTAAGTCTTTGAAGGTAAACCTCTAACTAAATTGCCTTTGACCAGTTTGTTGATGTTCTTGAAATTCACATGGCCCAATCTTCTATGCCATTGATGTGCCTCTTCAGATGTTGCCTTAGCCACCAAACATGTGGCTCTTCCATAAGAATGTAGACTCTTCATGTCTAAACTATACACATCATTTGTCCTTGGTACCCTTAGTACTACCAAGTCATCATCAACAGGTTTGAAGTCAGAAGAAAGGATAAGACATTCTGTGTCAGTGAATAACACAGGATGCTTTTTATCACAAATTTGAGAGACTGACAACAAGTTGAACTTTAGCTCCTTCACATATCTGACATTCTCAAAATCAATTCTCCCAGCTTTAATTGTTCCTTTCCCTGTAATCCTTCCTCCATTGGGATCATTCCCAAATGCAACTTTACCTCCAATAATACTTCTAAAATCAGACAGGATCTCTTTATCGCCTGTCATACTTCCAGAGCAACCACTATCCACAATAAGATGATCTTTAAGCTCCTCTTCTGGGTTGCCCTGCACATAAAGAAAAGAGTTAGAAACTTTTAGGAACCCAAGCCATTACTGACTTGTGTTCCCCTTGAGAAGTTACAAACTCAAATTCTTTGAGTATGTAATTCTCACTATCTCTCAACTGATGATCCAAAATTATCTTTTGATTTTTAGCATGTGGATTTTCAAAACTCTCTGGTTTTTCAACATAAATTTCTTTCACCAGATTATTAGCCTTTTCTTTTGACACAAAAACATCTGATTCACTTTTTGTTGAACGTACTGTATGTCTCCCAGCAGTTCTTTCCCTTTTAACCCATTCAGTGTTAACAGGAGGTTCTTGTGATCTAGATCCCCTATATGAACTGTGATAACTTCTAGGTTGATAATGAGTTCTCCTAGAATTTCTATCCCAAGTATGGTTTTCAGTACCTTGTCTCTGAGCAGTACTTTGGAAAGTACTGTGAGATACTGAAGTTCTTCTCTGATGTGGGTATCTATGATCTGGTGTGAAGTTTCTGTGATTAACCCTATTAGAATTTGTCCAAACTGGTTTGTGCTCTCTAGGTTTCTGATTGTAAGACTTATTCCTTGAAAACTTGCTTAGATATTCTGAGTGTTTGTCACAATCTTTGATTAAGTGAGTAGGACTATAACACACAAAACACAGTTTTTGACCCATATGTCCAAAGTGATTTCTTCTATGTCTATGCCCAAAATTGTTTTGCCTTCTTGAGGACTGATAAAATTTGTTTTGACCAAAATTATCCCAAAAAGGTTTAGCAGTACTGTTTTGAAAAGGTTTTGCAGAAGGTACTGCTTGTTGAGCAGTACTTTGATTTAAAGGTACTGCTGGATTTTGAACATTGTTTTCAACAGTTTCTTTAGGTTTCTCAGATCTAGATTTAGCAATAAGCTTCTTCCTAAACTCTAGACTATCTACTCCATAACGAGATACATCAGGCCTAGAGGGGTGATGACTAATGGGATGAGGAACAGCTTGATAACCATTGTCTTTCTTATATTCAGGAGGTGGTTCACTTACTGAGCCATCATTACTAGATGAATCTACATAGTTAATGAGCTCATCATCACTAGTGGTTATGTCCTCACCATCATCCTGATCACTAGGTTGGTTTTCATCTATGTTACTAAAATCCATTCCAAATCCTAAGCCTGTTCTAATGTAAGCCCTTTTCTGTTTTTCAACAAAAGTAACATGGGACAAGCCAGACTGTCCCCAAGCAGCAAGCTTAGCTACCAAATCATCTCTTTCCTTAGTTAATGTCTCAATTTCAGCAATTTTACAGTTTAGTTTCCATTCACTAAGTTTTAACTAGTAATCCTGTTGTTCATACTTTTCAGCCCAAGCCATTTCATTGTTTTCATGTGTTATGATTTTAGCTTCTATAGACTCTAAAGTAATTTGATATCCTGCTACCTCAGACCTAGCCCTAATAAAATTATCTCTTTCAATCACATAACTGTTAAGCAATTTTTGATAGAATTCATAGCAGTTTGAGCATACCTCAGAGATAGGAGACTGAGTTGGTGAAGTAGCCACCATAGCAAGAAGAACAGGATCATCTTCACTTTCTTTGCTCCAATCAAATCCTCCAAAGCCATCATCAGATTCCAAAACAGCATGTTCAGATTCTTCATCAAAAGCAGTGCTCCAGTCCAATGCTTCCACTGTGTCTTCAACTGCATCTTCCACTGCTACCATACAGTAAGTCACTGGTTCATCATCAAACTCTTCACTCCAGTCCACTTTTGATAACTTCTCTTGAGCAACCAAAGCCTTTGTTTCAGTTATTGGAATCTCCTTGAGCTCAAGTTTAGGCTTCTCAGATGCTCTGTTTGCTTGATACTTAGCAAACCTGCACTTCCTTGCAAAGTGACCAGTCTTTTGACAATTGAAGCATTCAATTTTAGATTTGTCAAAAGTTATTCCTTGTTTTGGTTTGAAATCAATGTTTTTGCCTGTCTTCTTCATGTACTTTTTGATCCTTGCAGTGATCAAAGCAACTTGCCACCTGATATCAATTTCTTCAAGTGCATCTTCTTCAATCTGTGCTAGATCCTCTTCATAAGTGACAGGTAAGCTTGCTTGTTGTGCAAAGAAGGAGCACACAACTTCATCTGAGTTCAAAGTAGTAGATGGTGGGGCCTGCTGAGCATATGATGGGGGATTGTAGACAGCAGTACTTTGAGAAACAGTACTTTGAGGAGGAGCAGTACTTTTGAAAGTACTGCTCTTCTTTTCAGATGATAGAAAAGCAATACTGTGAGATTTGGAACTGGGTTGACCACTCATCTCATGTTCATACACCTTCAGTTGATGATAAAGATCATCAAAGTCCATAACATCCAATCCTTGTTGTCCTCTGATCATAGTAGCAATCACATGCCATGTAGATGGCAAACTCCTTAGAAATTTCAAATTAGCATCCTCAACTGATACTTGAGCCTTGTATAATTCCAACATGTTGAGGAGATTCTGAAACCTATCATATGCAGCATCAAGACTCTCTCTTTCTCCTACTGTGAATGTTTCAAACTGTTGTTTCAGCAAGTTTCTGTGCATCTTCTTAGAGGCTTCATTCCCTCCAAATCTGGTCTTGAGAGCAGCCCAGAGCTGCTTAGCATCTTTAGCATCATGAAATTTTAGAAGATGACCATCTGGAATGGCAGACAAGAGAATGTTAAGAGCCTTCTCTTGATTCCTTAGGGTTGCTGCTGGTAAAACTGCCTTTGGTGCTAAAGGTTGTCCAGCAACTTGAATGGGTTCTTGAGGAACTTCATTCCCATTCACAATTACATTCCACAGAGCATGGTCTGTAATGGCAATATACTGCCTCATCTTCATGCACCAGAGATCATATTCTCCCTTCTTGATAATTGGAATCCTGAGTGAGGTGATTGAGGGTTGGGGAACAGCTTCAGTCGACATCTTGAAAATTGTAGGGTTTCTTCCTAGTCAGAGTTTCCACACAAGCTCTGATACCACTTGTTGGATCGATATACTTTAATCAAACTAAACTAGCTTGTTAAGGTTTAATAACCTCGGATAAATCCTAAGTTATTAACAAAGAAACACTGAGCAATCTTTATTAAGTACGCGGAATTTACTTAACAAAGCTAAGAAGAAAACTTTATTAACAAACTCTAAATCTGCTTATTATGCAGATACTCTAATACAACTCTAAGATATTCGAACTTTTCTCTAAACTCTTAATTCGTAAACTCTAAAACTCTTTTTCTGAAATCGTACCTCTAATGCCAATCTAGGAGTCCTTTTATAGGCTCAAGGATATCCTAGTCGGTTTACAATTGATAACCTTGTACGACAAGTAATCTAAACATGGAATACAATACTTTCCATAAACTAATATAACAGATCTTCTGTCCTAGCAGTACTTTGACTTCACCTTGCAGTACTTTGACTTTATCTTTAGCAGTACTTTGACTCTTTGACTTCTTCCAGTACTTCGCAGTTTACAGTACTTTCATATCTTCAGTACTTTGATATCTTCAGCACTTTCATATCCCAACACACCTTGATCATCAGTACTTTGTACACCAGTACTTTGTGGCTCAGTACCTTGAGGCTCAGTTTCTTTAGCTTCTTTATCAACAATTTTAGCTTCTTCATAAGTTTGAGCATCTGGTTCTTCATAATGTTCAACATCTTCATTCAAATTCTCTTGCTCCAATATCCTCCCCAATTGGAATGAAGACTGTCTGTGAACCTTTTTGCCCTTTGAAGTCTTTTTAAACTTCCTTCCTTTCTTCCTTTGAGACTTGACCCACAATCTATGATGTTGAACCAATGGCCAGACAAATTTCTTCAATCTTTTAAACTTGGAGTTCAACTTCATAAGTTGTGCAGCTTGAGCTTCAGTAGCTTTCTTCAATCTCACCAATTCCCTTGTCAAGACATAGTTATCCAGTACCAACCCTTCAGGAGCCATATCTCCCTCATCTCCTCCAGATGTTTGAGACCCGTATGTGGAAGTATAATCATTGGGAGAGGATGGTGGGTTTACCTTAGGTACTGAATCACCATGAGCAGTATCTGAGTGAGATGTAGTAGGTGGAGCTACAGTACCTTCCTGTGAAGCAGTACGTTGAGAAGCAGTTCATTCTCTTGATCCTGAAAGCTCATGTTCTTCACTTGCAGCAGCTTCATCTCTAACTGCTTGTACAATTTCCATCATGTGAGTAGTCAAAGGTGTATTCCTCCCAGAGAATTTGTCACTCTTCCTAGCCATGAAAATGAATACCTTTGGTGGTTGCACAACAACAGGTAACAAGCTCGAAGGTTTGGGTACATCCTGAAGTTGTTTGTTCAAGAAAACTTGAATAAATCGTGGGTACATTAACCATGGTGAACCATTGGAGATATGAGATAGCATTCCATCTAAAATTAATCTTGAAAAGTTAAAGCAACGATTTGTAGCTAATCCCACTAAAGCAGATGCAATATTGGATCCAAATTATTCCCATGAAGTACTCTTGGAACTTATGCAATGAAGTAAGACATGAACAAGATACTTCCATTGAGGACTAAACAAGGGTTTCCTAAAATTTGTTTCAGTTAAAGACCCTTCATACCCAATATCCCGTAATGTATTCCAAAGAACTTGCTTAGCAAAATGAATAGCCCCTTCAGCATCATCAAACAGTACATCTTCTCTAATAGAGGCTTCACTAACTTTAACAATCTTTCCAGCAACCTTAGCCTGAATGTATGGTGCATCATCGTCCATATGAGATCTTGCAGTTGCCCAAAATTGTTGAATCCAGGGCTCAATAATGTCAGGTTCGACCAAAAGGGCATAATTGATTGATGATCCAGCGAGAAAATCAATTATGTCATGAAAAAGAACATTGGACGGTGTTTTGTCCAAGTTAGCCACCATATAATGCTTACTAACTGTGTTTCGGTTCGCCATTGAATGTTGTTATAAGAGAAAATGGTTTGCTGAATAGTGAATGTGAATAAGAGAAGAGAGATATGGAAAAGATTGATAAGTATAAAGATGAGAGGGAAAATCGGAGGGTAGTTATTTATAGGTAAGATTTAAAAAATCACAGCCCAATTAATACAGTTACCGTTATTTGAATGTTACCCCATCTTTTGACCGTTGGAACAGTACGTTGATAAGACTAGCAGTGCTTTCCACGTAAGCAGTACTTTCCAAAGCAGTACTTTCACAGCAGTACTTTCAGATAAACAATAAGCAGTACTTTTCCATCATCTTCTTCACAATGGCAAAAACATCAAAAAGGATTGTTTTGCCTCACCTTAAACAATGCATAGGACTATCTAACTAACTAATAAGTCCTCCCCTTAATTGTAGCTTAGTAGTTAATCATACCAATACTCACCACCAAATGATTAAATCTTGAAACATCAAATCCTTTTGTGAGTAGATCAGCTACATTGTCATCTGTGTGGACCTTGACAACATTAATGAGCCTATGCTCATAACAATCTCGAATAAAGTGATGCCTAATCTGAATATGCTTGATCTTGGAATGGTAAACAGGATTCTTCACAATGCAGATTGTACTCTCATTATCAATATTGATAGGAGTATTCTTAAAATTGAATCCATAATCCAAGAGTTGATTCTGCATCCATAATACTTGTCCACAACAGCTTGCAGCAGCAACATATTCTGCTTCAGTGGATGATTTTGCTGTAATTGTTTGTTTCTTACATTGCCATGAAACTAATCTTCTACCAAGATATTGGCATCCTCCAGTGGTTGATCTTCTATCATAATTATCACCTGCATAGTCACTATATGAAAAATTGTAACATATTGGATTTCACAAACACATCAAACCATGATTACAGGGGGCGTACAATATAGGTTTTAGAGAGAGAAATTTTAGAGGTTTGGGAACTTAGTGAGAGAAAGTAAAAGTATTATTATGAGCTCCAACCCTCTACCTTGGGAGGTACAGGGTATTTATAGTACCTTACATAAAACGCCACCTACGGGCTGTGGATCAGGCATACAATGGGTAAAGACCCGTCCGTCCTCCACGGTGTTACTTAACTAAATACTAACTAACATTAAATAACTACGACTATGAGCTTTCTAGCGATTACATATACTTGAGGTGACCGACAATTTAACGACTGGATTTTCTAAATCCTAACAATCTCCCCCTAAGGGAGGTCACCTCAAATTACATTGAATACAAACAGATATTACATTATGATTGTTCTTGGATTCTTGTTAAATTTCTTTGCTCTGTAGCCCGTAGTAATTGATTCTTCATGTTTTACATGTTTGGTTAATCCAAGTGGAGATCTTTAACTGATCCACGTGATAATGAGTTTTGAGCCAGCTTTGAGATCATCAGCTACCATAAATCTCTGACTTTTCCTTTGTAGTGTTGACATTATGTGAAGTTGTAACATTGGACCGACATGCTCACATTCTGGATCATGATTTCTTCTTATCAGAGTAGCGGAAGCTTTAGTTGATTCATGATTTTTTGCAGCAGCGTAGCAGAAGCATGGAGTGTGAATATCAGAATCATTGATGCTTTTATCATGATATTTTTAGAGATGAATGTATAGTGTGAGCATGCGGCTATGGATTGACTACTCCATTCTGATCAGCTGCAAAACATTGGGTGTACTTGCATACAACAGTTAGCAATAAAGCGCACGAAAGTATCTTTGATCACTTTCGTTTAATTGAGGTACACGACCCACGGTTCCCCGTTGATCAGTACAAGTACTGCCTGTGATCAGGTATAATTCCGAAGAATCTCCTTGACAGGGTTTCGCAGCAGCTCTAGCTGTTCTCAAACCGGAACGTCTCAAAGAAGACAACACGGAGTGAGTGAACCATCGAATTTGAGATTCACTGATTGATGAAAAGAGATTTGAAAAACAATCGTGTACTTCTCAATAAAGTGTTTTTGCAATACAACGAAGGTTTTAAGGAAAATCAATTATCAATCATAAACACCTTTTATTTTGAAATATTAATACACAGTCGATATACTAGAGAAAAGAAGTTTAAGCACAACGACTGGTTTTTCAAAGGTATTCGTCAATCCATTTCCCGGACCAAGGTTGATTCAATAATGAATCGTCCCATTGTTTCAATCCAGTTGTCATATGTTTGATCTATTGGATAGATCTCACATGCCACCTACCAAGAGCTTGTTTGATGTTGGCTCTAGAAGGTTTTCCATCGTCATCGTGAATATGTTTGCATATCACTCAGATGTTCTGGCAATACCACAAGGATAGTGCGTAGGACTCTTGAAATATATTCTCTCTTTCCACATTGTGTGAAACAGAGAGTCTTCATTGACAGTGTCCTAATGAGATTTATTGATGATCTCGTGGCTCTAGACTCAATTGTGCACATTTGGTTCCTATGCCGGAGACTAGGGAGAGGGTCTCCTTCTTCAATATCAACAATCTCTAATAGAAAGTTGATAGATTATGTAGGTTCCCTGTGAGAATGAAACAAGTCCTTTTAAGAGGAACTTGAGTAGCTTGGGAAGTTTAGTGCAGTACGTCACTGGGTCTATGACGTCTTGTCTTCAATACCAGTGTTACCTTAGTAACCACCAGTAGCATATGTATTGAACCCGGTTTCTGCCCTAAGGTTGAATTATTGGAGGGCTATTTATTTTCACCCTTTTCTCATTCATTTCTTTTTCATTCTTTAACCCCTTCAGTGCTTACCGAGACTTCAAAACTAGAACCTTGTTGGGTTTATTCCAGTTCTAGCTCTATCTCAGTCCGCACTCTTCCCATATCTCACTTTTCTCTCTTTTTTTTTTTATCATACCTAAGGACTCTACACTATCTAGTGGATTGTCCCTGGGTAGATCCCTCCGGCTCTGGCGGGATCATGGGAACGAATACCTAACCTAACCATCCTTATATCACCGAACATAAAGTAAATTTGGTCGGTCTTTTTTGGTATTGTTCTTCTGCCGTTGGAACCAATTAGAAACTATTTGAAAATCAATCCATGTACTTGTGATATATTATCAAAGCATTTTGTACCTGAGTTGTTTTTGATATTTTTAGAAAAAAAGGCTCCCACTCAACATGTGCATCATATATTTGAAATAGTTTTGGCACATGGAGGCAAGAGGATTTGAAAATCTTCAGATTGAGAATTAAGAAATCACTTCTTTGATCAACATTTTCTAAAAGTATCGACATCACTTTCCCGGTCAAAATTAGTATTTTAAATACTTTGTTAAAGGTAATTTTGGGAAAGGATGTGGTTTTCAACAAGTTGCTCCCCCTCAATATGTGCATCGAGATTTGAAAGTGTTTTTCACATATTAGGGAAAACCTGCACTTTGAACCAAATCAATCACGTTTCAATTCCTTTTTGGTTTGATATAGATGCTCCCCCTTAACATGTGCATGGAAAATTTGAAATCGTTTGGCACATGAAGGGAGGAGAGCTTGCTAATCACATATAAAACCATTTATCGAATTATCAGTTTAAATCCAATTTAAATCACAAATTCTCCTCCGATCACAATTTTAAATTCATATAAGATTTGTGATCTTTATAGATTTAAATTGATTTTGAAAGATTTTGAGGAGAATTGTGACTTGCTTATGAAAACATTTAACCGATAAGGATCAAATCTGAGACTTTAAACTCCAAAGATTAAACATGCTTGAGTATCTTTTGAAAACACGACATAAGCCTTGGTCTGAACCAATTGTATGACAAATAACCTTTTGATTTAATTGAAATTATTCTCCCCCTCAATCAATGACATAAGTTGTTGATTGAGATATAGAGATTTTGACAAATGTCAAGTCCAAATGATTTTCAAAAATTGAGTCCGAGTTATTTTTATTAGTTTTCATTAGATAACAAATATTTTTCAGAAGAATTTATAGAAGGAAAAATATTTATGAAGGAAACATTTGTCTTTTTGGTGACAAACATATGTTATTAGAACCAGAGCATGAGATTTGAAGAATAAGATAAAGCATGACTCTGTTATTTCTTTTAAAAACGGGGTATAGTCTGAAATGACTATACACCTTTTGTTTTTCTTTTTCTCAATTTTTTTTCTTTTTTTTCTTTTTTTTTTAATAAAATTATGTACATTCGAACTTCATCTAAAGACCCGTGTCACTCTTTGAATGACAACACCAAGACCGTAGATGAAATCGAATAAAAGAAAAGATGAGAAAAATATTTTTAGCTTTTTCAAAGATTTTCTGATTTTTATGGATTTTTGATATTTTGTATTTTTCTATGTTCTTTTGTGGGTTTTATAATTTTGTATTTTGCTTTTTGAATAGATATTTACAAGATATGGATGAAGAAAAACTTTTACTCCTCGTCTTCCTCTTGAAGACGTTTGAGTGTTTCCGGTTGTAGACTCTTTAGACCAAGTCGTGGGAGGATAAACTCAAAACGTTCTCTAGGAAGAGCTTTGGTGAAGATGTTTGCTAATTGGTATTCAGTCCTCACAAAATAAAGTTCCACCACACCGTTCTCCACTTGCTCCCTGATGAAATGATGTCGAATGTCGATATGCTTTGCTCTTGAATGTTGGACGTTGTTGCATGAGAGAGCAATGGCACTTTTGTTATCACAATACAGAGAGATTTTTTTGAATTCAAAGCCATAGTCAGATAATTGGGATCTCATCCATAGGATTTAAGCACAACAAGATGACATGGCTATGTATTCAGCCTTTGTAGAGGATATAGAAGTACTCATTTATTTCTTTGAGGACCAGCTCACAAGCTTATCACCCAAAAACTGAGCACCTCCTGATGTGCTTCGACGTGTATCTTGACATTCTGCATGGTCAGCATCTGCATAGGCTGTTAGTGACATACTAGTGTCCTTCGGATACCAAAGTCCCATATTGATGGTTCCTTGGAGATACCAAAAGACCCGTTTAACCGCTTCAAGGTGCTTTTTGGTAGGCTTAGCCTGGTATCTAGCACACATGCATACAGCGAACAGAATGTCTGGTCTACTGGCAGTAAGGTACATCAGGGACCCTATCATACTACGATATTTAGTCTGGTCTACCATGATCCCTGAGAGGTCCTCATCCAGTTTAGTATGCTCCACCATGGGAGTGTCAACAGGGTCACAAGAATCAAATCCAAATTTCTTTAAAATCTCATTAGCATATTTAGATTGATTGATAAAAATGCCTCCGGGACTTTGTGAAATTTTTAATCCCAAGAAAAATGACATTTGTCCCATCATTGACATTTAAAATTTGGAGCCCATCTCCTTAGAAAAATGGTCATATTCATTGGGGTCAGTCGAGGCAAAAATAATATCATCAACATAGATTTGAACATGGATAAAGTGTTTGCCTGACTTTCTGGTGAACAATGTCGGATCAACTGCTCCTTTGATGAATCCATTAGATAAAAGAAACTTTGATAGCGTATCGTACCATGCCCTTGGAGCTTGATTCAAACCGTAAATGGCCTTCTTCAAGTGATAGACATGAGTAGGATGCTCTGGATTCACAAAACCTTCAGGTTGGCTGACGTATACAACTTCTTTAAGATCTCTGTTAAGAAAGGCCGTCTTTACATCCATCTGATAGACTACCATGTTCTTACTTGCAACATTAGCCAGGAAGATTCTGATTGCCTCGATACGTGCAACAGGAGCAGATGATTCTTCAAAGTCAATACCCTCCTCTTGACGGTATCCTTTTGCAACCAATCGAGCCTTGTTCTTTAACACATCACCATGCTCATCAAGTTTTACTTTGAAGTTCCACTTTAGAGCAATGATCATAGCACAGTCAGGAGCAAGTACTAATTCCCATACATCTAGTCGATCGAACTCATGAATTTCTTCTTGCATGGCATTGAACCAGCTATCTTCATTCATGGCAGTTTTAACGTCTTTTGGTTCGACCTTAGATAGTACGGAATTGAAGAAGCACCATAAGGCATCAGTTGAAAGCTGTTTACGAGTGGATACTGGACGAGAAAGGTTTCCAATGATGTTATCCAATGGATGGTCATGTGTCCATTTTCTAAGGTGTTCGTGTGGTTGTTGTTGAGGAACTGAAGTAGCAGAGTTAGGATCTCCTGATGACGATGGTTCTGAAGTTGGTTCAGGAGCAAATATGTTCTCAAATGGAGCATCTTCTGGAGTAGCAAAGGGGTTATCTCCATCATAGGTGCCAGACACATTTCCATGATGTACATTTGATGATTGAGGATTTGATGACGAGGATGAGTGATCTGCAGAAGGCGCTTCTTGACTCAATGACATAGAAACAGATGGGTCATCTACGTTAACTGGGTTAGGGACAACCTCTGTTGATGGATTTGAGAAATCATTAGCAGTAGGCTCATAATGTTCATCAAATATTGGATCAAATAATTTCTTTAAATCATCTTCTAAAGCGGGTACATATGGAGTTGCTGGTGAGGGATTTAGTACAAAGGAAGAACTAATGGGACTACTTGATGAAGGTTGTGATGCGGGTCCAGAACTTGATTGTCCTGGAGCCATTTGCCCAGACAGCTCATCGAACGTGACGTGAATAGTTTCCATGATATCTCGAGTTCTTTTGTTGTAGATTCGGTAACCCTTCTTATTTGGTGCATAACCTACAAAAACTCTAATGTCCGCCTTAGCTCTTAATTTACCTAAATCTTGACCGTCATTCGTTGGGTAGCACAAAGCACCAAATACACGAAGGTAGGAGAGATCAGGTTTTCGTTTATGGACAAGTTCGTATGGAGTTTTTCCATGAGAGGTGTGTATGAGGGAAAGATTTTGGGTGTAGCAAGCAGTGGCAATGGCTTCAGCCCAAAGAAACATTGGAACCTTTGAATAAATTATCATAGTTCTTGCAGCTTCAACAAGGGTCTGATTTCGTCTTTCAACTACACCATTCTGTTGAGGCGTGTGTGGAACAATTCTTTGATGACTGATTCCAATGCTTTCATAAAATTGACTTAGGTCTTTGTTAACAAACTCAGTGCCATTGTCTGTTCGAATAATTCTAACAGCCTTGTTAAGTCGAACCTGCAGCTGCTTGATAAGTTTGATGATGACATCTGGAGTTTCATCCTTTGTCCTCAAAAACTTAACCCAAGTAAATCGAGAGTAGTCATCAAAAACGACCAAAACATATTTCTTCATATTCATCATTTGCACTCTCATTGGTCCGCACAAATCCATATGAAGAGTATGAAGAACTTCCATAACTGAGTTTGTAGGTTTGGGTTTATGGGCATATTTCCTGCTTTTTCCCAATTGGCATGCCGAACAAAGATGATCTTTTTCATACTTTAATCTGGGTAAGCCTCTTACAAGGTCCTTTCTAGAAAGATCATTAATGGTGCCGAAGTTCAAGTGATTGAGACGACGATGCCATAACCATGACTTTGTTTTCGAAGCCTTTAACAACAAGCAGATTGGAGAAGACTTCATCATGTCTTTGATAGAGATGGTGTATAGGTTTGAACCACGTGTTCCTCTTAATAGTTCCACACCATCAAGTTCTCTAACGAAACAAGTATGTTTTCTAAAAGCCACCTCTAGATCGGAATCACAGAATTGACCAACAGAGAACAAGTTATGACCAAGACCTTCAACATAATATACCCTGGAGATTACACTGTCACCAACAACATAGTCTCCATAACCCATAATTGTACCAAAATGGTCGTTCCCAAATCTAACAGTCCCGATGAATTTACTCACGAAGTTCATGAGCCGCGAGCGATCTCCAGTCATATGCTTGGAACAGCCTGAGTCCAAGTACCACAGAACGATTTGAACGACCTGCAGTTGAACACAGACAAGAATGGATAATTGGATAATTGGGATCCCCATGCAATAATGGGTTCCACTTGGTTAGACAAAGAGATTGGAACATCCACATCAGAAGCATAGTCAATAAATTCATTAGTGGGAGATACTGGGCTAGTAGAAACAGTAGATCTATTCAAAGTATGTTCACTTCTTAAAGGTATAGTTCTACCAGTGGGCATCCATTTCCTAATGGGCATTGACTTAGATAATTTAGGGCACAACTCTTTAAGATTAAATTTGCGGCCAGTAGGTATCCAATGATAACCTACATTACTAAATTTTCTTCCTGTGGGTTTCCAATGTTTTCTAACCTTCTTTCGCCTTTGCTTTCTAGCCTTCTTAACTTGAGTGTTGGCATTAACAATTTTGACTAGATATTTAACAGCATTAATCAAATCATTCATACCACATTCATGATTAGTAACAGAAACCACGCAATCATCATTACATGTTTTCCCAAAAGTAGCAGAATTCGCATTAATTACAGCATGCTTAGAGCTAACACTAGAATCAACATGATTCATTTTATTCAACATAGTTTCATTCTTCCTAAGGTGATCTTCTACTTTCTTCCACTGAACATTCCTAGCTTGCAAGGTCCTATCATTCTTTGTGTTGCCTTGAGGCTTTGACCTGCTTGCTTTGGTGTCACTTTTTACTCCTGTAGAGGGAATGGGAACATTAGTTGGGTTTGCTACTTTTTGTATTTCAGGCTTAGAAGTGCTGGGATCTGAGCTACTTGAAGGCACGTTAAATCTCACATGCTTGACACTAGGCATAGAGCAAGGCATCACAATATTATCTTTCTTACCAAAGGATTTAGGGCATGTTGCTCTTAAGCATTCTAAAAGTTCCTGAGATCGTTTGGCATATAAGCATGCATATTTAACTTCACTATCAAGTGGTTTGTTTATGCTATCCTCTTCAACAATCTCACGGAGACGTTCTAGACTATCCTTAAGGTATGAAAAATATTCTTGAAACCTAAATTCGTTATTTCTAAGACGAGGAGGGATGTATTTGACAGTCACAGTATATTTAGAGTCTGCAGATGACTTTGATGCAACATTCTCATTAAAGACAAGTGGCATTTTCCCTTTTACCTAACTCTTCAAATTCTCAATTTCTTTTTGTAACAAAGTTATTTTTTCATTGTTTTTGTCACGAGTGACTTTCATTGAATCGTATAACTCTTTGAAGTGCTGTTTGACCTTTTCATTTTCTTCTAGAAAACTCTCATTTTCTTGTTGTAATACTTTAATGATGTTTTGAAGATGAAAATTTTGAGAAAATTGAGAATCTAAAGGAGGAGGCATTTGGGAGCCAGTCACATTGTTCTTTTCACCCTTTAATTGTGAAATTTGGGCTTTCAACTTTCTGATCGTGTTACAGTGAGCTTGAATCTGTTCATCACGTTTGTTTATTTCAAAAACTGCATCAAACTCTGGAACATTTGAGGATGTCTTGATGTTTGAGGTTTTGACATTTTCTTTGAGATGTTGATATTTTAGTTGCAAATCAAAATGTTCAACTTCTAGCTTAGAAAAATGTTTTACCAAATTATCGTGATCATCCTGGTCAATTTTCTCATTTAGTTTTGAGTTTTTGATTTCAAGCTCAATGACACGATCATGGGAAACTTTCAAAGCAACAGATATTTCATGAAATTGAGAAGCAGTAATAGAATACCTAGTAACAGTATAAAACACATCTTGAGCAACACAATTCGAAATCAAATTATCATTAATGATCTGCAGATTCTTTATCTCAATTTCATTATTCTTAAGCTCACGTTCATAATCATTGACTTCAACTATCATTGCATCAAACTCCTTTTCCATTTCTTTAATCTCTGTATCTATTTCCTTTTAAAGACTCTCAAATTGACATTTTAATTGTTTAAAGAAAGGCATGACCTCAGTTAAATAGCATTCTTTAGTTTGCTCAAAACCCATTTCCCCTTCAGTAATCCCTGTAGGTGTGATTCTCTTCTTGCAAGTCTTCTCAAAATCAACGAATAGTTGATAAACAACATACAAACTTATTAAGGTCTTGCTCTTAGTGGGAAGAGTTCTAGGAACTAAATGCATTGGTGTATTTGGAGGATACACAGTAGCTGGAAGCATTTTCCTAAGGGGAGTGTTTGTTTTAACAAGATTATTTTCTTTTTGCTTATCCATATCAATTTTCCAGAACACTTGTTCAGGTGTTAATAGGGTTTGAGGCTTAAACTTGTTCAGGGAAATCCAATTTTCTTTAGTGTAATCATGATGTTTGACCGTTATGTTCTGTTTTTTACACTCAGGATCTTCAAGCTTCTTATCCATTTTCTCCCTAGAGGCATCTTCTAATTGAATATCTTCCACAGTGCAATCAGTACAACTAGGTTTCTGTCTAGGTTTAAGAATCTCATTGCCATCATAAATTACTTTTTGAGCAGCTCTAGCTTTCTTACCAACCTCAGGATTTGGTTCATTAACAAGAGGAATGCTATGTTTATCACTGTAGGATCTTGGTTTGTTACACAACACATATGCGGCTAGGTTAAGAGTTTAGAGAGAGAAAGTGGGAGAAGATGGGAACCCTAGAGAGACAAAGAAAAATATATTATGAAGGTCCAACCCTTTGCCTTGGAGGGCAAAGGGTATTTATAGGGTACAAGCATAGACGCCTACTTTAGGCTGTGGATCAGGCATACAGTGGGTAAAGACCCGTCTGTCCTCCACGGTGTTACAAAGTAATCTAAATACTAACATTGAATAACTACGACTACGAGCTTTCTAACGAGTATACATACTTGAGGTGACCGACACTTTAAGTATTGGATTTACTAAATCCCAACAATCTCCCCCTAAGGGAGGTCACCTCAACTTACAATGATTACAAACTGATGTAACGTTTTGTTGTTCTTGGTTTCTATGATTAAGCACTTTTGTTCTTTAGCTCGTAGTCTTTGATTCATCATGTTCTGCATGTTTTGAAAAATCGAGTGGAGGTCTTAAACTGATCCACGTGATGATAGAGTATTTGAACCAGCTTTGAGATTATCAGCAACCATAAATCTCTGACTCATCCATTGTGGTGTTGATAGTATGTGATGTTGTGACTTTTGGACCGACATGCTCACATTCTGGATCATGATATCTTCTAATCAGAGTAGCGGAAGCTTTAGCTGATTCATGATATTTGCAGCAGTGTAGCAGAAGCATGGAGTGAAAACATCAGAGTCATTGATGCACTTATCATGATTTCTTTAGAGATGAATGTAATGTGTGAGCATGCGGCTATGGATTGACTGCTTCAATCTGATCAGCTGCAAACGTCGGGTGTTCCTGCATAAAACAGTTAGCAATAAAGCGCACAAAAGTGTCTTTGATCACTTTTGTTGAATTGAGGTACACGGCCCACGGTTCCCCGTTGATCAGTACAGGTACTGCCTGTGATCAGGAATAATTCCGAAGAATCTCCTTGACAGGGTTTCGCAGCTGTTCTAGCTGTTCTCAAACCGGAACGTCTCAAAGAAGACAACACGGAGTGAGTGAACCAGCGAATTGAGATTCACTGATTGATGAAAAATGATTTGAAAAACAATCGTGTATTGCTTTATAGAAAGTGTTTTGCAATACCACGAAGGTTTTATGGAAAATCAATTATCAATCATAGATACCCTTTAATTTTGAAACATTAATACACAGTCGATGTGCTATGGAAAAGAACTTATAATCACAACGACTGGTTTTTCAAAGGTATCCGTCAATCCATAACCTGAACCAGGATTGAATCAAAAGATTGAATCGCCCCATTGTTTTTGTTCAGTTGTCACATGGTTGATCTATAGAATAGATCTCACATGCCACCTACCAGGAGCTTGTTTGATGTTGGCTCCAGAAGGCTTTCCATCTTCATTGTGAATATGTATGCATATCACTCAGATGTTCTGGCAATACCACAAGGATAATGCGTAGGACTCAAGATATAATATCTCTTTCCACATTGTGTGGAACAGAGAGTCTTCATTGAAAGTGTCCTAAGGAGATTTATTGATGATCTCGTGGCTCTAGACTCAATTTGTGCAAATTTGGATCCTGTATCGGAGACTAGGGAGATGGTCTCCTTCTTCAATATCAACAATCTCTAAGAGAAAGTCGATAGATAATGTCGGTTCCCTGTGAGAATGAAACAAGCCCTTTTAAGAGGAACTTGAGTGTCTTGGGAAGTTTAGTGCAGTGCGTCACTGGGTCCATGACGTCTTGTCTTCAATACCAGTGTTACCTAAGTAACAACCAGTAGCATATGTATTGAACCCGGTTTCTGCCCTAAGGTTGAATTGATGGAGGGCTATTTCTTTTCACCCTTTTTCACATTCAGTTCTTTTTCATTCTTCAACCCCTTCAGTGCTTACCGAGACTTCATAGCTAGAACCTTGTTGGGTTTATTCCAGTACTAGCTCTGACTCAGTCCGCACTCTTCCCATATCTCATATTTCTCCTTTTATCATCATACCTAAGGACTTCTACACTAACTAGTGGATTGTCCCTGGGTAGATCCCTCCGGTTCTGGCGGATCATGGGAACAAATACCTAACCTTATCATCCTTATATCACCATACATAAAGTAAAGTTGGTCGGTCTATTTGGTATTGTTCATCTGCCGTTGAAACCAATTGAAAACCATTTGAAAATCAATCCAGATACTTATGATATATTATCAAAGCATTTTGTACCTAAATTGTTTTTGATATTTTTAGAACAAGAGCTCCCCCCAACATGTGCATCAAGTATTTGAAATCGTTTTGCACATGGAGGCAAGAGAAAGAATTAATTCTTTGATTACCATTTTCTAAAAGATATCAACATTACTTCCCTAATCAAATCAAGTAGATAAAGCATTTTGGGAAAGGATGAGGTTTTCATAATTTTGCTCCCCCTGAATATGTGCCTCAAGGTTTAAAAGAGTTTTGCACATACAAGAGGGAACCTGCACATTGATCACGTTTCAAAACTTAGTGATTTAAGATAGATGCTCCCCCTCAACATGTGCATGGAAAATTTGAAATCATTTGGCACATGTCGGAAGGAGAGCTTGTACATCCTTATTAAAACCATTTACTGAATTATCAGATTATATCCAATTTAAATCACAAATTCTCCCCCGATCACAATTATCAAATCATTTGAGATTTGTGATCTCTGTAGATTTAAATTGATTTTGAAAGCTTTTAAGGAGAATTGTGACTTGATTATGAAAAACGTTTTAACTGATAAGGATCGGATTTAGAGACTTTAAACTCCATTGAATAAACATGCATGATTATCTTTTGAAAACAATTGTATGACAAATAACCTTTTGATTTAATTGAAATCATTCTCCCCCTCAATCAATGGCAATAAGTTGTTGATTGAGTGATAGATAGTTTGACAAACTTTTAAGTCCAGATGATTTTCAAACTTGAGTCCGAGTTATTTTACAAAGCAATTAGTTTTCATTAGATAGCAGATAAATGTTTATAGAATCAGAGCATGAGATTTGAAAAACATGATAAAGCATAGCTCTGTTCTTTCTTTGAAAAGCGGGTTACTGTCTGAAATGACAATAAACCAATATTTTTCTCCATCTCGTTTTTTTTTTTTTTTTTTTTTTTTTTTTTTTTAATTCGAACTTCATCTAGAGACCCGTGCCATTCTTTGAGTGACAACACAAAGTCCATAGATGTTATCGAACCGACAAGAAAAACATGATAAATAAACAATATTTTTGAAGATTTTCAAGATTTTCTGATTTTTATGGATTTTGAAAAGTTTTATAATTTTCTATTTTTGTTTTGTTGGTTTTGTATTTTTGTATTTGGTTTTTGAAAAGATATATACAAGAGAATGGATAGAGTCGAACACCTTTACTCCTCGACGTCTTCCTGAAGACGTTTGAGCGTTTCTGGTTGAAGGCTCTTTAAGCCTAGTCGTGGAAGAATAAACTCAAAGCGTTCTCGAGAAAGAGATTTTGTGAAGATGTCTGCTAGTTGATATTCAGTCCTTACGAAGTATAGTTCAACTACACCATTTTCCACTTGTTCCCTGATGAAATGATGTCGAATGTCGATGTGCTTTGCTCGAGAGTGTTGAACATTGTTGCAGCAGAGAGCAATGGCACTTTTGTTATCACAGTACATAGGAACTTTGTTGAATACAAAGCCATAGTCAGATAATTGTGATCTCATCCATAAGATTTGAGCACAACATGATGACATGGCTATGTATTCAGCCTCTGTAGATGATATGGAAGTGCTCATTTGTTTCTTTGAAGACTAGCTTACAAGTTTATCACCTAAAAATTGAGCACCACCTGACGTACTTCGACGTGTATCTTGACATCCTGCATGGTCAGCATCTGCATAGGCCGTTAGTGACATACTGGAGTCCTTCGGATGCCAAAGACCCATATTAATGGATCCTTGGAGATACCGAAAGACCCGTTTAACCGCTTCAAGGTGCTTTTTGGTAGGCTTAGCCTGGTATCTAGCACACATGCATACAACGAACAAAATGTCTGGTCTGCTGGCTGTGAGGTACATCAGGGATCCAATCATACTTCGATATTTCGTTTGATCTACTATGATCCCTGAGTGGTCCTCATCCAGTTTTGTACACTCCACCATAGGAGTGTCAACAGGGTCACTGGAGGTAAATCCAAATTTCTTTAATATTTCATTAGCGTATTTTGATTGATTTATAAAAATGCCTCCGGGACTTTGTGAAATTTGTAATCCCAAGAAAAATGAAATTTGTCCCATCATTGACATTTGAAATTTGGAGCCCATCTCCATAGAAAAATGGTCACATTCATTTGGGTCAGTCGAGGCAAAGATAATATCATCAACATAAATTTGAACGTGAATTAAGTGTTTGCCTGACTTTCTGGTGAACAAAGTTGGATCAACTGCTCCTTTGCTGAATCCGGTGGAAAGGAGAAATTTTGATAGCGTATCATACCATGCCCTTGGAGCTTGCTTCAAACCGTAAAGGGCCTTTTTCAAGCGATAGACATGAGTAGGATGCTCTGTATTCACAAAACCTTCTGGTTGGCTGACGTATACGACTTCTTTAAGATCTCCGTTGAGAAAAGCCGTCTTAACATCCATCTGATAGACAATCATATTCTTACTTGCAGCATTAGCCAGGAAGATTCTGATTGCTTCGATGCGTGCAACAGGAGCAAAAGATTCCTCAAAGTCGATTCCTTCTTCTTGACAATAACCTTTAGCAACTAACCGTGCCTTATTTTTCAGAACATCACCGTGCTCATCAAGCTTCACTTTGAAGATCCACTTGAGAGCAATGATCATAGCACTATCTGGAACTGGTACTAATTCCCATACATCTAGACGATCGAACTCATGAATTTCTTCTTGCATTGCATTAAACCAGCTATCCTCAGACATTGCAGTTTTAACATCTTTTGGTTCGATCTTGGAGAGTACTGAGTTGAAGAAGCACCATAAGGCATCAGTAGCTAATTGTTTTCGAGTTGATACGGAACGAGAAGGATTCCCAATGATGTTATCTAATGGATGGTCATGTGTCCATTTTCTAATGTGTTCGTGTGGTTGTTGTTGAAGGACTGATGTAGCAGAGTTTATATCCCCTGATGAAGATGGTTCAGATGTTGGTTCAGGGGCAAAGATGTTTTCAAATGGAGCATCTTCGGGAGTAGCAAAGAGATTAACTTCATCATTGATGCCAGAAACATTTCCATGATGTACGTTCGAAGATTGATTATTTGTTGATGAGACCGAGTGATCAGCAGCAGGCGCTTCCTGACTTAAAGATATTGAGACTGTAGAGTTGACTTCATTGACAGGGATAGAAGCAACCTCTGTTGATTGAGTTGATAGATCAGTGGCACTTGGCTCATAATGTTCATCAAACATTGGATCAAACAATTTCTTCAAATCATCTTCAGATGGAGGTACATATGGAGTTGCTGGAGAAGAATTTGGTACAAGGGATGAACCAATGGGACTGTTATGAAGTGCGGGTCCAGAACTGGATTGTCCAAGAGCCATTTGACCGGACAGCTCATCGAACGTAACGTGAATAGTTTCCATGATATCTCGAGTTCTTTTGTTGTAGATTCGGTAACGCTTCTTGTTTGGTGCATAACCTACAAAAACTCCAATGTCTGCTTTAGCTCTTAATTTACCTAAATCTTGACCGTCATTTGTTGGATAGCACAAAGCACCAAACACACGGAGATAGGATAAATCAGGTTTTCTTTTATGAACAAGTTCATATGGAGTTTTTCCATGAGAGGTGTGAATAAGGGAACGATTTTGGGTGTAGCAGGCAGTGGCAATGGCTTTAGCCCATAGAAACATTGGAACCTTTGAATAAATTAGCATTGTTCTTGCGACTTCTACAAGAGTTCGATTTCGTCTTTCAACTACACCGTTCTGTTGAGGAGTTCGAGGAACACTTCTTTGATGACTGATTCCACTACTTTCATAAAATTAACTTAAGTCTCGGTTAACGAACTCTGTGCCATTGTCAGTTCGAACAATTCTAACCGTGTTGTTAAGACGAACCTGAAGTTGCTTGATAAGTTTGATGATGACGGCTGGAGTTTCATCCTTAGTCCTCAAGAACTTTACCCAAGTAAATCTAGAGTAGTTGATGCGTGCCAAACAGTCAAGCTAAATCACTCAAGCCGGCCACTTGTGAATGACCGACCGTAATAAGCTTAAAACTGCCTAAGCACGAATGCAATGAAGATCTGAGGAGTATAGGATTTCCCCGGGTCGTTATGTCCCAGCGAGCTATGCAATGGATTATCAAACGTAAAGTGATCGAGAAATTTGAACGAGAAAGGGATTTGTGAATATGATTATAACTACAGAAAAAGCCAACAAATTACAACGGCTTAAATGCAAATTAAAGGAAATTAAAAAGATTAAAAATATTAAATAAACGCTATCACTATTTTTAAAATTGATGAACGTTTAAAAAGAGCAAGTTTAAAGAGCTAGTGAAATGCAAACTATTAGGTAACGTATCGAGCGACCCTGTATTGCTGGGCCCCTTTAGGATATGAGGAGTCTAGAAGTAACGTAAGCACGAATCCGTCAAAATTCGAATAATGCCAGCCAGTAAGTGTTCACCGGCCGAACTCACTAAATCGAACTGACAAACCGTGCGTAGTTGATGAGATCTAAATGAACCCATTTCAAGAACTCCTGATTCCTACTTTGAGGTCGGCAGTAGTAGTTTGAATAGTTCGTTGA
>BPTQ01000001.1:155389942-155404275 GCA_019973895.1 Chrysanthemum seticuspe
GGAACTGGGTTCCCTATTTGACAATCAGAGCTGAAATGGGGACCTCCACAGTACTCACAACAGTAAAACTGTTGAGTCTGGAATGGTGAATCATATGGATTTTGGTCATAACCAAAGTTCTGAGCATCATTGGAAAACTGTTCATAGACAAACGTGTTTCCGGATTGACACTCAAATCCTTGGTGAGGACCTCCACAAAATTCACAGCAGAAGTGTTGATTATATGAAGATAAGTCGGGTTGTGGTGGGTAATTGGAGAAATTTGAGGGGTCGTTAAATGAGTTCGAATTAGGATCATAATCAAATGAATTCCTCGAACCACAAAACAAACAACTCCCGTTATGGATATCATTACCACATTGTACACACGTACACCAACGACAGGGTGAACCAAAGAGAGGCTCACCACAACCGACACAAGGAATAAACGATTGCATTTGAGAGTTATGAAGAGGAATCAGTTTATTCAAAGAATCAACAAAACCAACATGGTGATCCGAATGACTATCAAGTCTCGAAGAACATTCAGAAAAATCCGGAGGTGGGACAAGTGGTGTGCTCTGAGAGCTAGCAATTTCCACCATTTCCGTTATGGTCTCCGGTTCTTGAATGGGTTCATCGGGTTGTGGCGGATGGTCGGAAAAACTTGGAGAATCATCGAGAGAGTTATCAGATAATTCGCACCAATAACAATATTTGCTTGCACCCATCCTTCCACATTGCTTGCATAAACAATCCGGATTCTGACAACAGAGCTGATCCTCTTCCATACGGCTTTTGCAGTGGAAACAACGAGGATAATCGAACGTCGCCATGAGAATTAAACATGTAGAGGGTTAAAGAAATAGAATTAAACGGTTTTGAGGTTAAAGAAGAGTAGAATCAAACGGTATGAGGGGGTAAGAGAAATAGAATCATACGGATAAGAGGAATGAGAAGAGTGTTTTTGTATTTTTGGATAAGAAAATATAAACATATACAGATGGATGGTATGAACAAAGAGTGAATATCCAAATTACTAATCTGCTAAACGTAAGATAATCAGCACATCTCCCCGGCAGCGGCGCCAAAAATTTGATGCGTGCCAAACAGTCAAGCTAAATCACTCAAGCCGGCCACTTGTGAATGACCGACCGTAATAAGCTTAAAACTGCCTAAGCACGAATGCAATGAAGATCTGAGGAGTATAGGATTTCCCCGGGTCGTTATGTCCCAGCGAGCTATGCAATGGATTATCAAACGTAAAGTGATCGAGAAATTTGAACGAGAAAGGGATTTGTGAATATGATTATAACTACAGAAAAAGCCAACAAATTACAACGGCTTAAATGCAAATTAAAGGAAATTAAAAAGATTAAAAATATTAAATAAACGCTATCACTATTTTTAAAATTGATGAACGTTTAAAAATTAAAACTTAAAACTTACGTTTAAATAAAATTAGGTAAACGTACAAAATAAAAAAAGTGAGATCTAAGGAATAAAAGTCCTAAAAATATGAAAATGACATTTTTACAAACCTAATGATAAAAGAAAATTTATAGAAAAAGAAATTTATTTTTACAACTATTATTCTAATTATTATTAATTAAAAACTAATTTTAACTATTAAGTAATTGCCTAAAATACAAGAAAATAGGAAATAAAGCTAGAAAAATAAAATTAAGACTTGGAAAAATCTAAAATAACAAAATAGAATTTTCAAAACTATTTTTGTATTTTTGTGATTATTTTTCTATTTTTTATGAATTTTAAACTATTAAAAACTAATTAAATTATTTAAAAATACAAATTTAACTAAGAAAAGTCTAGAAAAATATTTTTTTGTCTTTTTATATTTATCTAAACTTAAGAAAAATGAAAAATTATTTTTTTGAACCTTTTCTTAATTAATTGTATTTAAAGCTAATTAAAAAGGCCTAAAAATTAATTTAAAACAAGAAAAATAGCAAACAAGCTTGGAAAAATCTGAAAATTTCAGGAAAAGTCTAAAATATTATTAGGAAGCTAGAAAAAATAGAAAAACAGGGGCTTGTTTGGAGGAAATAGAAACTGATGTGCAAGTGCTTATTGAAATAAGCACTTAAATAAGCAAATGGAGTCCAAAAGCCACCAACTGAATACAAAAGCTACTATAAGCTAAAATTGACCAAATGCAACTAGAATCAACAAGCCTTGACCTCTGATATGCAAGATTGATCAGATTTGATGTTTTGAGCTATAAGCTAAAAACAGTGAGAGGGTGGCTACTTTGGGCTTAGAAATAAGCAACTAGATAAGCTGGAAATTGGAAAACAGATAAAGGAACCTAAAGAAGCCCTGGGTGAGAGCTTATAAACCAAATGACAGACCTAGAGAAGCTCTTATGAGCTTTGCACAAGCTCTGCAAAATCTGCATAAACCCTGTGCAGGCTCAGTGCCCTGCACAGGGGATTTGACCCCATTTTAACAAGCTAGTTAAGAGCTTAAGAAAAATTTGTAAAAATCTAGAAAAATGGTAATAATAAAATAGACCAAGAGAGCTTTTTAAAACCACAATTTACACTGACATTGACCCAGAGATGAATCCATGAAAATTCCCTCTAGTTGAGCCCAAATCAGATTTTCAAGCTTTTTGACTTTTTAACAAAACAGAAAGTTTGACTAAATGGAACTTTGATCATGATTTGTGGACTGAAATTGATGTAATAAGGTGAAACAAGGCTAATGCAAGTTATATCTAAGATTTACAAACACAAAACAAGATTTTGAATTGTTAAAAATCCAACAGTTAACAGATTAGAACAGTTGTGATGAACTTTTGACTTTGGTGGTTTTTATGCACAAGTGAAAGACTTAAATGAGTTCAATAGGACTTAATAAGCATGACCCAACAGATTTTAACCACTACATACACCTCTAAGGCAGATTAGACAGTGGATCCAAACACCCTTGAAAACTACTGATTTGTAATTAAAATGAGCTAAACACCAAACCAACTTGTATGAATGATCCAACTGAGTCCAACTGACCTAAGTACAACTATCTAAACAGGTTTAAATCATTGGTGACTACAAATACTCAGACAAGCATGAAATGCAAAATTGACTAAAAATGAAAAGTGAGAAATAAACTCACATAAGTCCAACTGCTATGCAGGCTAAAACCAGACCCAACCTTGAGCTAACCTATCTATTCAAACCCCATCCAAGGCTCTGCAACAACCCCATTATCCATTTCCACATCCAACTGCACCATTTTGACTTTTATTGACCAAGTACCAAAATTGCTTAAAATGATTCAACAGGCTTGCCAAAGACTATAAAGAGCTTATTTAAGCTTATTTGATTTCAACAAATGCTTATGAGAAGCTTAAACATAGAATTTGAAACTAAAACTTTCAACAGTGAACCTGAAAATTGGAATCTATATAAAAGACTTGAATTGATGTTCAAAACACATTACAAAGATGATTTAACATAAATGATGTACCAAGAAACTGAAATTACAACATTTTAACTAAAACTAAAACATTTTATTGAAAAACGACATTAAAGAAAAAATATAAAACTAGCTACTCCCTCTTCAAGCTTCTTTCTTCCTCTTTTATAGCTCAGTTTGCTTTCTCTCACTTCCCTGACTGTTTCCCAGCATTAATCTCAACCTTTGGATGAAAAAATTTGATCTTAGCCATTGAATCCATTTTGGCGGGAAATGGATATTTTGACAGTGGGGTTGAGATTGAGTGTGGGGGAGGGTGAAATTATTGTATCTTGGATTGTAGTTGAGGGTGGAGTGATAAGGTGGAAAAGTGTGAGCTGGGGGGATGGAAACTCTGGGTGTTGCAGGGCTAGAGGTTGAAGAAAGTAAAAAGGCGGGTAGGGGTTTAGTCAAACCACATTTGACTTGGCAGTGTTATTAAAAAGGGGTCCAAAAATGCAATTTGACAGGGGGTCACTTGGGTGGCAGGGTCCAAAATGGCTAGTGAAGGGTCTAATGATAACAAGGACCTAATTGCAAATTCTGAAAATTCAGGGACCTAATCTGCCAAATTCACAAAGTTGATCCAAGGGCTGAAAATGACAATCTCAAAAAGTACAAGGACCAAACTTGACAATTTCAATTTTCCAAGGGCCATTTTTGCCAATTTTCAAAGTTGGAGGACCAAACTTGTAATTTTCTCAAACTTTTGATATTTTTCACCAAAGGACTAATTTTGACAGGTTATGATATTAAAAGGAACTTTGGTGATTTTTCTTTTGAAATTATGACTCAGGGACTATTTTTGACAATTTTAGAAACTTGGGGGACTGAAACTGCCAATTATGCAAACTTAGCTCATTTTTCATCTATTTTTAAACATTTTGCATCTGAAACATATAAAATGCAATTTTGGAATATTTTCAGTATTTTGATGCATTTCTGAGCATTTTTAGACGTTTTGCAGTTCAGATTGACCCAAAAATGATGAGTATTTACACACTCATCAGTAGTCATCAACAACGACTAAAATATATCTCTTCCCATTAATTGTTTGCGCTCTCATTGGTCCGCACAGATCCATATGAAGGGTATGAAGAACTTTCATTACAGAGTTTGTGGGTTTTGGTTTATGGGCATATTTCGTGCTTTTTCCCAATTGATAAGCTGAGCAAAGATGATCTTTCTCATATTTTAATCTGGGTAAGCCTCTGACAAGATCCTTTCTGGAAAGATTGTTTATGGTGCCAAAGTTCAAGTGATTGAGACGACGATGCCATAACCAAGATTTTGTTTTAGAAGCCTTTGACAACAAGCAAATTGGAGAGGACTTCATCATGTCATCGATAGAGATGGTGTATAAGTTAGAACCTCGAGTGCCTCTTAATAATTCTACACCATCAAGTTCTCTAACGAAGCAAGTATGTTTCCGAAAAGCCACTTTAAGATCGGAATCACAGAATTGACCAACAGAAAACAAGTTATGACCAAGACCTTCCACATAGTATACCCGGGAAATTACACTATCTCCGACCACATAATCACCATATCCCATAATAGCTCCAAAATGGTCGTTTCCGAATCTAACAGTTCCAATAAATTTACTCACGAAGTTCATGAGCCGTGACCGGTCACCAGTCATATGCTTGGAACAGCCTGAGTCCAAATACCAGAGGACGATTTGTACGACCTGCATTTGAACACAGACAAGAATGGATAACTGGATAATTTGGAACCCCATGAACGATTGGGTTCCGTTTGGTTAGTACACATTATTGGAGCACCCACATCAGTAATAGGAGATATGACCTCATTAGTATTGGTGGCAACACTAGTAGTGATAGTGGACCTGTTTGAGGTATGTTCACTTCTTAAAGGTATGATTCTACCAGTGGGCTTCCATTTCTTAGAAGGTATGGATCTAGACAACTTAGGGCAAGATTCATTCAATTTGAATTTTCTGCCAGTAGGTTTCCATTGATAACCCATATTGCTAAATTTTCTTCCTGTAGGCTTCCAACAGTTGCTAACCTTTTTCTTTTTAGGCTTCCAGATCTCCTTAACATGTCTAGCATTTTTTATATTCTTGACTGGAGTATTATCAACATTAATCACCTCATTCTCAGAACATTTATGATTAAGACCAGAAATCAAACATTCATTACATGTTTTGCAAAAGGCAGTAGAATTCGAATTAATTACAGTACGCTTATAGCTAATACTAGAATCAACACGATTTGTTTTATTCAGCTCAAACTTATTCTTCCTAGGATGTTCTTCTACTAGCTTTTCTTCAACACTTTTGGTTGGCAAGATCCTATTTCGCATTGTATTGCCTGAAGGATTTGACCCGCTAACCTTAGAATTGCCGATTACTCCTGTAGAAGGAACAACAGGAATATTAGTTGGTGAAACTACAATGTGCCTTGGTGGTCTAGAGGTGTTGGGTTCTGAAGTTTTGTGAGGCACATTAAAAGTCACATTCTTATCCTTAGGCATAGAACTGGGTGCTACTATTCTATCTCGCCTATTGCTAAATTTCGGGCATGTGATAATTATGTACTCTAAGAGTTCTTGAGATCGTTTGGCATCCATGCAAGCATAGGCAATGGTACTATCAAGAGGTTTTTCTAATCTTTCATCTTCAACAATCTCACGAAGACCCTTTAAACTTTCCTTAAGAGATGAGAGATATGCTTTATGTGCAAGTTCATTATTCCTAATGGGTGGGGGAATATATAACATATCAATAGCATACTTATCACAATCAGAGACTTTAGGAACAGAGTACTTGCAATTGGGGATTGGCAACTTTCCTTTTACCTCACGCTTAAGATCCTCAGTATCATTAAGTAAAGAAGTTATCTTTTCAATTTGTTTATCATGTGTAACTTTAAATGAATCACATAACTCTTTATTTTGATCATTAACCTTTGAATTTTCAGTTTTAAAACAAGCATTTTCCTTTTGTAAGTTATAAATGATGTTTTGAAGTTGGAAATTCTGAGAATCTAAAGGTGGAGGCACATGGGAACCAGTTACATCCCTCTTTTCACCTTTCAGTTGTGAAATTTGAGCTTTCAACCTTTTGATCGTGTTATAATGAGCTCGAATTTGTTTATCACGTTTGTTGATTTCAAAAAATGCATCAAACTCAGGAGCATCAGACGATGTCTTGATATTTGAGGTTTTAACATTTTCTTTGAGATGTTGATATTTTAATTGCAAAGCAAAATGTTCAACTTCTAATTTTGAAAGATGTTGAACCAGATTATCATGATCATCCTGTTTAATTTTCTCATGCAATTTTGAATTCGTTTTTTCAAGCTCAATGACACGATCATGGGAAACTTTTAAAGCAACAGATAATTCATGAAATTGAGATGCAGTAATAGAAGAATTCGTAGCAACATAGAACACATCTTGAGCAACACATTGAGAGATCAAGTTCTCATTTAGTATATGCATATTTTTCCTTTCAATTTCATTGTATTTTAGTTCCTGTTCATAGTCATTGACTTCAACTATCATTGCATCGAATACCTTTTCCATTTCTTTAATATCAGTGTTTATTCCAATTTTAAGACTCTCAAATTGTCCTTTTAATAGTTTAAAGAAAGGCATGACTTCGGTTAAGTAGCATTCTTTCATTTGCTCAAAACCCCTTTCCCCCTCAGTAATTCCTGTGGGTGTGATTCTCTTCTTACACGTTTTCTCAAAATCAACAAATAGCTGATAAACAATATATAGGCTGATTAAGGTCCTGCTATTAGTGGCAATAGATCTAGGAACTAGGTGCATTGGTGTATTAGGAGGATACACAGTTGCTTTTGGCAATTTCCTAAGAGGAGGGTTAGAAACAACAAGATTCTCTGCTTTTTGCTTATCTAAATCCATTTTCCAAAACACTTGTTCAGGATTTAGAAGTGTCTGAGTCTTAAACTTGTTTAAGGAGATCCAGTTTTCCTTAGTGTAATCATGAGGTTTGATCGTTATGTTATTCTTTTTACACTCAGGATTTTCAAGCTTCTTGTTCATTTTCTCCCTAGTAACTTCATATGATTTCTTATCTTCCTCAGTGCACTCAACGCAACTAGGTTTCTGCCTAGGCTTAAGGATTTCATTACCATCATAAAGTACCTTATGAGCAGCTATAGCCTTTTTAATAACCTCAGGACTTGGTTCCTCAACAAGGGGAACGCTATGCTTATCGCTTAAGATTCTATGCTTAGTGATCATGTGAGCAGTCTGAATGGTATTCCCTTGTACGTACAACTTATTCTCAAGTTTGTTTTTCAAAGTTTTTAGATTGGAAAAATCATTCAAAAGTTTTGATTCCTTAGCATTGAATTCTTGCTTAAGAATTTTCACATTTTCTTGAAGTTCTTGTTTTTGCTTAGCAGTTTTAGAAAGCTTTTCTTGTAAGGAGTTTAACTCTTGTTTTAATACTTCTTCTCTAAAATTACTTTTTCTGATAATTGTACGCATTTGGTTATCCATATCCTGCTCACGGGTAGTTAACTCAAACTTAGCACGCTGTTCATAAATAGCAACTTGTTCTTTATAGGTATTGAGCTCAGTGGTCAAGGAATCATCAGGCACAAATGCAGTGTATTCATCATGCATGCATTCATTGTTAATTTCAGAAGATTCATCACTAGGTACAACAAGACTGTCATCTTGTTTCACATATTGTTCATATGGGATAACATTGTTATTTCCCATATTTTCAATATCTGACTCAATGACTTCAGTAGATTGTACTTCATGGTGAATCTTTTGCTCATCAACCACATCATATAGTTTGAGTACCTCTTTAATGATGGATTCCTTGGATGGACTGGCTTGTTGAGATGAAGAGGTCATTGGAGAGATATTAGCCATGAATATAGTTTGTGCACATGGTTCATCATCAACGTCCGAGTCAAATGCATCACAGTCTGCAACTTGAAAGGCGTTGGGATTGTTCTGAGCAGCATGCACTGGTTGTTCGTCCACATCTCCATCATATGTTCTAGCATTCCCATCAGACAAGAACAACAGCTCCTCTTCATTCAACATTACACCATTATCTTGTGCTTGAACCAACAACATCTTGTCCCTGAAGTATTCTGCGTTTTGAGGGCGTTTTGGTTGAGTACAGTTCCTAGCAATGTGCCCTTCTTCACCACAGTTGTAGCACTTGATTGGCTTTGCTTGACCCTGTTTTCCATTCCTTCCCCAATTCTGATTTGCAGCATAGCCTCTACCCGCTCCACCTCTTCCTTGTTCGTACTGTCGTTCTTGAACTGGCTGCACCATAACCTTCCCATCTCTGACAGTGGCTTGATTATGTGGGTTGGAAGCAGTTATGAGATTGTTGTTGGTGTGTGGAAGAGAGTTCATGTTTTGACTAATCAGAAGAGCTAGTTGATTAATGATGTTTCCCACATGTGCATCAGCATCAGCTTGTTTGAACATAGGATCAGGAATGAGTTTCTGATTACCATTACCCATGGGTATGACTTGTGAGGCTTTGGTTGTGATTCTGATGTTTGAGTAGAAGGCAGTTGGATCATTTGATGAGCTTGTCTCTCCCTGGTTGGTTTTGAACTGATTAAGAATCCTTTTTTCAAACATAGCATGTTTCTCATTCTGAAGAAGGAAGGCATACAATTGCTCATAGTTGGTGTTCTTTAGTCCTTTTGTAAGCTTCACAGAAGTGACAAACTTGTGCCATTCGGGATTCATATTGTTTACGAATTTTGAGTTCAGCTGAATGTTTGGCATAGTCATCTTGATATTCCTCATATCATTCACCAGCTTGTGGAATCTCACGTAATATTCATAAACACCTTCTTCAGGTTTCATCTTAAAGTGCTCAAATTCATCATACAGCTGTGATTCTCTGTCTTCGATAGTCAATTCAGAACCCGAGAGAAGCATCTTGACATTATCCCAAACTGCCTTGGCTTCAGTGTTGTGATTGATAAGTTTGTAGATATCTTTTGGAAGACCTTGAAGAATAATATTTGAAGCCCTGATATCAGCATCGAATCTCTTTTTCTCCTTATCAGTGAGTTCATCATACATCTTAGGTCTATCCATTCCATAGACTATTGTTCCATCTGCAGCAGTATCAATCATGTCTCTAGTAGTCTCAACCTGATAAGGTCCTTCATCAATAGACTTAAGGATGTTAACCCCATTCTCCTTTCCTAAGCAGTACAGCCTGATTCGTTGTGACCAGGACTCATAGTCAGTTCTGTCAAGCATAGGAGGACGAGTATCAGATCCTGCAACTTGCACATCATCAGCAACGGAAGACATGTTTAACTTCTACGGGATTTTACAAATCTTTGACTTAACCGGGAAATAGATACTTTCACGGGATTTTACAAAATCAAGAGATAAACCGTAAAACTTCTGCACTTATGCGTAGACAACAGAGTTACGCGTAGGAACTTATGCGTAGATGAGAGCTTACGCGTAGACAGCAGCTTAGGCGTAACAACAAACTTACGAGTAGACACAAGCTTACGCGTAGACAGAGTTTACGCGTAGACTAGAGCTTACGCGTAGAGTTTTAAGGGTAAAAGGCTTAAGTTTATGCGTAAACCAAAACTTAGGCGTAAGAACCTTATGCGTAAGTTTCCCTTAGGCGTAAGACAAGCTTATGCGTAAGAAAAAGCTTATGCATAGGAATTGTTACGCGTAAGTTTATGCTTATGCGTAGACTTAGGGTTTTATCCACAAAAATCTCTTACACTTCACAGTGCATGAGATATCCAAAGTCGAAGTGTTTTTCAAGCTTATCCAAGCAAGAATAACACTGAGTAATCACCAGAAACGAAGATCAAGTGAAAAACACCTTACGCGTAGGATTAGGGTTTTGATACGCGTAGAAAGTACAAATTTTGCCAAACACGTTTTTATGATCAAAACCTTTTACAAAACTTGATTATGATGATGAAACAACCTTAAAAGCACCAAAACAACAAATTTTGAGGATCAAAACCACCTTTCTCTCTTACGCGTAGGTTCGTACACACGTATCCAAACACTCTTAAAAACCAAGAAAAACTCGTAAAGTTCGAAACTTTATGCAAGAAACTGAAAGTTTAACACTCAATAAACCTTAACCCACAAGAATCATGGATTAAAAAGTGAAAAATTTAAAGCTTTAATGATTCAAAAATTCGTATGCGTGACACCCTTTTTACGCGTAACACACCAACTAAACCTTAACCCGAACAATAACTATCAAACCAAGAACATGATCAAACCATGGCTCTTGATACCATTTGTAGGATCTTGGTTTGTTACACAACACATATGCGGCTGGGTTAAGAGTTTAGAGAGAGAAAGTGGGAGAAGATGGGAACCCTAGAGAGACAAAGAAAAATATATTATGAAGGTCCAACCCTTTGCCTTGGAGGGCAAAGGGTATTTATAGGGTACAAGCATAGACGCCTACTTTAGGCTGTGGATCAGGCATACAGTGGGTAAAGACCCGTCCGTCCTCCACGGTGTTACAAAGTAATCTAAATACTAACACTGAATAACTACGACTACGAGCTTTCTAACGAGTATACATACTTGAGGTGACCGACACTTTAAGTACTGGATTTACTAAATCCCAACAATCACTTAAGACTCTGTGCTTAGTGATCATGTGAGCAGTCTGAATGGTGTTCCCTTGTACGTACAACTTGTTTTCAAGCTTGTTTTTCAAAGTTTTTAGGTTGGAAAACTCAGTTAAAAGTTTTGATTCCTTAGCATTAAATTCCTGTTTAAGCACTTTAACATTTTCTTGAAGTTCTTGCTTTTGCTTAACAGTTTTGTTTAGTTTGTCTTTCAAGGAATCTAGCTCTTGTTTTAATATTTCTTCCCTAAAATTACTTATTCTAATAATTGTACGCATTTGGTCATCCATTTCCTGCTCACGGGTAGTTAACTCAAACTTAGCACGTTGTTCATAAATGGCAACTTGTTCTTTATAGGCATTAAGTTCAGAGATAACAGAATCATCAGGGGCACATGCAGTGTATTCATCAAAGACATAGTCATCATTGACTGCAGAAGATGCATCACTTGGTACAATTTCACTTTCACTTTTTATCACATATTGATCATATGGGACAATATTACTATTATCTATATTATCAATATCTGATTCATAAGTTTCATGAGATTGTACTTCGTTATGTATCTTTTGTTCATCAACTTCATCGTATAGTTTTAATACCTCTGAAATGATTGAATCTTTGGATGGACCAGCATGTTGTGGTGATGAGACCTTTGGAGAGACCATTGGTGAAATGCTAGCCATTAAGATTGTTTGGGCAGTAGGTTCATCATCGACATCAAAGTTGTGACAACCCGTACTTTCAGGTCATTTCTCGACACCGTTCATGTCTCATTATTTCAACATTTTAGTAAACTTGGTTTACTTGTTTCAAATTCGCGTAACCTTGGAGGTTTAGCGGCGAATTCATGATCATGACATCACGTACATTTCATATGGACTATGATTAGTCTACATTTCATTGACATCATGTGCATCTCATTAATACATTCACGGCATTTCATTTCATATTCAACGCGTAATATTTATTTAATAATTTTTATCGCGTGAGTTTTTATTTTGATATTTAACCCGTTACTTTCAAAAATGATCCCGAGGTATTTTTAAAGTTACATTTAGTTCATAAAAACTATATTTTTAGTTTTCCTAGTGTTTCAAATTTATTTGGTACTTAAATCGTTAAAGTTAAATTATTACGTCGTTTTTCTTAAAAATTGTACGATAATTATTTTATCACTCAATTTTCACAAGGAAAGTATTTTTACAATTTTTATCATCTCAATACAATCTATTTTGACTTATTAAAAACTTACTTGTACCAAAAATTTCCATTTACCTTTACTTGTACATTTCCTACACAATTTACTTACACTTTCTTACCAATTTATACAACTAAATGCTTATACATTTTAAAAAGAAAAAAAAAAAAATATATCTTGGGGAAACAATATCCCCTAAATCCGGCCATAGGGGAGGCAAGACATTAAATTGAGTATGGTTTGTGTCTTTTTAATTATTTCATTCAACAAAAGTCTTACACTCAAATTATTTTCACATACATCTCATTCTTATCAAAGTGTTTAATAAAAACTTTCTCTCCTTTCCTTTGGCTCTCAAGAACCGGCCACACTCAAGCTCACCAAGGGGATCAAGATTTTTATAAAGATCAAGTGTTTTTCAACCTAGTTTATATCCTTTTTATGGTTTTGAAATAAAAACCAAGGATATTTAAGTTAATCCTTGTTACTAGCACCTCTTCATTTTCACTAGTCATTTACGAGATTCACGCTATACCTCAGTGTATCCACTTTTGCCATCGCATTATTGTCCATGTGAGTTTCATAGCCCCTGCTTTTACTTGTTTACATAACTGTTTTGGGGGAGATACATGCTCAAATTGTTTTCATTTACTTTCACAAGTACATTAACTTTTATGGATTACCGTGAGTTTTCATAGCCCTACTTTTACTTGCTTTCATAACTGTTTTGGGGGAGATACATGCTCATCATCTTTTATGACATTCATATCTATTTGCAAACTACATGCTTAACTGAACTTAATGTTTAGTCATATCCTGTATCATTTTCATTGTGCTGAATGTCTTGGGATTATCATTGGACTGAATGTCTTGGGATTATCACTGTGCTGAATGTCTTGGGATTATCATTGTGCTGAATGTCTTGGGATTATCATTGGACTGAATGTCTTGGGATTACCATTGGGCTGAATGTCTTGGGATTAACATTGTGCTGAATGTCTTGGGATTATCATTGGGCTGAATGTCTTGGGATTATCATTGGACTGAATGTCTTGGGATTATCATTGTGCTGAATGTCTTGGGATTATCATTGTGCTGAATGTCTTGGGATTATCATTGTGCTGAATGTCTTGGGATTATCATGTGTTTGAACACAAACTATACATATCTTGGCAATGGGTTGTGAACACACAGGTTGCAAGTTTTGTATGGGCGGGACTTGGAACTGAGTGGATTTTCAATGCCTTTGCTGCATAAACGATTTTGAAAGACTTTACATTTCAACTCAAACTCTATGAACTCACTCAACCTTTGTGTTGACACTTTTAGCATGTTTTTATCTCAGGTATCTAAGGCATTCACTTCATGGCATGCATTTGGACACATCATGGAGTCGCGATGACGACGCGTCTCACTTGGGTTTTACGTACTTTAAAACATCGTTTGAATTGTAACAAACTTATTTCCGCACAAGTTGATTTTCATTTGGGACCTACTTTGTAAACTCTGATTGTTTTATTAAATCAAACGATGTATTTTCCAAACGACACTTTAGGTCGTTCAATATAACTGTGATTGTGATGCTATGACAGTCAATCCCCAGGAATTCCATTCCGCTGCAAAACAGGTAATTTGGGGGTGTGACAATAATAATAACAATTTTCTATTGCTAAAAGTGTGATGGCTCAGATAGTTTCGAGGCTTCCCACTAATTTTTTGTAATCATATGGTTTTGTTTCTAATGAAAGTGATAATAATAATAATAATAATAATAATAAAATAACAAAGACAATAGCAATAAAAGATATTAAGCTTAGGACATCTTCAATAAGTAGAGTAATAACTTTTTTTTCTTGTCAAAATAAGTCATTGAAAAGCTTTTCTCATTGGAGGGAAGACCTTTTTTCTTTTCTTTTTTTTCCCTCAATGACTTAACGATGAGTTTAATAATGAATTGTTGAATTGAATGTTAAATGTAGGGTTTGAATATAGTATATGATGATGAAATTAGGGTTGATTGTCGAATTGAAATTAGGGAAAATGGTGAG
>BPTQ01000001.1:155412040-155436979 GCA_019973895.1 Chrysanthemum seticuspe
GTGAATTTTTAAAGTTTGACGACGAAACGTACATTTTTCAGAAAATTTCAGCAAGCAGTTTTTACATATTTCGGGTCAAAAACGAGCCTTAAGCTTCACAAATTATTTCGACTTCTCAAAAATATATTAGTTTACTTCGATACGAAGCTAAGGACATATTTTACGTAGAAAACGGATTTAAAACGACAAATATATGCACGTTTTTATAAAGTTGCCGTAAATATTATTTTCTGAAAAACTATATTATTTTTACGTTACAAGTATTTCGTTAGCTGTAAAGGCTATGTTTGCGGCTGTTTTTAACAAGGTTGTAGAACTTTTTATAACGAAATGTCTTCTAGTAAAATCAAGTTCATCGGCCATATTTTTCAAAACAAAAAGCCGTTTGTCAAGCGGAGTTATAGTGATTTAATTACGGATGTTCAAACATTGGCCGAAACTCATTTTCTGCACACAATTAACAAAAATCACCAACTTTAACCTTTAATATCTTTATGATCGAGACCTTTTGAACGAAAACTCCTGAACTGAAACTTTTAGATATCGATACAAACTTTCCAAAACCGTCGAGTTCGTTCTCTAACGATCGACGTACACCGTTTTACGGCTAGTTTTCCAAAGCCATTTTTGTTAATTTCAAGAAAATTCCGACGACATTGTTTTGCGACGAAAAGTAGTAATTTCACCAAAAATCGTTATAAAACCATTGTAGGATGACATTTTGACGTAAAAACTTGTAAAGTCATTTTTGAAGGGTCAAGACGTCAAAGGAGTATTTTTCGACGACGAGTAATATTTTCAAAACCCGTAAATGGTATAAATAACATACGAAGTGCATGCATAACATTACATTGCAACTCATTACATATCATATCATTCGTAATAGGTCATTTACGAGATTCACGCTATACCTCAGTGTATCCACTTTTGCCATCGCATTATTGTCCATGTGAGTTTTCATAGCCCCTGCTTTTATACGTTTTGAATTACTTTTGGGGGAGATACATGCTCATCATCTTTTATGACATTCATATCTATTTGCAAACTACATGCTTCACCGAACTTAATGTTTAGTCATATCTTATATCATACATCATTGTGCTGAATGTCTTGGGATTATCATTGGACTGAATGTCTTGGGATTATCATTGTGCTGAATGTCTTGGGATTATCATTGGACTGAATGTCTTGGGATTATCATTGTGCTGAATGTCTTGGGATTATCATTGTGCTGAATGTCTTGGGATTATCATTGTGCTGAATGTCTTGGGATTATCATGTGTTTGAACACAAACTATACATATCTTGGCAATGGGTTGTGAACACACAGGTTGCAAGTTTTGTATGGGCGGGACTTGGAACTGAGTGGATTTACAATGCCTTTGCTGCATAAACGATTTTGATACATTGAGCCATGCACTATTATGTGGATTCATTTGACTTCATGCACTTGAACATAAACTTTGTACACTTTGGCAATGGGTTGTGAACACACAGGTTGCAAGTTTTGTATGGGCGGAACTTGGAACTGAGTGGATTTTCAATGCCTTTGCTGCATAAACGATTTTGAAAGACTTTACATTTCAACTCAAACTCTATGAACTCACTCAACCTTTGTGTTGACACTTTTAGCATGTTTTTATCTCAGGTATCTAAGGCATTCACTTCATGGCATGCATTTGGACACATCATGGAGTCGCGATGACGACGCGTCTCACTTGGGTTTTACGTACTTTAAAACATCGTTTGAATTGTAACAAACTTATTTCCGCACAAGTTGATTTTCATTTGGGACCTACTTTGTAAACTCTGATTGTTTTATTAAATCAAACGATGTATTTTCCAAACGACACTTTAGGTCGTTCAATATAACTGTGATTGTGATGCTATGACAGTCAATCCCCAGGAATTCCATTCCGCTGCAAAACAGGTACTTTGGGGGTGTGACAAAAGTCAAATGCATCACAGTCAGCAACTTGAAAGGCATTTTGATGATTATGACCTATTTCCTGAATTGGCTGCTCATCCACATCAGCATCATAGGTTTTGGCATTTTCCTCAGCAAGAAACAACAACTCTTCTTCATCCAAAACCGCTCCTCTGTCCTGAGCTTGTACCAGCAGCATCTTGTCCCTGAAATACTCTGCATTTTGAGGTCGTTTTGGAGATGTGCAGTTCCTCGCAATATGTCCTTCACCACCACAGTTGTAGCACTTGATTGACTTTCATTGTCCTTGATTTGCATTCCTTCCACGATTCTGATTACCCATATATCTACCACCACCGCCAGCATTCTCATATTCAGCTCCAACATTACCTTGTCTAGCTCCAACATTCCCTTGCTCATTATGTGGAAGATACGCATTTTGTCTTCCTTGCACATTTTGTACCACAACCTTTCCTTATCTTATGGTAGCATGATTGTGGAGATTGGAAGCTATTCTGAGTTGATTGTTGGAAGGTGGGGTAAAGTTCAGGTTTTGTTTAACCATTAGAGCCACTTGATGAGCAACTTGTTCCAAGAATCAGTCTGAGGGTTGATACCCTGGATCAGGAATGAGTTTGTGGTTACCGTTACCCATTGGTATGACTTGAGAAGCTTTGGTGGTAATTCCTACATTAGTGTAGAATGCTGTTGAATCATTTGACGAACTTGCATTACCAGAATTTGAATTGAATTTTTCCAAGATCATTCATTCAAACGAAGCATGTCTCTCATTCTGAAGCAAGTATGCATAAAACTTCTCATAGTTAGTGTTCCTCAAACCTTTTGTTAACTTGACTGAAGTGACAAATTTGTGCCATTCGGGATTCATGTTGTTCACAAACTTTGAATTTAGCTGAATATTTAGCATAGTCATTTTGATATTCCTCATGTCATTCACAAGCTTGTGGAACCTCACGTAATATTCAGTGACACTTTCTCCTGGTTTCATCTTAAAGTGCTCAAAGTCATCATACAGTTGAGATTCTCTATCTTCTTTAGTTAATTCATAACCAGAGAGAAGCATCTTAACATTGTCCCAAACTGCCTTGGATTCAGTGTTGTGATTGATTAACTTGTATATGTCTTTTGGAAGACCCTTAAGTATAATGTTTGAAGCCCTGATATCAGCATCATATCTCTTTTTCTCCTTATCACTGAGCTCATCATACGTCTTTGGTCTGTCCAAACCTAAGATCACTGTACCATCCGCAGCAGTTTCAAGTGTGTCTCTGGTAGTTTCAATCTGATAAGGTCCTTCATCAATTGATTTGAGAATGTTAACCCCATTCTCCTTTCCCAAACAGTATAACCTAATTCGTTGAGCCCATGAGTCATAATCAGTTCTGTCAAGCATAGGTGGACGAGTATCGGATCCAGCAGCTTGAACGTCTTCAACAACAGAAGAGATGATAGTGGGTACGTTGGTAGACATAATTACTGATTCTACGGGATTTTAAAACTCTTGGATTAAACCGGGAAATAGATTCTTTCACGGGATTTTACTAAATCAAGAGAAAACCGTAAAATGTAATCAAGAAGAAAAGCACTATGTCACACCCCCAAATTACCTGTTTTACAGCGGAATGGAATACCTTGGGGAGGACTGTCATAGCATCAAAGTTCCAGTTATATCGAACGACCTAAAGAGTCGTTTTGAAAATATCGTTTGATTCATTAAAATAATCAGAGTTTACAAAGATTAGGTCCCAAAAGGTTTTCAATATATCAAAACGAGTTTGTTACAATCAAACGATAGTTAAGTGCATAAAATATAGGTGAGACGCGTCGACACCGCGACTCTATGATAAGTCCACATGCATGCCATGAAGTGAATGCCTTAGATACCTGAGATAAAACATGCTAAAAAGTGTCAACACAATGGTTGAGTGAGTTCATAGAGTTTCGTTAACAAGTAAAGCTTTTAAAGAGCGTTCATGCAACAAAGGCAAAGTTTTTGGTCATTTAGAATAGTCCACAAAGCAAAGGCATTGTAAATCCACTCAGTTCCAAGTTCCGCCCATACAAAACTTGCAACCTGTGTGTTCACAACCCACTGCCAAAATATGTATGTCTAATAGTCAAGTGCACATTATCATAATGGTTCACAAAGCAAAGGAATTGTGAATCCACTCAGTTCCAAGTTCCGCCCATACAAAACTTGCAACCTGTGTGTTCACAACCCATTGCACAAAAATATAGTGTGTCTAGTAGTCGAGTATAAGTGGTCATAATAGTTCTCAATATAGTACCACGTATATAATAATGTATGCCAGGAAAAGCCCCTAGAATAAATAATATGCGTCCCGTAACATAGTGAACGAGAGGTTGGCCGACCTCTAATAGCGCTATCCATACTACCTACTAATAGGAGACTAACAATGCGAATGTACGAACAGTACATCATACAACTATTATATACAATTAAGAACACTCCGAACATGGGAGAATTTGCACTGCTCCGAACAAGGGAGACTTAGATTGAAATTGCTCCGTTCCCATAGGGAGACATTCTGCTCCGGACCGGGGAGGCTTTATAGTGATGCTCCGAACAAAGGAGACTTTATAGTGATGTTCCGAACATGGGAGGCTTTAGGTCAAGGTCATAACACGTACGGTTCAATAAGTTCAAACAAGTCATAAGTTTGTATTTAAGTTCAAGGGTTCCGTTCAAAAGTTCGTAATTAAGTTCAAAGATTTAAGTTGAGTCCAAAAGTTCAGAACAGTCAAAGAGCTCGAAACATATCAAAAGGTTCAAAATAGTCAAAGTGTTCATTATTATGTCAAACAAGTTCAAAATAGTCAAAGGGTTCAATATAAGGTCAAACAAGTTGAAAATAGTCCAAAGGTTCAATGTAAAGTCAAGCAAGTTCAAAATAGTCAAAAGGTTCAATATTAAGTTAAAAGAAATTAATTATATGTCAAAATGTTCAAATCAAGTTAAAAGAGATTTATTATATGTCAAAAGAATTAATCAAGTTAAAGGTGATTAATTATATGTCAAAAGAATTAATCAAGTTAAAGGTGATTAATTATATGTCAAAAGAATTAAATCGAGTTAAAAGTGATTAATTATATGTCAAAAGAATTAAATCAAGTTAAAGTGTTCAAATCTATGCCAAGATGTTCCTATCAAGTTAAAAGAGTTTAACTATATATCAAAAGGTTCATATCCAGTCCAAAGTGTTCACTTATATGTTAAAGGGTCCAATTCCATTTAAAAGAGCTCAAATATACATGTTGAAGGGTCCAAAATCAAGGAAAGTGATTCAAATAATAGCGTTCATAACATAGTGATCAATTTAGTTCGGACACAATCTACTTACTAGCATAAGTAGTGAAACAAAAGGGTAACAAGTTCATGATAGATCTAACAATATAGTTTAAGTTCATATAAGTGTAAAGTAAAAGCATGAAGTTGAGCATGTATCTCCCCCGAAGAGTTTATAAAACAATTAAAACGAGTAAAAGTGGGGCTACGAACTCACCTGTTGCAATAGTTATGATGACAAAGTGGATGCACAGAAATGAGACGCAACTCTCTAACCGCGACCTATTATTAATGATATGCTTTAATATAAGTCATGAAACAATGTCGTGCATGCAAATTCATATGATATCCATACCACTTGTACACTTTTGAAATATAAAGTTTATCGTCGAAATATAAGTTTATGACATCTCGTCATATTATAAAATACTTTACAAGTATTTACGTTGAACAACCTCCTACGATAGTCGTTTAATGATTTATTGGTAAATATAATGTTTTCGTCGTAAAATGACACTTTTCAAACTTTGGAAATATGCCCCAAAATGGCCTCGTAGAACTAGTCGTGAAATATTGTACGTTAAGGGTTAGTGATGAAACTCGGCGTTTTTGAAAACCTTGCAACAATGTCTAGAAGTCGTATCATTTAACTTTTTACCATACGGATCTCGATCAACGAGAAAAATGGCTCTCAACATGACGTATTACAAAAACTGTTGTTAGACTTAGGTTTATTTTGCTATTAGAAGCTGTCAAAATAAATGGAGTTTCGTCGGGTTTCAAACGTGTATATCTTGGTCGTTATAAGCTTGTTTTCTACTTTCTTTATATCCCCGGAATCGTGATAATATATACTAATATATTTTTGATAAGTCGAAATATTTAATAACGCTTAAGATTCATTTTTGACTCGTAAAAAGTTGATATAACATGCTGAATTTTCTGAAGATAATTAGTTTTCGTCGCTTAACTTGAAACATTCATAACTTCTTCGTTATAGCTCCGTTTTAATCCATTCAAGCGGCCACGTTTTCGTTTTAAAGCGTATTTTCTAAATATCTAGGCCAAAAATTTTTATCTACTGTCGAGATTTCCAGATTTTCAAAATATGGACAGACCCTTTTTAAAACGTGTCGAAATGAGTTTTTCTCGCGCCAAACATATTCTAACCCAATCAAAACAACTCCGAAGCTATTCTAATCCTACGATACACCTTCTTAGGGTGTCATGGGTTCCTAGGCATTACTAAGAGTGATATATTACAAGGAATAATTATAGGAAGACATATATATATATATATATAACACTTAAAATCAATGAAAAAGTGGTACAAACATCATAGGACTTGCATGTTTTCTCAAGCTTAATGAAATGGACATAACAATGAATATGAAATATGATCATGAATATGGATGCTTACTAGTTAACTTGATGAGGTTAATGAACAAAGGTTTAATCCTAATCACCCAAGGTTTTTATTTCAAAACCTTAATCAAGAGTGTAACTAGAGTGAAATATACTTGTCTTGAAAATATTTTGGTGAACCTCCTTGATCCATCCATGGTGGCCGGTTCTAGGTGAATGAGAGGAGAGGATATTTTTGATCTTTCACACCTTTAGTATGTGATATGTATGTGTTTTTGCATATGAAAATATCTACTCAAGTATGTATATGTGTATACTAGTAGAGAAGTGCAATTTGATAACATAAGATGACTAGGAGGGGGCATGTGGCCGGCCATGAGGTTATTTGGGTAAGGATTGGGTAGTTTTGATAATTAAGTGTATTATTTGTAATGTATAATGTGTAATTTGTAAGTAGAATTAGATATTAGTTGTAGCGTTAACTAAAAATAAGTTTCAACGGAACAAAATAAAATATATTGAAGTCATAAAATTTATAAAAATACATTTCTTACAAAATTTGAGTGAAATAAATATTTATCGAGTTGAATTTACAAAAACCGTCGTAAATATTTATACATAACAATTTATATACAAAATAAATTGAAAACATCGGGTAAAATAATAATATTATTTTTATAGTCTTAAAATGAGTATAAAAATATATTAGGAATATTTTTGGAAGTATTGGATCAAATATTCAAAATAAATGTTTACGCGATAGCGTTTATTTAATAGGAAAATAAACGTTTAATGTAAAATGCAAAACCATGCACGAACCGATATGAAATGATGAATATTGAGTTTGAGAAATGACCGAAAATTGAGAATTGTGACACACTAAGTCACAAGAGACAAATCGCTCAACAAGACAAATCGCTCAGACAATAAATCGCTCAAAAGTGACAAGTCGCTTCAGACAACAAATCGCTCAAAACAGACAAGTCGCATCAACTAACAAATCGCATAAACAATCAACTCGCTTCAATAAGCAAGTCGCTTAACCATACAAATTGCTGAAACCAACAAACCTCTTAAAGTGACAAATCGCTTAACCAAGACAAGTCGCTTAAACTTACAACTCGGTTAAATAAGCAAGTCGCTGAAAAATGACAAATCTCTTTCCCGCACAAATCGCATAAGTACAGCCACTACCCGGACAAATCCCTTAAATAAGTGATTTGTAATAGACACAAGTCGCTTCCTAACAAGGAGAAATCGCTTGTCTGAATACTTTAACGAGACACAAATCGCTAACTTGAAAACAACACAAATGCCACTTTTAAATCCAAAAACAATCCAACCACAATGATTCAAGCCTTCCAAATCAAAACCTAAGCACTTATGATGATTCTAAACACAAAAGTACAATCAAAATCCAAAATTTAACACTAGAAATGGTCCAAATGATGCAAATACCACCAAACTTTTTCAAACCTAAAAACCATATAAAACCACTAGAAATCCAAGAATATGTAAGAGAGATAATCAAACCATGGCTCTTGATACCATTTGTAACATATTGGATTTCACAAACACATCAAACCATGATTACAAGGGGCGTACAATATAGGTTTTAGAGAGAGAAAGTTTAGAGGTTTGGGAACTTAGTGAGAGAAAGTAAAAGTATTATTATGAGCTCCAACCCTCTACCTTGGGAGGTAGAGGGTATTTATAGTACCTTACATAAAACGCCACCTAAGGGTTGTGGATCAGGCATACAGTGGTTAAAGACCCGTCCGTCCTCCACGCTGTTACTTAACTAAATACTAACTAACATTAAATAACTACGACTACGAGCTTTCTAACGATTACATATACTTGAGGTGACCGACACTTTAATGACTGGATTTTCTAAATCCTAACAAAAAGCTTCCAAGTGAAAAGGTGAATCCTTTGGATACCACAACCTTAACTTAGGTTGTTATTTCAAATAACTAAAAATCCTCTTGACTTCATTCATATGAGAGACCTTGGGTGAGACTTGATATCTTGCACATAAACAGACAGCAAACATGATATCAGGTCAAGATGCAGTTAAGTACATAAGACAACCAATCATTGATCTGTAAAGCTTGACTTCTACAGGTTGACCATCTTCGTCCTTGCCCAATAAGTTGATAGATTTTATGGGTGTGGTGACCGGCTTCATAGCATCAAAGTTAAACTTCTTAAGAATGTCAGTGACATACTTGTCTTGACTAATGAAAATTCCAGCCTCTGATTGTTTAACTTGAAGCCCCAAAAAGAAAGTTAATTCACCCATGGAACTCATTTGAAATTCTTGTTGCATGAGCTTCTCAAATTCTTTCACCATAGACTGTCTTGTAGCTCGAAAAATAATATCATCTACATAGACTTGAACAAGCATGATATCCTTCTTGTCTCTCTTGATAAACAAAGTCTTATCAATTTCTCCTCTCCTGTAACCATGTTGCAATAAGAAAGTGGAGAGTCTTTCATACCAAGCTCTAGGTGCTTGATGAAGGCCATACAGAGCCTTAACAACTTTGTAGACTTTGTTTGGATGTGCAGAATCCTCAACACCAGGAGGTTGTTTGACATAGACCTCCTCTGTAATCTTACCATAAAGAAAGGCACTTTTGACATCCATTTGATAAACAGGAAAGCCCATATATGATGCAAAAGCAAGGAATATTCTAATGGCTTTAATCCTTGCTATAGGAGCAAACACTTCATCATAGTCCACTCCTTCTTCTTATCTATATCCTTGTGCAACTAATCTTGCTTTGTTCTTGATGACATTCCCTCTTTCATCTCTCTTAACTCTGAAAACCCATCTTGTACCAATGACTTTCTTTCCATCTGGTAGATCACATAGTACCCAAACTTCTTGAAGTTTGAATTGAAGAAGTTCTTCTTGCATAGCTTCAACCCAACTCTCTTTAGTTAATGCTTGAGCTACATTCTTGGGTTCTTCTTGAGAGATAAAACAAGTGAATAAACACGTCTGTTGATCCTTATGATTCATCCTGTTTTGTTTATACACAAAGCTGAGTAAAGCATTATGTGGCTTAGAGAAGCCTTTAGCCTTGGTTCTTGTGAGCACTCTAGAAGTAGAAGGTCCAATGATTTGACCAGCATGATGATCTTTATGAACTCTTAATGTAGGAGTCTGTGGAACGTCAAGATCATCATCCAAATTTGTGAAATCATCTCCTTCATTGGAATTTGAGAAAATACCTTCATCGTCTAATTCATCATTAGTGTCTTCTAAACCAGGCATGTTAGGGTCATACAAATCATCAGAAGTACTGTCAATTGGTGCAGCAGTACTTTGATCCAAAGTACTGTGAGGGTATTCTGTAGACTTACCCTTTTTCTTTGTTTCTTCATAAGCTCTTCTTTGTTCATCCTCATAAGATTGTGCTATTGTTTCTTGAAAAAGCATCCTATTAAGCTCATCTTGAATAGCTTGATCTTCAGCAGACAAAGTGGATTTTGGTTCATCAGTACTTTTCTCTTTTTCGACAGTTATAGGTTCTTCATCAGGAACAACATTAGGTCTAATATTAACTCCATGAACAATGTACTGTAAATCTTCTTCGTTGTGATCAACTTGATTTTCTTCTCTTACAGGAACATAATTCATAGAAAGAGCCAAAACATTAAGATCAAACATCCAATCAGGACCTTTACCCTTTTGATTTTCTTGATCTTATAAAAATTCAACATGAAGATAATCTTGAACCTTTTTGGTGACCTTGTTGTACACTCTAAATCCTTTGCTATTGGTACAGTATCCCAATAAGTATCCTTCATCTGACTTCCCATCAAATTTTCCCAAAGCATCAATAGTATTGAGAATAGTCAGAGGACATCCAAAAGGTTTCATAAAACGTATGTTAGGTTTGTTTCCCATAAGCAACTCATAAGGTGTCTTCAGCTGAGGTTTAGTGACTGATACTTTATTCAACACATAACAAGCAGTACTTACAACTTCAGCCCAAAATTGAATAGGTAATTGTGAATCTGCAAACATTGTTCTGGCTGCTTCTATCAAGGTTCTGTTCTTTCTTTCTGCAACACCATTTTGCTGTGGAGTTCTAGCAATGCTAAACTTCCTCTTGATTCCTTTCTTGGCACAAAATTCATCCATAAACTTGTTCTTGAATTCAGTCCCATTATCACATCTAATACCTCTTACTTTGAGTCTTAATTGGTTTTCAAGGGCTATTATAAGATCATGAATAGCATCAATGGTTTCATATTTAAATCCTAAGAAAAAAGACCCAACTAAATCTACTGCAATCATCTGTTACAACTAAGCAGTACTTCTTCTTGTTTAGGCTTGCAACAGAAACAGGTCCAAACAGATCCATGTGCAGCAACTCTAAAGGTTCTCTAATAGTTCTTTCCTCAATCTTCTTGCATGATGCTTTGTGTTGTTTACCCTTCTTGCACGCCAAACATGAATGATCATTCTTGTATGTTTTGGAAGGTAAACCTCTAACTAAATTTCATTTAACCAACTTGTTGATATTCTTGAAATTCACATGGCCTAATATTCTATGCCACAGATGTGCTTCTTCAAGTGTTGCCTTTGCTACTAAACATGTTGCTCTTTCAGAAGAGTTAAGAATCTTCATATCTAAACTGTACACATCATTGGTTCTTGGTACTCTTAGTATTACCAAGTTATCATCAACAAGCTTGAACGCAGGGGAAAGAATAAGGCATTCTGTGTCAGTGAATAACACAGGGTGCTTCTTGTCACAGATCTGAGAGACTGACAAAAGGTTGAACTTGAGCTCCTTCACATAACGAACATTCTCAATATCTATGCTTCCTGCCTTGATGGTTCCTTTGCCAGTAATTCTACCTCCACTAGGATCATTCCCAAATGCAACTCTTCCTCCAAAATAAGATCTAAAATCTGACAGAATCTCTTTGTCTCCTGTCATGCTTCCAGAGCAACCACTATCCACAATTAAATGATCTTTAAGCTCCTCTTCAGGGTTTCCCTGCACAAAGATAAAAGAGTTAGTTAATTTTAGGAACCCAAGCCATTACTGACTTGTGTTCCCCTTGTGGAGTGACATACTTAAATTCTTTAAGTATGTAATCTCCACTGTTTTTAAGCACATGATCAATTATCTTTGATTGTTCCAAAACTTGTGTTGGTTTTTCAACAAAAATCTCTTTTTCATCAAAATTATCTTTATTATTTTCAACAAAAATCTCTGTTTCACTCTTACTTGCTAAAAGTACTATTTGTTCCCCATCAGTACTTTCTTTCTTAACCCAGCTGGTTTTAACATTTTGTGGAGATTTCTTTGATCTAGATACTCTTTTTGAGGTGTAACGCCTTCTAGATTGATAGTAATTGGATCTCCTAGGGCTTCCATTCCAAAAAGTGCTAGCAGTACCTTGATTAGGTGAAAACTGAGCAGTACTTTGAGAAGGTACTGCTTGAGAAACTTTTGGTTTATCAGTACCTTGAAAGGTTGAGGGTACTGATGGTTTTGAAAAAGATCTTCTCTGGTGAGGGTACCTATAGTCTTTTGAGAAATTGTTGTGGTTAACCCTATGTGAATTATTCCAAACTGGTTTAGTCTCCCTTGACTTATGGTTGGTAGATCTGGTCTTTGAGAATTTACTTAGATATTCTGAGTGAAAGTCACAGTTCTTAATCAAATGATCACGACTATAACAAACAAAACACAATTTCTGACCCATACTCCTAAAATTTCGTCCTTTAGTTCTATGACCAAACCTAACCTGACTTTTTGGTGAATTATGAAAATTATTTTGACCAAAATTATCCCAAAAAGGTTTAGCAGTATTTTGAAAAGTTTTTCTTGAAGGTACTGCTGAATGTTTAGCAGTACTTTGAGTTGAAGGTACTGCTTGACTCTTAACATTATCATCCTTAGGTTTCTCAACTATTTCTTTTGGGGTTTCAAAACTAGATGGACCTGAATTAGATTGACCAGTAAGCTTTTTCCTAAACTCTAAATTGTCTACTCCAAAACAAGAAACATCTGTCCTAAGTGGTTGAAAACTACCAGTGGGATGAGGAACTGCATGATAACCTTTGTCTTTCTTAAATTCAGGAGGTGTTTGACTAATTGATTCCTCATTACTAGATTTGGTCTCTTCTGAGCTAATGAGTTCATCATCACTAGTTGTTATCTCCTCTGAATCAAGTTGTTCCTTATCACTAGATGGGTTCTCTTTTGTGCTACTAAAATCCATACCAAAACCTAGGCCAGTTTTAATGTGTGCTCGTTTCTGTTTTTCAACAAAACTAACATGTAAAAGGCCAGATTCTCCCCAAGCAGCAAGCTTTTCTAACAGTTCATCCCTTTCTTTAGTCATCTTTTCAAGTTTAGAAACCTTACATCCTAACTTCCATTCACTTAATTTTAATTGATAATCCTGTTGTTCATACTTTTCTGCCCAAGCCATTTCATTATTTTCATGAGTTATTATTTTGGCTTCCATTGACTCTAAAGTAATTTGATAACCAGCTACCTCAGACCTAGCCCTTCTACAATTATCTCTTTCAGTTACATAATCTTTAAGCACTTTTTGATAAAAATCATGACACTTAGAGCATACCTCAGAGATAGGGGTGAACTTGGTGAAGTAGCTACCATAGCGAGCAGAACTGGTTCTTCTTCTCTTTCCATGCTCTAATCAAAGCTTCCAAGACCATCTCTTGATTCCAAAGCAGCAAATCCTGGTTCCTCATCAAAAGTTGTGCTCCAATCAAACTCTTCCACTGCGACCATACAGTAGGTTACTGGTTCATCATCAAACTCAGCACTCGAGTCAACCTCTGATAGATTTTCTTGAGCGACCAAAGCTTTTTTTTCAGTAATAGGAATTTCCTTTAGTTCAAGCTTGAGTTTCTCAATCATTCTATTTGCCTGATATTTAGCAAACTTGCATTCTGTTGCAAAGTGTCCAGTTCTTTGACAATTAAAGCATTCAATCTTGGACTTGTCAAATGTTATACCCTGTTTGGGTTTGAAGTCAATGCCTCTTCCTGTTTTCTTCATGAACTTCTTGATCCTAGCTGTGATCATAGCAACTTGCCACCTTATATCAATTTCTTCAAGAGCATCCTCTTCAATTTGTGACAAATCTTCTTCATAAGTAACAGGTAAAGTGGCTTGTTGAGCGAAGAAGGAACATACAACTTCATCAGAGTGGATGGTGTTTGTAGGTGATGATGTAGGAGTAGGATAAGTAACAGTACTTTGAGCAACAGTACTTTGAGTAGGATAAGCAGTACTTTTAGTGGAAGTATTGCCTCTCTTTTCAGAAGACACAAAAGTAATACTGTGAGATTTTGAACTTGTTTGGCCATTCATCTCATGCTCATAAACCTTTAAGTGGTTGTAAAGATCATCAAAGTCCATAGTGTCCAAACCAGGTTGTCCTCTGATCATAGTAGCAATCACATGCCATACGGATGGCAAACTTCTTAAGAACTTCAGGTTTGCATCTTCAACAAATACCTCTGCTTTGTATAACTCTAGCATGCTGAGAAGATTTTGGAATTTGTCATAGGCAGCATCAGGACCTTCTCTTTCACCAACAGTGAATGTTTCAAACTGTTGCTTCAACAGGTTTCTATGCATCTTCTTGGAAGCATCATTACCTCCAAATCTTGTCTTGAGAGCAGCCCATAGTTGTTTTGCATCCTTAGCATCATGGAACTTGAGTAGGTGACCATCAGGAATAGCAGACAACAGTATGTTGAGAGCCTTTTCTTGATTTCTTATTGTAGCTGCTGGCAAGACGGCCTTAGGTGGTTTAGGTTGTCCAAGAACTTCTATAGGATCTTCAATAACTTCATTACCATTGACAATTACATTCCACAGTGCATGGTCTATAATAGCAATGTACTGCCTCATCTTCATGCTCCAGAGATCATATTCTCCCTTCTTAATGATAGGAATTCTGAGTGAGGTGATGGATGGGGGTGGTGCAGCTTCAGTCGACATCTTTAGGGTTTGTAGTTAAATCGGTTTTAAGGGTTTCTTCTTAATCAGAGTTTCCACACAAGCTCTGATACCACTTGTTGGATCGATATACTCTGACCAAACTAACTTATGTAGCTTGTAAGGGCTTAGCAAACTCGGATAAATCCTAAGTTACTAACAATGAAACACTGAATTTACTCTATTAAGTATGCGGAAACTACTTCAATAAAGCTAAGAAGAATAACTGTTGGGATATATAGAGTCAAAGTGCTGAAGAGTTAAAGTACTTAAGTCAAAGTACTGCTCGATTCATCAAAGTACTGCAAGGTCAAAGGACTGCTATGCAAAATCGTTAAGGATTATATTGTAATTCTAGAATGTTCTAAGTTTAAGTTTAGTATTACTTGACGTATAAGGTTTGTAATTGTAAACCGACTAGGGTTATCCTTAAGCCTATAAAAGGACCCCTAGATTGGCATTATACGTACGTGCATTATTAGAGTTTTTAGAGAATACGATATTAGAGTTTTAAAGTTGTTAAAGAATCTGTATAATAAGCAGATTCAAAGTTTTAATATAATTGTTAAAGTTTAAGTTAATTCTTCTTAACTTTGTTAAGTAAATTCCGCATACTTAATAGAGTTTGCTCAGTGTTTCATTGTTAGTAACTTAGAATTTATCCGAAGTTATTAAACCCTTAACAAGCTATATAAGTTAGTTTGGTTAGAGTACATCGATCCAACAAGTGGTATCAAAGCTTGTGTGGAAACTCTGACTAAGAAGAAACCCCTAAAACCTAGTTAACAACAAACCCTAAAGATGTCGACTGAAGCTGCACCACCACCATCCATCACCTCACTCAGAATACCAATCATCTAGAAGGGAGAGTTCGATCTATGGAGCATGAAGATGAGGCAGTACATTGCTATTATAGACTATGCACTGTGGAATGTAATTGTCAATGGCAATGAAGTTGTTGCAGATCCTATTGAAATTCCTGGACAACCTAAACCACCTAAGGCCGTTTTACCTGCTGCTGCAATAAGAAATCAAGAGAAGGCCCTCAACATACTATTGTCTGCTATACCTGATGGTCACCTACTCAAGTTTCATGATGCTAAGGATGCTAAACAGTTATGGGCTGCTCTCAAGACAAGGTTTGGAGGTAATGATGCTTCCAAGAAGATGCACAGAAATCTGCTGAAGCAACAATTTGAAACTTTCACTGTTGGTGAAAGAGAAGGTCTTGATGCTGCCTATGATAGATTCCAAAATCTCCTCAGCATGCTAGAGTTATACAAGGCAGAGGTATCTGTTGAAGATGCCAATCTGAAGTTCTTAAGGAGTTTGCCATCGACATGGCATGTGATTGCAACTATGATCAGAGGATAACCTGGTTTGGACACTATGGACTTTGATGATCTCTACAACCATCTGAAGGTGTATGAGCATGAGATGAATGGTCAAACAAGCTCAAAATCTCATAGTATAGCGTTTGTGTCGTCTGAAAATAGAGGCAGTACTTCCACTAAAAGTACTGCTTATCCTACTCAAAGTACTGTTGCTCAAAGTACTATAAGTTATCCTGCTCATTCTATCACAACCATGACCAACCCCACATCATCACCAACAAACACTATCCATTCTGATGAAGTAGTATGCTCATTCTTTGCTCATCAAGCCACTCTACCTGTTACTTATGAAGAGGATTTGTCACAAATTGAAGAGGATGCTCTTGAAGAAATTGATATAAGGTGGCAAGTTGCTATGATCACTACAAGGATCAAGAAGTTCATGAAGAAAACAGGAAGAGGCATCGACTTCAAACCAAAACAGGGTATCACTTTTGACAAATCCAAGATTGAATGCTGATGTGCCCGGTAGGTGCAAGTTTTAAATTTATAAAAGGTGAATTACCAATATTACCAATAACACATACGAGCAAGTATACTCGTCCGTTATAGCAAGATTATGAAGGTAAGTCGGGATCGTTCGCAGGGATTTGAGTGAATCAGAGCACAAGTTTGAATTAACGGATTCTATCAAAAACATATAACAAAGCAAATAGATATAATGAAATTCAGATGATTAAAAACTACACTTGCTCAAACTAGTATCATATCATAGATTAATGTGATTGTATTAACTACTTAACATGTTGGTTGTGATAATTAGTTGAAAACTAATCTATTGTTCTTACAAGTTAAACCTTCGTCAAGATTTTAGTTCATAAAAACAAGCTTTAAGTTTAACCAATCAATTCAAGATCAATTCAAGTTTCATAAGTCTACTTTCATAAACTTAAACACAAAAACATCCACTTGTTCATCAAATTGCTTAAGAAATGGTCAATACAAAAGGTACCCGATCATAGACAAAAGGCTACAATTAATTTTCAACAACTAATCTTACGACCATTTAGATGTTTCCAACCAATCCAATTTGATAATCAAAAAGCGTTTCTATTACAACCACACCTTAGTTCCTTTGTATAATCAAGAATAATGGGTAAAAACAATCATCCATAGACAAAATGATTATGACTAGTTGAATAATACGAAGTTCTTTCGACCCCAACGATAGTTACCAATTAGCCAAACTTGATTAACAAATGTCACTATGAAACTTTAGCACAATTGGATCTTAGAATCAACTTGAAATTGAATTAAAACATGTTAATACAATCACTAACTAATCATATAATAATCAACATCATTTAAGCAAGTGTATAAAGAAACTAGCCACTCATAGCAAACATGAACATAAACTCATAACTTTGATCATTAGAAAACATGATTAAAAGTCTTACAATGCTTGGAATAAGATTACAAATGATGAAGTAATGATTCCCAAAGGATCGTGGTGGACTTCTTAGGGTTTTGGCTTCCAACGGTGGAACTTATGGAACTCCAAACTTCTCTGGATTTCTAAGGACGAATTTCAGGAGGTTAAGGCTTGGTTTGATGAGTAGAGAGCTTTGTAATTGAAGTGTGTCTAATATGCTCACAATTAGCCTCTATTTATACTAATTCCAAGGCCTAGGGTGTTAAATGCTTGACTTGGCCTCCAAGGAGTAAGGAAGGGACTAGAATACACCAAGAGAAGGACCTAGAATCGTTTGGATGCAAAGGGGAAGCTTAGTGATGAAGATTTGACAACTGCAGCTTCTCCAACCGGATCGGTCATACGACCAACCGATCCGGTTAGTCTTCAATAATAACACATCGACCGATCCGGTTGCGGGTTGCGACCGATCGGTCGGTCATGGCAAAAACATGTATTCCGACCAAATGCCAACCGATCCGGCTGAAGGTGTAACCGGATCCGGTTGGATCTTCTGAGACATAAAACTTGATCTTTACTCTTCACTCTGACTTGTAGAACTTGGTTCTTCAATTACTAAGGTCTTCAAAGGTACTTGGGATTTAGCTTTACTGAGACGGGAATCTTCGATTAAGTGCATATTTCCACATTTTCCTCCATTTCCCTGCACTTGGTTATGAATACTAGACAAACATCTCTAGATACGATTAAGTACTAAAATCACACAAATATAACCAAATAACAGATATAAAAGTACAAACAATGCTACTAAAAACATGCACAATCTGAGTGTTATCAAATGCTTTAACTGTCAAAAGACTGGACACTTTGCAAGGGAATGCAAGTTTGCTAAATATCAGGCAAACAGGATGACTGAGAAAGCTAAGCTTGAATTAAAGGAAATTCCTATTACTGAAACAAAAGCCTTGGTTGCTCAAGAGAATCTGTCAGAGGTTGACTGGAGTGCTGAGTTTGATGATGAACCAGTAACCTATTGTATGGTAGCTGTAGAAGAATCAATGGAAGAGGTTGATTGGAGCACAACTTTTGATAAAGAACCTGGACATGCTGTTTTGGAATCCAAAGATGGTCTAGGAAGTTTTGATTGGAGCATGGAGAGTGATGATGAATCTGTTCTGCTTGCTATGGTCGCTACTTCACCAAGTTCACCCCTATCTCTGAGGTATGCTCTAAGTGTCATGATTTTTATCAAAAGGTACTTAATGACTATGTAACTGAAAGAAATAACCATAGTAGGGCTAGGTTAGAGGTAGCTGGTTACCAAATCACTTTAGAGTCTATGGAAGCCAAAATTATAACACATGAAAATAATGAAATGGCTTGGGCAGAAAAGTATGAACAACAGGATTATCAGTTAAAATTAAGTGAATGGAAGTTAGGATGTAAGATTTATGAGATTGAAAAGCTGACTAAGGAGAGGGATGAATTGCTAGAAAAGTTTGTTGCTTGGGGACAATCTGGTCTTTCTCATGTTAGTTATGTTGAAAAAAAGAGAAGAACTTACATTAGAACTGGACTAGGATTTGGTATGGACTTTAGTAGCATAGAGGAAAACCCACCTAGTGATGAGAACTAACTTGATTTTGAGGATGTAACAACTAGTGATGATGAACTCATTAATTATGTAGATAACACATCTAGTGATGAGGAATCAGTTAGTCAAACACCTCCAGAATTTAAGAAAGACAATGGTTATCATGCAGTTCCTCATCCCACTGGTAGTTTTCAACCACTTAGGGCAGATGTTTCTCGTTTTGGAGTAGACAACCTAGAGTTTAGGAAGAAACTTACAGGTAAATCTAGTGTTGAAACCCCAAAAGAAACTGTTGAAAAACCTAAGGTTGATAAAGTTAAGAGTCAAGCAGTACCTTCAACTCAAAGTACTGCTGCACGATCAGCAGTACCTTTAAGAAAACCCTTTCAAAATACTGCTAAACCTTTTTGGAATAATTTTGGTCAAAACAGTTTTCATCATTCACCAAAAAGACAAGATACTTTTAATCATAGACCTAAAGGAAGAAATTTTGGAAATATGGATCAAAAACTGTGTTTTGTTTGTTATAGTCCTAATCATCTGATCAAGGACTGTGATTTTCACTCATATTATTTAAGCAAATTCCCAAAGACCAGAACTGCCAACCAAAAACCAAGGGAGAATAAACCAGTCTGGAGTCATTCACATAGGGTCAACCAAAACAATTTCTCACAAGACCATAGGTACCCTCACCAGAGAAGAGCTTTTTCAAAACCACCAGTACTTTCTCAAAGTACTGCTAGATTTTCACCTAATCAATGTACTTATAGCCCTTTTTGGAATAAAAGCCCTAGGAGATCTAATTACTATCAATCTAGAAGAAGTTTCAACTCAAAGAAAGTAACTAGATCAAGGAACTCTACACCAGAAGTTAAAACCAAATGGGTTAAGAAGGAAAGTACTGATGGGGAACAAACAGTACTTTCAACAAGTGTGAGTGAATCAGAGATTTTTGTTGAAAATAAAAAGGAAAACTTGGATGAAAAAGAGATTTTTATTGAAAAACCAACACAAGTTTTTGAACAACCAAAGATAATTGATCATGTGCTTAAAGATAGTGGGAATTACATACTTAAAGAATTTAAGTATGTAACTCCACAAGGGGAACACGAGTCAGTAATGGCTTGGGTTCCTAAAATTAACTAACTCGTTTATCTTTGTACATGGCAACCCAGAAGAGGAGCTTAAAGATCATCTAATTGTGGATAGTGGTTGCTCTGGAAGCATGACAGGAGACAAAGAGATTCTGTCAGATTTTAGATCCTATTGTGGAGGAAGAGTTGCATTTGGAAATGATGCTAGTGGAGGAAGAATAACTAGCAAAGGAACCATCAAATCATGAAGTATAGACTTTGAGAATGTTAGATATGTGAAGGAGCTCAAGTTCAACCTTTTGTCAGTCTCTCAGATCTGTGACAAGAAGCACCCTGTGCTATTCACTGACACATAATATCTTATTCTTTCCCCTGAATTTAAGCTTGTTGATGATAACTTGGTAGTACTGAGAGTACCAAGAACTAATGATGTGTACAGCCTAGATATGAAGAGTCTTCACTCTTCTGGAAGAGCAACTTGTTTGATAGCAAAGGCATCACTTGAAGAAGCACATCTGTGGCATAGAAGATTAGGCCATGTAAATTTCAAAAATATCAATAAATTGGTCAAAGGCAATTTAGTTAGAGGTTTACCTTCCAAAACTTCCAGGAATGATCACTCATGTTTGGCGTGCAAGAAAGGTAAACAACATAAAGCTTCATGCAAGAAGATTGAGGAAAGAAACATTAGAGAACCTTTGGAGCTGCTGCACATGGATTTGTTTGGACCTGTTTCTGTTGCAAGTCTAAACAAGAAGAAGTATTGTCTGGTTGTGACAGATGATTGCAGTAGATTTAGTTGGGTCTTTTTCTTGGGTTTTAAAGATGAAATGTTTAATGCTATTCATGATCTCATAATAGCCCTTGAAAATCAATTGAGACTCAAAGTAAGAGGTATTAGATGTTACAATGTAACTGAATTCAAGAACAAGCTTATGGATGAATTTTGTGCTAAGAAAGGGATCAAGAGGGAGTTTAGTATTGCTAGAACTCCACAGCAGAATGGTGTTGCAGAGAGAAAGAACAGAACTTTGATTGAAGCAGCCAGAACAATGCTTGCAGATTCTTTATTACCTATTCAATTTTGGGCTGAAGCTGTAAGTGCTGCTTGCTATGTGTTGAATAGAGTATCAGTCACTAAACCTCGGATAAAGACACCTTATGAGTTGCTGATGGGAAACAAACCCAACATTCGATTTATAAAGCCTTTTGGATGCCCTCTAATAATTCTCAATACAATTGATAATCTGGGAAAATTTGATGGCAAGTCAGAAGAAGGATATTTATTGGGATACTGCACCAACAACAAAGGATTTAGATTGTACAACAGAGTCACCAAGAAATTTCAAGATTGTCTTCATGTTGAATTTTTAGAAGATCAAGAAAATCAGAAGGGTAAAGGTCCTTATTGGATGTTTGATCTTGAGGTTTTGACTCCTTCTATGAATTATGTTCCTGTTAGAGAAGAAAATCAAGCTGTTTCCACAGAAGAAGATTTACAGTACATTGTTCATGGAGTCAACATTAGACCTGATGCTGTTCCTGATAAAGAACCTATCACTGTCGAGAGGGGAAAAATACTGATGCACCAAAATCTTCATTATCTGCTGAAGATCAAGCTATACAAGATGAACTTAATAACCTACTTTTTCAGGATGTAGTAGCACAATCTTATGATGATGATCAACGAAGAGCTTATGAAGAAACAAAGAAAAAGGGTAAGTCTACAGAATATCCTTACAGTACTTTGATTCACAGTACTTTAGATCACAGTACTGCTGCACCGATTGACAGTACTTTTGATGATGATCCGACCATGCCTGGTTTAGAAGATACTGATGATGAGTTTGAATATGAAGGTATTTTCTCAGATTCCATTGAAGATGCTAATTTAACAAATTTGGGTGATAATCTTGAAGTTCCACATACTCCTACATTCAGAATTAACGAAGATCATCCCACTGGTCAAATCATTGGACCAACTGCATCTGGTGTACTTACAAGGACCAAAGCTAAAGGTTTTTCTAAACCACATAATGCTCTACTTAGCTTTGTTTATAAACAGAACAAGCTGAATCACAAGGATCATCAAACATGCTTATTCACTTGCTTTATCTCTCAAGAAGAACCCAAGAATATAGCTCAAGCATTAACTAAAGAGAGCTGAGTTGAAGCTATGCAAGAAGAACTTCTTCAATTCAAGCTTCAAGAAGTTTGGGTACTATGTGATCTATCAGATGGTAAGAAAGTCATTGGAACAAGATGGGTTTTCAGAGTCAAGAGAGATGAAAGAGGGAATGTTATCAAGAACAAGGCAAGGTTAGTTGCACAAGGATACAGACAAGAAGAAGGAGTAGATTATGATGAAGTTTTTGCTCCTGTAGCAAGGATTGAAGCCATTCGTCTATTCCTTGCTTTTGCATCATATTTGAGATTTCAGGTTTATCAAATGGATGTTAAGAGTGCCTTTCTGTATGGCACAATTATAGAGGAGGTCTATGTCAAACAACCTCCTTGGTTTGAAGATCCTACACATCCAAACAAAGTTTACAAAGTTGTTAAGGCTCTTTATGGCCTTCATCAAGCACCTAAAGCTTGGTATGAAAGGCTCTCTACTTTCTTATTGCAACATGGTTATTGGAGGGGGGCTATGGACAAGACTTTGTTTATCAAGAGAGATAAGAAGGATATCATGCTGGTTCAAGTTTATGTAGATGATATCATCTTTGGAGCTACAAAACAGTCCATGGTGAAGGAGTTTGAGCAGCTGATACAACATGAATTTCAAATAGGTTCAATGGGTGAATTGACTTTCTTTTTGGGGCTACAAGTTAAACAGTCAAAGGAGGGAATTTTCATAAGTCAAGATAAGTATGTCTCTGACATTCTTAAGAAGTTCAATTTTGATGCTATGAAGCCAGTCACTACACCTATCAAGTCTATCAACTCTTTGGGCAAGGATGAAGATGGTCAACTTGTTGAAGTCAAGTTGTACAGATCTATGATTGGCTGTCCTATGTACTTAACTGCATATAGGCCCGATATCATGTTTGCTGTTTGTTTATGTGCAAGATACTAAGTCTCACCTAAGGTTTCTCATATGAATGCAGTGAAGAGGATTTTTAGTTACTTAAAACAACAACCTAAGTTGGGGTTGTGGTATCCAAAGGATTCACCTTTTCACTTGGAAGCTTTTTCAGATAGTGATTATGCAGGTGACAACTATGATAGAAGATCAACCACTGGAGGATGCCAATATCTTGGAAGAAGATTAGTCTCATGGCAATGTAAGAAGCAAACTATTGCATCAACATCATTCACTGAAGCAGAATATGTGGCTGCTGCAAGCTGTTGTGGATAAGTTTTGTGGATGCAGAATCAACTCTTGGATTATGGGTTCAACTTCAAGAACACTCCTATCAACATTGATAATGAGAGTACAATTTGCATTGTGAAGAATCCTGTTTATCACTCCAAGACCAAGCACATTCAGATTAGGCATCACTTCATCAAAGATTGTTATGAGCACAGGCTCATTAATGTTGTCAAGGTTCACACAAATGATAATGTAGCTGATTTACTCACCAAAGGATTTGATGTTTCACGATTTAATCACTTGGTGGTAAGTATTGGAATGATTAATTACTAAGCTACATTTAAGGGGAGGACTGATTAGTTAGTTAGACAGTCCTATGCTTTGTTTAAGGGGAGGCAATAAAATGCCTATTTGGAGTTTTTGTCATTATAGAGAAGAGGATGGAAAAGTACTGCTGTTTTATTTTATGAAAGTATTGCACTGAAAGTACTGCTTTGGAAAGTACTGCACAAGTGGAAAGAACTGCTTGTCTTATCAACGTACTGTTCCAACGGTCAAAAAGAGGGGTAAAATTCAAATAACGGTAACTTTGTTACTATGGGCTGTGATTTTTTAAATCCTACTGTTGGAATCACTCCTAAACCATAATCAAGTGTTAGTAATTAATATGTAATAGTTAGCTTTATTATGGTCTTTATGTTTGTACTTAGCCTTAGGCTTGTGTAGAAGGCCCATGAGCCTAGGCCTTAGTCCATTAAGGAAAGGATGGAAACTAGGAGTGTTGCCCTAGCTTTCCTCCTATAAATACTCTATGTAAACCTTTATTTGAAGGTTGGTTGTTCAAGTTTTCTTTCATTCATACTCTATGCGTAAACCGTATTACTTATATCGTGTGTGTGTGTTTGTTTACTTGTTCAATCGCCTTACCTCTTTCTATATTACTTGTGTTTGTAAAACTAGTGACCTAACAGTGGTATCAATCGCCTACTAGCTGGGTGAATCGTGTTTGTTTTTGAAGTGGGTTTCGGTCCTACGCCTAAAACGCACATTTGATACTTTGGTTCGCTTAAAAACTTGTTTTTTACACTTTTTAATCCAAGATTCTTGTACTTTCAACGTTTTAAGGTGTTAAAATACTTGTTTTTGGCAAAAAGTTTCAAACTTTATGCGTGGATAGTTGTTTTTGATCGAGTTTTTGAACGAGTGTTCTATCCTACTCGTAACTGTTTTAGAGGCTTTGGTTCATCAAGTTTCACACTTTTGTGTATTTTGGTGTTATTGAAGCTATTTCATCACACAAAAACTGGTTTAGAAACACTTTTGGACAGAATCAAAATTTCGTGCATTTCTACGCGTAGTAAAACCCTAAAACTACGCGTAAGTGCCTCCTTGGTTTGATCTTCATTTTCTGTGTGTGCTATATTCATTATGCCAAATGCGTATCTCATACTTACTTTCTTTTGAACTTGTTGGTTGGAAGTTTATTTCCAAATGTATCTCATAAATATCCTCCTTTCGATCCCGTTGTGAGGAT
>BPTQ01000001.1:155452712-155501206 GCA_019973895.1 Chrysanthemum seticuspe
CATCAGTACTGAATTCCAACGTCAAAGAGCGTGTGAGCATGTTGAAGAATGACGTGGAGACACTGGAGCAGCGAAGCAGACCTGAGGCAGACTTGATGCAGACTACAACATACTATCACTTTCACCACAAAGAACAATAATCAAAGAACAAAGTTAATGATGACGTCAAAGCATAACTGCTCAAGGAAAACTATCTCTCTACACTGGGGAGATTGTTCGAATCAAGGCAATTCTTCTCACAAGAAAGAAGAATGTCAGAAGACGTCAGAGCTACTATTACATCAACGCCTTCACCGTTCATCACCAACACTTGAGGGGGAGATTGTTGGAATCACTCCTAAACCATAATCAAGTGTTAGTAATTAATATGTAATAGTTAGCTTTATTATGGTCTTTATGTTTGTAATTAGCCTTAGGCTTGTGTAGAAGGCCCATGAGCCTAGGCCTTAGTCCATTAAGGAAAGGATGGAAACTAGGAGTGTTGCCCTAGCTTTCCTCCTATAAATACTCTATGTAAACCTTCATTTGAAGGTTGGTTGTTCAAGTTTTCTTTCATTCATACTCTACGCGTAAACCGTATTACTTATATCGTGTGTGTGTGTTTGTTTACTTGTTCAATCGCCTTACCTCTTTCTATATTACTTGTGTTTGTAAAACTAGTGACCTAACAGCTACCTATAAATAACTACTTTCCGATTTTCCCTCTCATCTTTATTCTTATCAATCTTTTCCATATTCTCTCTCTCTAACAATTACCTATTCATCAAATCACTCACTTTTACAATCATCAATGGCGAACCGAAACACCGTTTCTAAACACAACATGGTGGCGAATTTGGATAAAACTGATGCTAATGTCGCATTCCATGACATCATTGATTTTCTCACGGGGTCTCCAATTAGTTATGCACTTTTGGTTGAACCAGATATCATTGAGCCCTGGATTCAACAGTTTTGGACAACTGTTAGGATTCACATGGAGAATGATGATTCGTATATCCAAGCTAAAGTTGCTGGCAGGATTGTGAAAGTTACTGAAGCATCAATTTGTGAAGACTTATTATTTGATGATGCAGAAGGAGCTGTTTGATTTGATAAACACCTTCTTTGGGATACGTTGAGTGATATTGGATATGAAGGGTCTTTAACAGAAACGACATTCAAGAAGCCCTTATTTAGTCCGCATTGGAAGTACTTGGTTCATGTTCTTCTTCATTATATCAGTTCAAAGAGTACTTCATGAGAGCAGTTTGGTTCTAATATAGCATCTGCACTGGTGGGATTGGCTACAAATCGTATTTTCAATTTTTCAAGGCTAATTTTGGATGGTATGCTATCTCACATCTCTCATGGATCACGCTGGTTGATGTATCCAAGATTTATTCAAGTTTTCTTGAATAAACAACTTCAAGATGTACCAAAACCTTCAAGCTTATTACCAGTTGTGGTACAACCAGCCAAGATTTTCACCTTCATGGCTAGGAAGAGTGATTTGTTTACTGGAAGGAACACTCCATTGACTAGATCAATGATGGAAATTTTTCAAGCAATTAGAGATGAGGCTGCATCTAGTGCTGAAAGAGAAGGTACTGCTTCATCTCAAGGTACTGCTTCTCAAGGTACTGCATCTCAAGGAACTGCTTCTCAAGGTACTGATGTCAACGAAGGTACTACAGTTTCTCCTACCTCATCTCATCATGATACTCCACCTATTGTGTCCGAACCAGATATCCCTGTTCCCTCATCATCTTCTGGAGGAGACGTAGCTACTATACCCCCTGAAGGTTTAGTGCTGAATAATTATGTTCTGACAAGGGAGCTAGTCAAATTAAAGAAAATAACTGAGGCTCAAGCTACACAGATTGCACAGTTGAAGACCAAGTTTAGAAAAATTAAGAGGTCTGTCTGGCCTTTAGTCAAACATCACAGATTATGGGTCAAGGCTGAAAAGAAGAAACAAAAACTTTTTAAGCAGGCTTCTACAGGCAAAAAGGCTCATCAGCAATCTTCTGTCCAATTGGGGAGGAATTTAGAGCAAGAGAATTTGAAAGAAGATGCTGGAGCTCAAAGTACTAAAGTACATGTTAATATTGAAAGTACAGAGCCTGAAAGAACTGGAGTTCAAAGAACTGGTGTTCAAAGTACTGATGATCAAGGTGCTGCTGATCAAAGTACTGGTCTTCAAGAAACTCATAGACAAGAACTGATTACACCAAGAACTTTGAATTTTGATGAAGAAGCTGGTCCTTCAACAATTCTACAAGAAGAGGAAGCTGTTACACCAAAAGTAGTGCACACTGCAAGTGATGATGAAACTGTAGCTGAGATATTGCACGACTTATCAAGACCAAGAGGTGTTAGCATTCCAGGAGTTACTGAAGAACAACCACAAGCTTCTCAACCAGTTTTAGATCCAAAAGATAAAGGTAAAGGTAAACTGGTGGAAACAAAGAACAAAAAGAAGTTAACTTTAGCAGAGATAAGAGCAATTCAGGTAGCCAAGAATGAAGAAGCTGCTAGGGAATTACAAGCTAAGTTTGATGCTGAAGTTGTTGTACCAGTGAAGGAGTCTGAAGTTGTTATACCTAGAAGACCAATAAGTAAAGCTAAAGAAAGAAATGCTATGATGGCTTATTTGAAAAGTCAAGGGTATACAGGATTACAGAAGCTGAACTATTTTGAGATGAAACAGTTGTATGAATTGGTAAGAGAAGCTTATAAAAAACAAGTTGATAGTATTAAAGATTTTAAAGATGATGATAAGCAAAAGAAGGATGATACTAAAAGAAACTTAAAAAGAAAAAGAACAACAACTGAAGCTGAACAGTTATCAAAGAAGATAGAGTTAAGATCAGATACAGTTGATGAATTGAGGAATTACATTAGAGTTGTCGATTTTGAGAATCCTAAATCCAAAGATGCTGATGATGTAAAGAAGACAAAGATAATCACTTTTGAAGTAGTAGAATCAAAGGAGGATGGAAATTATTTGATGTTCCATAGGGAGGATGAAAGTTTCAGAGTATTCAATTTACTATGGGATATACTGCATATTATTGATAGAGCAGATCTGTTTCAACTATACCAACTAGTGCAAGAATACTTTGAACATATTCCATCGAGTGGAATTGGCTTAGTATTACTAGGAGATCTGACAACTATCTTTGAAACTGAGGAAACAAGCAATGATGAACTCTGGAAAAATCAAGAAAACTGGGAGATTACAAGCTGGAGATTCTTTGAAGAATTAGGAGTTTATGCTTTAGAATTGGAAGATGGAACTATGATCCACATGCTAGCTAAAAGAAGATATCCTTTGACAAGCGATCTTATGAGAAGGATGCTGGATCATGGAATGGAAGTTGAGGAAGAAAATGACACAGCCATGATGGTAATCGAATTATATATCAGATGGACAACTATGGCTGAGGATGAAGCATAAGTACTGGTATGATGTTTAATTGTATAAAATTTTTGAAAAGTAAGTACTTTATTCAAAGTACTGCTGGTCAAACAGTACTTTAATCAAAGTACTGCTTGCAGCTTAAACCAGTAAATGTTTTTGAAAGAAAAACTTTTTTTATGAAAAGAATATTTTGAAACAAAAGTTAAAAGCAACAATGGTTTTTGAGATGGTCATAACAATAGGTTATCAATCCACCATGTTTATCAAAAGGATTGGCTAATCCATGAGCAAACGGCTCTGGTAAAGATATCTCAAATCCGTTTTATAGTTGACAGCTTGCTAATAAGTTGTATGGTAATCAACTCACCATATCAGCTATGTAAAGAGTTGGCTAGCCCACAAGAAAAATGGTTTGTGGTAAAGGCTGTGGAAAACCATTTATATGGTAATTAGTTCACCATGGTTGAAAGAGCTAACTAGTCCAAAAGGGTACAACTTTTGGTAAAGACAAATCAAATCTGTTGATAGCTGATGATTTGCTAAAAATCATATGGTTATCAATGTACCATGGTCTTACACACCTAAACATTTGGCTACTCCAGAGTTAATGGCTTTGGTAAAGAGACATCAAAACCATTAAAATTTCAATGATTCACCTCTCACAGAAGTTTACACATCTGGAAGTGATGAGAATAGACTGAAACTTAAATGATCTGATGTACAAATTGTCATATGTTGCTGAAAAGATGGAGCTTGCTGATTATTGCTGAAAAGAATTACTTGAAGACAAAGATGTTAAAGTCAAATATACAAAGGAACTTGAAATTAAGCAAGTAGAATTCAAGTTAGGGGAGGATTGTTGGGATATATAAAGTCAAAGTGCTGAAGAGTTAAAGTACTGAAGTCAAAGTACTGCTAAAGAAGAAAGTCAAAGTACTGCTCGATTCATCAAAGTACTGCAAGGTCAAAGGACCGCTATGCAAAATCGTTAAGGATTATATTGTAATTCTAGAATGTTCTAAGTTTAAGTTTAGTATTACTTGACGTACAAGGTTTGTAATTGTAAACCGACTAGGGTTATCCTTAAGCCTATAAAAGGACCCCTAGATTGGCATTATACGTACGTGCATTATTAGAGTTTTTAGAGAATACGATATTAGAGTTTTAGAGTTGTTAAAGAATCTGTATAATAAGCAGATTCAGAGTTTTAATATAATTGTTAAAGTTTAAGTTAATTCTTCTTAACTTTGTTAAGTAAATTCCGCATACTTAATAGAGTTTGCTCAGTGTTTCATTGTTAGTAACTTAGGATTTATCCAAAGTTATTAAACCCTTAACAAGCTATATAAGTTAGTTTGGTTAGAGTACATCGATCCAACAATAACTTTAACTTCAACGATTTTATTAATACTTTGAACCTGCTTGATACACAGATTCACTAACAACCCTAATAACTCTAATATCGAACTTGATAAACTCTAATATTCTCTCTAAAGTCGTATCTCTAATGCCAATCTAGGAGTCCTTTTATAGGCATAAGGAATACACTAGTCGGTTTACAATTATAATTCTTGTACGACAAGTAATACTAAACTAAACTAAGAATATTCTAGAATAACAAAACTTTCCATAAACGATATAGCAGTTCTTTAGCTTTGCAGTACTTGATGTTGAGCAGTACTTTGACTTTATTCTTTAGCAATACTTTGACTTTCTTCAGCACTTTGACTTTCTTCAGTACTTTATCTTTTATATCCCAACATGTTTGAAAGACCTAACAAACAAAAGTTTCTTTTTTAGATCCCTTCATCAAAGGAACATCATAAAGATCTCCAAAACTGCCTATTTGCCTATTTCTTATCACAAGTAGAGCCCAAGAAAGTACATCAAGCTTTGACATAATCAAGTTGGGTAGAAGCCATGCAGGAAGAGTTGTTGCAGTTTAAATTGCAAGAGGTCTGGACTTTAGTGGATCTACCAAATGGAAAAACTGCTATTGGTACAAAGTGGGTGTTCATGAATAAGAAAGATGAAAGAGGAATTGTGGTCAGGAATAAGGCAAGATTAGTTGCTCAAGGATATACACAAGTAGAAGGACTTGATTATGATGAAGTATTGGTTCCAGTTGTAAGGATTGAAGCTATTAGATCGTTCTTAGCATATGCTTCTTTCTAGGACTTTCTTGTGTATCAGATGGATGTTAAGAGTGCCTTCTTGTATGGGAAAATAGAGGAGGAAGTTTATGTTTGCCAGCCTCCTGATTTTGAAGATCCTGACTTCCCAGACAAAGTTTACAAGGTAGAGAAGGCAATGTATGGTCTACACCAAGCTCCAAGAGCCTGGTTTGAAACCTTGTCCACTTACTTAATGGATAATGGGTTTCAAAGGGGCACTATTGACAAAATTTTGTTTATCCAAAGATCAAAAGGTGATATATTGCTGGTGCAGATTTATGTTGATGACATCCTCTTTGGGTCTACTTAAAAGGAGTTGTGTGTATAGTTTGAGAAGCTTATGCATGATAAGTTTCAGATGAGATCCATGGGAGAGCTTACCTTCTTTTTGGGGCTTCAGGTGAAGCAGAAGAAGGAGGGTATTTTCATAGCCAAGAGAAGTATGTGGCTGAAATTCTAAAGAAGTTTAGGTTTAAAGATGTCAAGAGTGCAAGCACACCAATGGAAACTCTTAAGCCATTGCTTCTAGATGATGATAGTGAAGCTATGGATGTTCATATTTACAGGTCTATGATTGGGTCTCTTATGTATCTCACTTCATCAAGGCTAGACATTATGTTTGCAATTTGTGTGTGTGCAAGATTTCAAGTTACACCTAAAGCTTCACATCTCAATGCAGTGAAGAGGATCTTTAGATACTTGAAGGGGCAACCTAAATTAGGCCTTTGGTATCCTAAAGATTCACCATTTGACTTGATAGCATACACAGACAATTATTATGCAGTAGCTAGCTTAGACAAAAAGTCTACATCAGGAGGATGTCAGTTTTTGAGTTGTAGACTAATCCCATGGCAGTGCAAGAAACAAACAATGGTGGCCAATTCCATAACTGAAGCTGAGTATGTGACTGTTGCTAGTTGTTGTGGTCAAGTGCTTTGGATTCAGAACCAATTGCTGGATTATGGGTACAACCTTTTGAATACTAAAATCTTTATTGATAATGACAGTACAATCTGCATTATTAAAATCCTATTTTTCATTCTAAAACAAAACATATTGAGAATAGACATTGTAATGAAAAGAAATTGATTCAAATGGTTAAAATCCATACTAATAATAATGTTGCAGATCTACTTACAAAAACTTTTGATGTGGGTAGGTTTCAATATATTTGATTGCCAGTATTGGAATGTTAAATATCTAAATTTTTTATCTCACTATGTTTTTGTAAAGTTTTCTAAGGATTTGTACTGTTATTAAAGTTATAAAAGTTTCTACCGCCATGTGTATGTTAAGTGCTGCTTGTTATACTTAGTAATGTTGGGTTCTGCTGCTAGTTGCATTTACAGCTGCTAAGTATCAATCAAATGTTATGATTATTGTGAAATGTTCTCTCTTGTGTTTTTGTGGTTTTTGACTAAATTTTTACAGATTAAGCATAAGGAGAATGATTGGTTTAATGGAAAATTGAATTTTGTATTGCTAACACAAACTTACTGCTACTAGGCCAATATTACTACTGCTCAGAAAATGCTGCTAGGTTTGAAAGTGCAGGGACGAATTCGTAACTTTTTGTGTATAAATCCCTAATTGATTCATTCAATCGGATTTGTGCGCTCAAAATTGTCTCGATTATAAACCCTTACACTCTTCTTAACATCAAATTCAAAATTCTCAAATCCCAAACCCTAATTCACAATGTCGATAAGAGCCTTTGCTGATAGTCATAACATGGTTGCTTTTATTGATAAACCCTTACTTGAAAATGACGGATTTACTGAAATCATTGATTCTTTGAATGCTTGCCCTATCAGGTCTGCATTATTAGTGAATCCTACTATATATCTTTCCTACATTAAGCAGTTTTGGGCTACTGCTAAGTCTAAAACTATTAATGGGGAAGTACAAATACGGGCTTTGTCACTGAGTCATCCGTTAGAAGTTCTTTGGAACTAGCAGATGATGATGGTGTCGACTGTCTCTCAACCTCTGCTATTTTTTATGGTATTAAAAATTGAGGTATGAGAAGCCAAACAACTATTTGAAATTTTACAAAAGGCTATTCTCTCCTCAATGAAAATTCTTAGCCCATACCTTCCTACATTGTTTAAGCCCTAAAACTACTGGTTGGAATGAGTTCTGTACTGTTATAGTTTCTGCTAAAATCTGTCTGACTTAGCGACAACAATTTAAATTTTCAAAAATGATTTTTGAAGGTATGGTTAAGAACTTGGATGAAACAAGTAACTATTTTCTGTATCCAAGATTTGTTCAATTTTTTGTGGATAAACAACTTTCCAAGAAGAAAATTCATAAAGGTACTTTAGATACTCCCCTTCTTACAAAGAAAGTTTTTACATTTATGAGGAAGAAAGGAACATGCTTTTCTGGAAATAAGACACCATTATTTCCAAACATGGTGGCTCTTGTTCAAAATCAGGATGAAGGTGCAGAAATCTCATCTGCTACCCAGCACACATCTACAATTTTACCATCCACATCTCAACCAAGAAAGACCTATACCCGTAGGCTCACTAAAAAGGGTACTCAGCTTCCTTAGGCTAGTACTGGTATGGAACCAGATGAGGCTACCCATAAGGAGTTGGGAGGTAGCTTAGATGTAGAGCAGGACAGTGGTAACATCAATAAGACCCGATCCAATGCAACTTATAATGAATTTAGTTCCCATGGAACTGATTCAGAAGAAGGAAACCCAGGCGCCAAGAACCATGGGGGGAACATATGCTTGTCATTGGGATGAGGTTGTGTCTGATATTCCCTTTGATCCACCTCTCAGGGTAGGTAACACAACCCGAAGTGGTGAGGGAAGTTTAGAACTCTTAAATGAATTGAAGAATACTTGTACTAAGTTGTCCAAATAGGATCTTGATCTGCAACAAATAACTGCTTCTCAGGGGTCAGAGATAAAGTCATTGAAGAGAAGAGTTAGATACTTGGAAGGTGTACACAGATCAAGAACTCATGCACTCATGAGGATCCATAAGGTGGGCACAACATAAAGGGTGAGTTCCCCTGAAGAACCAAGTTTGGGGGAGGATGCTCCCAAACAGGGGAGGAATGATAACATAGGTTCATGGGAGGCTCAGGATAATGAAGGTGCTAATATGGGTAATTTTGATGTTGATATGGATGATGGTGCAGAGTTTGAGAAAGATGGGTCTGTGGTGGTTGATAAATTGGGTAAAGAAGTGATTATGGAACATCAGAATCTAGCAGTTGTGATTACAAAGAATGTTGAAGAAAGCGCTGCTACAGAAAATGTTACTACTGCTGATGCAAATGCAACTGCTGCTAGTACAAATATTCCTACTGCTGGATCTGCTGTTGCGCAAAAGGAAACTATTGCTGCAGAAGAAGATTCTACTGTTGTTATTTCTGCTGCTGGTAATACTGAAGTAGATGATGAGACTAGCTTGGCTAAGGTAATGCTGAACTTGAAGAAGTCTAAACCACCAGTCAAGGGTATTAATACAAATAATCCATAAAAACGTTTATTTATATTTTACGATCTTCTAATGTTTTGTCGATAACAAATGTAAAATCATTTAACGAAACAAATAAAATACGTAAAAGGTTTGAGCCAATAGTTTACTAACTTACTTTTACTAAACATATTAAAACTATATCAAAACATGTTCAGTAAATAAGTTATATAAAACCAAAGACATTTTTATATAAACATTAACAACTAATATTGTAGAAATGCATATGTATAACAACTAGTGTTTACATAATATAGAAATTCTTTGTATATATTGTAATGGGTAAAAACCAAAGTCCATGACCCATAACCCATGATCCATTGACAAGGTACAATGAATGTTGTTGGGTAAAAACCAAAGTCCATAACTCATACAAATGGAGCATGATCCATAACCCATGACCCATTGCATGACACCGTCCATGAAGTCATGTTGGGTATTATCCATGATCCATGACCTAAAGTCCATGACCCATGACCCAAGATCCATAACCCACTGACTAGGTACATTGCATATTGTTGGGTATCTATAATCCATTACCCATAACCCATGGTTCATAACCCATAACCCATAACCCATAACCGGTTTGCAACCCGAAATTCGGACTAAACTGACCCAGTAGCCGAGTCCCTGGTTTTGCACTAGTCGGATCCCTCTTGGGAGGGATCCGTGGGAACCGTGGGACAGTAGATAAGTTTTGTCTATAAATAGCGAGCCATTTCTCTCTTGCTCATTACCACTTCACATATACTTTCTCCTAGTATTCTAACATCTCTAACCTCTGATTCAAAGGATCATTCTATGTAGTTTTATGTTTGTGTGATTCTCATGGTTCATTTTAAAGGCGAGATCACCACCTCTTGAAGACGTGCGAGCTCAAGGTCATGATTTGCTAAGCTTCGTCATCATCAAGGCCACTGAAGTGTATCTTGTTGATAGTTCTTTCCTCCTTCAACACTTACTTATATCCTTTACTCTAACTTGTATTCCATTCCGCTGCTAACAGGTATTTTGGGGGTGTGACAGCCGAAGGGTCGTGTCGAAGGCACTAGTGAAAGGTGCCAAGGGTGTACATTCGATATGGTGCATCGATGTACAAGTTAGATAGTTTGGGTTAAAGGATATTGATAACCTTATAATGTTGTAACAAGGAGTGTGTCTCCTTTAGGGTAGTTGTGTTGTGGTGTAGTGTTGGGTAGTAGTTCTTCTTTTGTAATGGAACTCAGTATGTAGCCTTGTACCGGATAAAGTGTAGGCGACATTGTGATAGGTTTGGTTCTACCTCGTAGAAGAACTCGGTTTCTAGCCTTGTACCGGATAAAGAGTAAGCAACGTTTTGAAGGCTTCTCCGCCACATTAAGGAGCTTGTGTTGTGTAGTGCTTACGAACTCTCGAGTGGGGTACTCGGGGAGTGGAGTAAGGCAAGGAAGGTGTCCTTGTAGCCGAACCACTATAAATACTCATGTTGTGGTTTTGTGTTCCTTTACTCTTTGTCTTTGCATTACTTACTTATATGCTTATCTATCAATATGCAACACACACATTAAGTAGATTGACATAAGTCGATCTAAATACTTTAAAACGAAGTTTTAATCGGTAAAACTATTCAACCCCCTTCTAGTTTTCCACAATTGGCATCAGAGCTTCGTTATCAAGTTTCTTAGAGTATATTGTACTTTAAAAACTTGATACAATCCGTGTATGTTTGAAAACTACAAAGAAGGAACTCTCTAAAACAAAAGTTCGTACTTTTTATTTTTAACAAAATGTTGGATAGTGATAGATCATTCTAACACTTCTATTTAAGAAATATTCATGCTAGGATTTTTCCAAAGACTTCGTTCTTTCCAAAGAAAAATGAAGTGAAGAACCCAAGAATAATCACAACCTACTTTCACAAAGTATAAAGGATTACTTTAAAAGCTCATGAAGTATTTCGGGTCTATAGTTTTTACAAACCACAAAAAGAGAATAGAGCAAAGGTATGTTATCTTACCTACAACTAATTGTTGTTTACATGTAGTAATCATATGTGAATGAAATGATGATATATGCATCTCTTTCATAAAAACCATGCATATGATATGTGTACATGAATTAGGCCTTTAACATCAAAGTCGCAAGTTTCTAAAAAGTCTCTCTTCACTACTTTCCATCTTAACACATCATCGGGAAAAGTATTCTTTTTTTATTCTCTTAAAAACTTGTAAGTTCGTCAAACCGGCGCCGTCATCACATAAATAAATTATTTAACCATCACTCGAGAAACAATTTTCCTTTCCCTCAAGACACCGTAACCAAAAGTCTATTCAAATAGAAATATAATCAAAATCTCATTCTACAAGTTCTTTTCAAAAATAAGTTATTGTATAACTTGTTACAAGTGAAAGAATAATCCAAAACACCCCAATATTTGTCTGCAGAGCCGGATCCCACAAGTTGTACTAGCCGGATCTCTCAAACAAGGGATCTGGGGGAACCGTGTGAACAGACAAAAGGAAACTCGTTTTCAAAACCCAAAACAATCCAATTTCCTTTTCTCAAAAGCATAAAATGACCTAATCTCAGTTCCAATCATCCTAGGGCTCCATACTCTTAAGCATCTCAATCCTAAACATCATTGTAAGTAATTACACTCATATTGACTATTCATCATCATCTCCATCCTAGGGTTTATGTTTTTAAAACTTTTAAATTGGTCTCAATTTTTCATATCACCAATTGGGAATTTGTTTATTGCAAAATTGTTCTACATAATCAAGGATTTTAAAAACGGCATTGTTAATACAAAGTAAACTCATAAACCCATCTTGACAAATTTTACCTAATTGTAATATTTTCTCTCTAGGATCAAACATGCCTAAAGCTACCCAACATGATCATCATGACACCGTTCACTACCTTCCTAGATACTACCGTAAAGAAGGGCTATCAAAAAGTGATCGCAAAACCTTCAAAATGCTCCAAAAACGACTTATCCATGAAGGTCGTGTAGTTAAGGAATGTTTCCTTGAAACACCGACATTCCCCAAGTCTTTTCCGCAATCAACTTTGATGCCTACTAGAAATTGATGAACAAATTTGTCCGGTCTTCATCTTCGAATTTTACAAGAGTGTTAGGATTGTCCGAAACAATGATGAAAGTATTTCAATCTCTTTCATTATAAACAACCAAAACATCACTTTACCCCTCAACACATTCGCGCAAATTCTTCGCATACCATGTGAAGGAATTTGTATGTTTTCTAAAGATTGGTCAATTGCTACTCAATCCTTCGCAGTAGACTCTAAACCTATTTATCACACTCCTCTTGACGACCCCATAGTTGTTCGAGACACCATCTTAAAAAAGAGAGTCGACCAATCTTGTTATAACCGCAACAAAGAACTCATCCATTGTGATCTCTATCAAATGGAACTCTTTGAGATGTTACCCATCTACAAAAAGTGGGAAGAAATCCTTAGAGAAAATGTCATTTACTTGGTTGGAAACAAAGACCATCCTAATGCGTGTCTTGTCCAAATGATCTATTGTCTCATCCATCAAAAACCTTTCAATATCGCCTACTACATTGTCAAAAGAATGGTAGGTGTATTCAAAACCGACAAAATGGTTCTTCCTTATGGTATGCTCCTAACACGACTTCGTGAGTATGTTAGTGAAATGAAACCTACTCCTATTACCAATGATCATTTTCTTGCTAACCATGTTATGGTACCTCTTACCAAACAACCCCCCAAACGGTTCATGATCAATGGGAAAAGGCCTCGGGCTCTCTCGGACTCTTCGGATGAAGATGAAGAAGTTGAAGTCGACCCCGTTTCTAATTATCAAATCGACCCCATGACTTACTATGAACAACTTCCCACTCTTCCAAATGAATCTGGAGAATTCAAGCAAACACAAGGGATGTTCAAATGTCTAACTCATTTCATCATGAATTCGAGAAAGAAGGAGAAGTGAAGAGATTGACAAAAGAAACATTGTGTTCCCTGACTTTCTTTATGGTTATTTTAGAAGTTTATGATTGTCAAAACAATGTATGCTCATAACTTTATGCAAGACTTAGTTATTTTCATTTTAATATATGGTCATTATCTTGTTTGCTCACTCATAAGTTGTTTCTATGTGCCATGCCTTCTGTGTTTTTACTTGTATACATGTATGTTTCCAGTAGAAATTCATTAGTTTCAGAATTCAACACCTAGAACAAAATATTGCACGCTCACTGTTGAATAATCTGTCCCAAATGCCTGATACCTGGCTTATAACTAGTCGGATCCCTCAAGTGAAGGATCCTTGGGATCCGGGATAACAGAAGAGCTATTTTATTATACTTGCATCAATCCAACCCTCCAGACCTTATTAGACTAGTCAAACATGACACATTAGGATCACTTTACCTATCCTTAAGCTCAGTTGATCTCACACTCACTCATGAACGACTTAGGATCACATTCAAGGTATTTTTGATTTATCATTACTTCAAAACTCACCATCTTTTCGCTCCAATGTTCACAAATTGTTCCTCTCATCTTAAAACACTTAGTTTGATATTTCTCTCAATTTTATTAAATTGATTTTAGTCATCTTGATCTTAAAATGGTCTAAAAACTAGTTTTTCATTTCTTATAATTTTAAGGAATTTTCTAAATTGTCCTTAGATCATCATCTGATCTATAGGATCATTTGACTCCACTTGACACCCTAAAAATTCTTAGTGTCATCCTTGATCACCCATTGGTGTTCATAAAAACCCTATTTCTTTCCATAAAAGATATTATTAGCTAACCCTCACTCACTACACTTGATCATTTAAGTCTCATATCATTTAAGACACTTGAGGAGACTGAAACACTCAAGATATATAGGTAATAAACCTTACTAAAACCTCATCTTTCTTCTCCTTGGAGCCAAATCCCTAGGTTTAGCCTAGACGGATCCCTCAAGTATGGGATCCGTTGGAACCGGCTGCACAGACTAAACCAATCCTACTTGATACAATCATTTCAAACCCTCTTTGTTAATCTAAACACTCCACATTGTCTTAATTGACATCCTAGATCAGTACAACTCTGTAGTTGAATCTTGTGCATGCAAATCATTGCAATTTGAAGGATTTCTAGTGGTTTAAGCTTTAATTCACTTACCAAATCTTTCTCTTTATAAACCATTTGTGTTAGAACTTCCAAATCACCATTCACACACTCATTCTCAATAGATAAAATATTCTCCTTACACCTTTCCCTTCTACCATTTCACCATGAGGAAAGCTCCTAGTGTTAACTCATCTACCGAAGAACCTCCAAGAAAATGGCTCGGGTTGTCATGAAATCTCTTCAACCGAATCATCACCCGTTAAAGCCTCAAACACTAGAACTCTCTCACAACCAACTCTACCAATCAAACCAACTCCCAAAAGGATTGTTCCCACAAGACAACCCTTGCCAAACACTACTATACCTCCTAAACCAAACACTCCTAAACCACCACCTATAGTACCTAGAGCTATCTCTTTCACCACTCCACTCTCATCCCCACACCTTTACAACTTAGAGGACTTGCCACCTAGGCTATCTCATCCACCACCATTGCCAACATTTTCCTCAATTGAGAAAATGGTGCCACAACAACCTCCTCGCCAAAACTTTGGTGTTGAAACAACATTAGCACCCGTATCTTTTTCTCCATCACCCTCAAATGATCCATTTTGGATTATAAGGAATCATTAAAATCAACAACCGGATCACATGGAAGTAGATACTTCTCTACCGCCACCATCAACACATATTCCACTACTTCCACCCTTAGTTGAACCACCTCCAACCTCATCAAATGTGCCTCCACAAATCTCTCAATCTTTTGTGGAACATCCACCTTCCTCATCAAATCTTCCACCTCAAACCGCTCCATTCCTACCACCACCATTCCCTAGCCATGGAAATGATTGTTTTCATTGTCAACATGTCGAAGGACTAGTCCATGAAGTACGTGACGAATTACGTTTCATGTTCTATCACCTTCTTGAACATTTTGATGAGGTAAACAAATCTACTCGTCCTTAGAGCTGAGGAATACAAGCACAATGGTGCTCTTCTATAGTCTTAGGCACAACTTAGAATTGTTAGAAAATGTACTACATGCTTATATCATTCTCTTATTTTTAGAGATATGTGTATCATTTCTCTTGTTTTATTGAATGAAACTACATGTTGTATGCTATATAGTTATGAGAATATGTTTGGTGCTATAATACATAACTCATTTGGATGTTAACATCACTTTTTACATCTACATTGTTGTCAAAAGAATGCAGGTACACGGTTCCCTCAAAATTGCCTAGACGGATCCCTCACAGGAAGGATCCGTGGGATCCGTGCAACAGTAGCACATTTTCTTACTAATATGAATCTCATTTGCAGGAAATAATGTACCATATACTTGTTTTCTAACCTTTGTTTTGTAGATTTTCAAAATACACATGAAGACTTTGACACCCTCAACAAGGGGGAGCTTTTCGTCAAAGCAAAGCATTGCAAAAATGCTTGCAATACATTCACTTAGATTTTCGTCAAAGCAAAGCATTGCAAAATCGCTTCCAATTACTCGACGCCCTCAACAAAGGGAGCACTCGTCAATGGGGAGAATTTCGTCAAAAACAAAACCAATGCAAACATACTTGCAACACACTCGTTTAGCCTTCCTAACTACTTGACTCCCTCAAAAGGAAGCATCCATCAAGGAGAAGCTAAGACGCGAATCTTTCTCTCATCTTACTCTTTTTTATTTTGTTATTTTTCACAAGTTTTTCTCAAAACAATGTGTTAGTTTCTTTTCGACGCTTTTTTTGTTTTGACAAAAAGGGGGAGAAGATAGTAAAAACTCAAATTCAAATTTTTACAAAATTTATTTTCTTCTTAAAATAATCTTATGTTTTGTCATCAACAAAAAGGGGGAGACTATTAATACAAATAAGCCATAAAAACGTTTATTTATATTTTACAATCTTCTAATGTTTTGTCGATAACAAATTTAAAATCATTTTAACGAAACAAATAAATTACGTAAAAGGTTTGAACCAATAGTTTACTAACACATTTTTACTAAAAATATTAAAACTATATCAAAACATGTTTAGTAAATAAGTTATATAAAACCAAAGACATTTTTATATAAATATTAACAAGTAATATTGTAGAAATGCATATGTATAACAACTAGTGTTTACATAATATAGAAATGCTTTGTATATATTGTAATGGATAAAGTAATGGGTACAAACCAAAGTCCATGACCCATGACCTATAACCCATGATCCATTGACTAGGTACAATGAATGTTGTTGGGTAAAAACCAAAGTCCATAACCCATACCCATGGAGCATGATCCATAACCCATGACCAATTGCATGACATCATGCATTAAGTCATGTTGGGTATTATCAATGATCCATGACCCGAAGTCTATGACCCATGACCCAAGATCCATAACCCATTGCCTAGATACATTGCATCTTGTTGGGTATCCATAACCATTAGCCATAAACCATAACCCGGTTTGCGACACGAAATCCGGACTAAACTGAACCAGTAGTAGGATCTCTGGTTTTGTACTAGCCGGATCCCTCTGGGGAGGGATCCCCGGAGGGATCCATGGGAAACGTGGGACAATAGACAAGTTTTGTCTATAAATAGTGAGCCATTTCTCTCTTGCTCGTGTCGAAGGCATTAGTGAAAGGTGCCAAGGGTGTACATTCGATATGGTGCATCGATGTACAAGTTAGATAGTTTAGGTTAAAGGATATTGATATCCTTCTAGTGTTGTATCAAGGAGTGTGTATCCTTTGGGGTAGTTGTGTTGTGGTGTAGTGTTGGGTAGTAGTTCCTCCTTTGTAATGGAACTCGGTATCTAGCCTTGTACCAGATATTTATATTTTACGATCTTCTAATGTTTTGTCGATAACAAACGTAAAATCATTTTAACGAAACAAATAAAATACGTAAATAGTTTGAGCCAATAGTTTTCTAACACACTTACGTTTTCACATAAAACACTAAAACAAGTATAAGTAATTTTATGATTTAGTAATACATATGTACAACAACTGGTGTTTACATATTGGGCAAATATATACATAACTAGTATGTATTATAAATGGGTAAAAACTACAACCCATGGTATTGACCCATACCCATTTGACTAGGTGCATTGAACCCATTAGGTACATTGTATCTAAAGAAAATACCCATGGATCAACCCATAACCCATGACCCATGACCCACAACCAAAATACCCATGGGCAAAGAGGAGCGTCCCACGGATCCCTAGCATTACACTAGACGGATCCCTTGAAGGTGGGATCCGTGGAACAGTAGACATTTTCTCTCTATAAATAGTGAGCCATTTCTTCATTGTTTCTAACCCCTTTCTCACAGATTTTCTCCTTGAGTTAAAAACTCTCTAACCCCAGATCCAAGTGATCTATGTATGTAGTTTTGTTTTTGTGTGATCCTCTAGGTTCCTCTTAAAGGCGAGATCACCACCTTTGAAGTCAAGCAAGCTCAAGTCCATGAGTTGACATGCTTCCTCATCATCAAGACTACTGAAATTATCTTGTTGATGGTTCTTCCTCTAAGAAGTGTAGTGTTGAAGACATTAGTGAAAGATGTCTCAAGTGTCAAGACGAAGAAATTAGTGAAAGGTGTCGATCGTCCGTATTGTAGGCACTAGTGAAGGGTGCCTAGAAGTCAAGTCACAAGACATTAGTGAATAGTGTCTTGAAGGTCTAGTCAAAGGCATTAGTGAAAGGTGTCTAAGATGTACATTCGATATGGTGTGATTCGATGTACAAGATAGATTAGTATTGGGTCAAATGATATTGTTATCCTTGTTGATGTTATAAGGAGTAGATCTCCTTTGGGGTTAGGTGATTGGTGTAGTGTTGGGTAGTAGTTCCTCCATTGTAATGGAACTCGGTATCTAGCCTAGTACCGGATAAAGGGTAGGCGACATTGTGATAGGATTAGTTCTCCTTGGTGAAAAGGACCCGGTATCTAGCCTTGTACCGGATAAAGTGTAGGCAACGTTGTGAAGGTTTCTCCACCATAAGGAGTCGGTGTTGTGTAGTGATTACGAACTCTCGAGTAGGTGACTCGGGGAGTGGATTAGGGCAAGGAAGGTGTCCTTGTAGCCGAACCACTATAAATACTCGCCTTGTGGTTTTGTGCTTCTTACTCTTTATATTTTCATTACATATTTATATTTCTATATGTTTGTTTGTCAACATCCAACACACATCCAAATAGATTGACATAAGTCGATCTAAATAGTTTAAAACAAGTTTTAATTGGTAAAACTATTCAACCCCCCCCCTTCTAGTTTTCCACAATATGCTTATCTATCAATATCCAACACACACATTAAATAGATTGACATAAGTCGATCTAAATACTTTAAAATGAAGTTTTAATCGGTAAAACTATTCACCCCCCCTTTCTAGTTTTTCACAAAGGGTATTAGAATCAGAGAACCTTCTTCTACTCCAGCTAAGACTGCACAACCACCATTCCAAGACAAAGGAAAAGCTGTACTTGTACCTAAAGATAAACATGTTTCCAAGGAAGAACAAATGAAACTTGATGATCAAGTTGCAAAGGAGTTGGCTGCTAAATATGAGGAAGATAATCAGAAAGTGTTAGAACAAAGAAGAATAACAACTGAAAATGAAGCAAAAACTTTTGCATTACTGGATAATTGGGATGCTGAAAGGGCAGAGTGTGATGCCAGTGTGGAGCTTGCAAGAAAGCTTTAACAAGAAGAAGTTGATAATACTCAATTGAAGAAAAAGCCAGAATGTTAAAAGAGATGATTGATGAGAGAAATAAGTTCTTTGCTAAACAAAGTGCATAAGCAAAAAGGAACAAACCTCCTACCAAAGCACAAAGAAGAAGCCATATGTGTACATTCCATAAGGATATGGACAATAAGAAACAAAGAGACTTAGTTCATTTTGATAATGCAAAATTGAGGAGTTGTACAATATTGCAAGGAAGAAGATTGATATGTTTGTACCTATAGCAACAGAAGAGGTGGAGGGAAGTTCTAAAAGGAAAGGAGAAGATTTGGTCAAGTAGGGTAGAAAGAAGCACATGGCAGTTAAATCAAAAGATAAAAAGGAGAAAGAGCAAGAGCTAGAAGAGCATGTTGATGTACAGGAAAAAGATAAACCGAAAAAATATACTACTGAACTTGTACTAGTTAATCAAGAAGAAGTCCTTGATGTTGTTCCTCTCAAAACCAAATATCCAATAGTTGCTTATGAACCAGGATTGTATAAGGATACAACATTTTGGGACATCATCAAAGCTGGTGGAAGTAAAGTAAGATTTATAAGTTTTCTGCAAATGGTGATGCACTTTGATAGAGAAGATATGGTGACTCTATGGAAGCTGTTCAAAGACAAGTTTGGTCTTACCAGGCCAGAAAACATATATGAGAGAGTTATCTGGGGATACTTAATGGTAATGTGTTAATATAAATAAGCCGTAAAAACGTATATTTATATTTTACGATATTCTAATATTTTGTCGATAACAAACGTAAAATCATTTTAACGAAACAAATAAAATACTTAAATGGTTTGAGCCAATAGTTTACTAACACACTTACATTTTCATATAAAACACTAAACAAGTAATAGTGTTTACATTTTATAGAAATACATATGTATAACAACTAGTGTTTACATAATATGGAAATGTGCATAACTTATATTGTAATGGGCAATGTAATGGGTAATAATCTAAGTACTTGACCCATTAACTAGATACATTGAATGTAGTTGGGTAAAACCCAAAGTCCATGACCCATACCCATGGAGCTTGATCCATATCCCATGACCCATTGCATGACATCATGCATGAAGTCATGTTGGGTATTATCCATGGACCATGACCCATGATCCAATGTCTAGATACATTGCATCTTGTATAACCCATGGTTCATAACCCATAACCTATAACCCGATTTTCAACCTAAAATCTGGACTTAAGCTGACCCAGACTGGCAGATCCCTTGGATTGCACTAGCCGGATCCCTCTTACAACTCACCCCTTTTACACATACTCTCTCTTAGTATCGTAAACTCTCTAACCTCAGATCCAAAGGATATTTTTATGTAGTTTTGTGTTTGTGTGATTCTTTAGGTTCCTCTTAAAGGCGAGATCACCACCTCTTGAAGTCGAGCAAGCTCAAGTTCATGAGTTGCCAAGCTTCGTCATCATCAAGACTACTGAAGTTATCTTGTTGATAGCCTCCCTCCCTAGAAGGGTCGTGTTGAAGGCATTAGTGAAAGGTGCCGAAGGGTCAAGTAGAAGGCATTAGTGAAAGGTGCCGAAGGGTCAAGTAGAAGGTATTAGTGAAAGGTGCCGAAGGTCCGTGTCGAAGGCATTAGTGAAGGGTGCCGAAGGGTCATGTCAAAGGCATTAGTGAAATGTGCCAAAAGGTCATGTCAAGGGAGTACATTCGATATGGTGCATCGATGTACAATATAGATTAGTTTGGGTTAAAGGATAGTGAGATCCTTATGACTTTGTTACAAGGAGTGTGTCTCCTTTGGGATAGTTGTTGTGTAGTCTTGGGTAGTAGTTCCTCCTTTGTAATGGAACTCGGTATCTTGCCTTGTACCGGATAAAGTGTAGGCGACGTTGTGATAGGTTTGGTTCTACCTCGTGGAAGGACTCGGTGTCTAGCCTTGTACCGGATAAAGAGTAGGCGACGTTGTGAAGGCTTCTCCGCCACATTAAGGAGCTTGTGTTGTGTAGTGCTTACGAACTCTCGAGTAGGTGACTCGGGGAGTGGAGTAGGGCAAAGAAGGTGTCCTTGTAGCCGAACCACTATAAACACTCGTGTCGTGGTTTTGTGTTTCTTACTCTTTATCTTTGCATCATTTATTTATATGCTTTATCTATCATCATCCAACACACATAATCAAATAGATTGACATAAGTTGATCTAAATAATTTAAAACGAAGTTTTAATCGGTAAAACTATTCAACCCCCCTTCTAGTTTTCCACATAATGTTTGAACAACATCATGAAGATAAAGTGTGGAGTAGACTGAAACATAACACTGTATTGCAATGGAAGCTATTTCAATCAACTGGAGTTCATGTTTTAGAGTGTCATGGTCTGACTATCTACATGCTTGGAGAGAAATACTATCCTTTACAGTATCAGAAGCCTATTGTGCATCATATGTTAAATACTAAGATCAAGCTACAACTCCAGTATTCTTACTTTCATGATGATCAAGCTTATCAGTTGTTAAAGAAGATGGAAAGATATCTCAATCCTAAACCAAAGAAGCAGGATTAATATGTTTGGAAGCATCCTCCTAGTGATTCTTCAAGCTATGACAGAAACTTGATGATTTGAGAAGCAAATATCAAGTTTAGGGGAGGATTATTGGGTTTTGAGATACTACTGCTGATACTATTGCTCTTATAAGTTTCAACTGCTCAGGTGATTTCATTGAAGAATGCTCTAAGTCGTTACTGCTGCTGGTATAGTGTGAACTACTACTAGTGTATTTGAACTACTGCTGGTGTTCCTGAAGATGATCTAGAAAATACACCAAGTGGTAACTACTGCTAGACTAAGAGTTTATGCTGCTAGTGCAAAGTTACTGCTGCTGAAGATTTAATATTGCCAGAGTTAAGGTTCTACTGCTGAAGTATATTAACTACTGCTGGAGTATTAGATTCGGTTTGTATTATAGAATATCTTATACCTAAAGTTTAGTATTAGATAAACATAAAAAAGATTCTATAAAGATAATATTGTATAGAAAGTTATTGTAAACCGACTAGGACTCCTTAATCTATAAAAGGAGGTCCTAGGGCATTGTGTAGAGTACGATTTGTTTTAGAGCTTTAAGGTTGTAAACCCTAATACTATTAAGAGTATTCATATTATATCAATAATATTGAAGCGTTTGGTTTGTTATTCTTTGTGTTCTTCTAAATCATTAAGTGTTAGATTCCGCATAATACTTAGTAATCAGACAGTTTCTTAACCTAAGCTATATTCGATCTATATTTACAAGTGTAAACTGGGATCAACAATACATCTTAAAAAATAGGATAAAAAGATTAATGTGACTTACCGGACTCATTATAGTACTATACCGAGACCAAACAATTATATACCATTGGTAGTTACAACTGCAAACCAATAGACATATGCACAGTAGTTGAACATGTGTATGTGTGATTATATGATTGATACGTCACAAAAGATCATCTAAATGGCTTAATATTAACAGTTGTTAATGATACATTTTTCCTTTGCGAATCACTTAAAGATTCACATCTCTTTCTAAAGATAGTTTCATAAAAATTGTAGCTATGTTACGTTAGTTGCAGTTGCTTTGGACTCATGGACAGGCTGCATCTATGAAGCATAAAATATTAATTTGGCAGGTCACATCAAAACCCAAAATAATGCAGCTTCCGTTATCACGCAACTGACAATTATTATTTATATTTGTTCTTTTTTCCTTTCATATTTTGGTATAGTAATGAAATTAACACTAATGCAAAAAAGTTATAACTATTGCCACAATATAAGTAATCATCATAAGTTCATCAAGCAAACTGCAACATGAATTTAGAAACATAATATAAGACCAATTAAACACCAACTTAAAGCAAACAAAGGTCCAAAAAATTAGCACAAAATGGCCTTCACTAATAATATGTCTAAGGATTTTGTGACTCCAAAACAACAAAACCCCGTATGAAGGCTATGCAAACATACAACAATTTCCCCTGCCTATAAATTTTTCAAACTTAAAATAAGCATTTAACCACATGCATTCTCCACTTAAAAATAAACGAAATTTCTATAACAAATATAACGGCTAAACAATTGAGGACAAAACAATCTGCATGAAGAGCACATAACACCAACAATGCACAAAAAACCTTGAAAAGACTCATTCATAAAACATTGCCTTAAGCACATCACATGTTTAGTACTCCTAAAAACACCCCTTATATCTCTTTCAACAAACATTACCGTAACAAACCTAACGGGTGAACATTTAAAGACACAAACAATGCCTCACATAATCCAAAAACTATTACATATGCAACCCAATTCCAAAAGTGCATGAACATCATAAAACACCAACAATGCACGAAAAAGCCGAAAAATCTTATACGTAAAACATCAAACACCTAAAACACATCACATATTTAGTATTCCTAAAACGGTAACATCAAATACCTAAAGCGCATTACATATTTACTACTCGTAAAAACACTTGGTTAATCTCTTTTAGCAAACATTAACCAAGCGCTTACACACCATAAAAATTTGAGTGAAGCATTTTCTTAAACACATACCTACAAGTCGAGACATGAAGATAATTTTTGGGGATGAATGAACTGAGGATTCTTGACTTTGTATTAGATGACCTCAAAGAGAGTATCATTTTTTATAGTGGTTATAGGTGTTAAGCATGCACTTAGCAAAAAAAAATTGAGTGGTCGTTTAGTGGGAAGTAGCTCAATCATCTCTAAGAGGAAAACGGACAGGGAAGATTAGGTCTATGAGGAAAACGGCGGGCAACATTAGTTTTATAATCTTCTTTATGAACAATAATTTTGTGAGGGGAAGAGGATAGTAATCGTGCTATAGTAACTTGCCTCACATATATTTTACCTAATGTTGTATTTATATAATTTGTGACGGTATGAAAAAGACAATCTTAAACACAATAATTAGTAAATAACCACCACTAATATGGTCTACTTCTCCAAAAGTTTAAATCGGCGATTAAACCCACATTATACTTTCACATAGTCTTAATGTTCCCACAAAGAGAGTTTATATCTCCAAAAATATAGGTGTACGGAAGTTTAGTTGCTCGTAAAGGTTTATTTCTCTGCTAAAAGTGTCTATAAGCTACAGAGTCTTAACATTCTCACAAAAGATTTTAGGTTCGAGTATTTCTAAATGAAGGAGAGTTAAAAAACAATCATAAAATATCATACATATATCTGAGTTAAAACTAGTCATAATTAATAATAAAAAGTTAAAGTTGTTTGTCAATTTAAAATAAAGGGAGAGTTATTTTACATACAAAAATTTTTCTCACATACCAAGAGACTCATTCTCACCCTCCATCTAAAAAAAAATCAATGGTTGAGATTAAAAGCATTTTATTATTTCACATATGTTTTATAATTTAAATATCTTTTAAACCATTAATCGTAAGTGAAAATAATTACACCATCGCGACGAGCATTTAATTATCTTTTTATAGACGGACACTTTGATATACTTTCGAAAAAAGAAAAAAGAAATCGTTTTTTTCACGTTTTTTCGTTTTTTTTCGAATTTAAAATTTGCATGAAAAATCACATGTGAATATGTGATTAAACATTAATTTGAATATCACATGTGATATTAGTGTTAAATCACAAATTTATCATATGTGATTTAACACTAATATCACATGTGATATTCAAATTAATGTTTAATCACATGTGATTTTTTTTATGCAAATCATTAACGAAAAAAACGAAAAAAATGTAAAAAAAACGTGAAAAATACGAATTTTTTTTGTCGAAAGTATATGAAAGTGACTATCTATAGAAAGATAATTAAATGTTTGTCGTAATGATATATATTTTTTTCGCTTAAAATTAACGGTTTGAAAGATATTAATATTTCAAAAAAATTGATGAAAGTAGGTTTTTTAAGTTGTTACGGAGTAAGATCTAATCCTATCAATTAGATTAAATAAATTAGGGTGTGTTTGTTTTTTAAAAAAAAGTCTTACTGGCCCTCTTACTCTTACCAGTAAGAGGAGGGCAGACGTTTTGCTTGTTTGTTTTTTTCTTTTGAGTAAGACCCAGTTAGACATATAACATCTTACTCAGTAAGAGGTGGGGGACTTGTCTTACTGCCTCTTACTCGTTTTGTAAACTTTATATAATATATTTGATTGTTTATTAACTATGTTATATTTATGATAAAAAATCTTGTTTCATATTTACATAAGTTACTTATTATCGCATTGCGTTGGTTTAATAAACAAATTGCAAAAACGAGCACTTAAAATCATTCAGACAATTATACAAAAACAAACAACATTATTTCGTTCAGATTTAGACTTTCTAGCCACCTCTTACCAGTAAGATGTGGTAGTTAGATTCAGACCCAAAACATCTTAATGAAACAAACACAAAAGAAAGATAAATGTAATCTTTAAAATAAGATGTAAAAATATATACTACATCGAATAAGACCAAACAAAGAAGAATGAAGCCTTGTTCCATTTTAGTAAAACCACTAACACTCATAACCCTCACATTTTCCATCACCATTTACACAATATTCATCTCTTCTTCACCTTCAAACCCAACTCAAGCACAAACTGAAAAATCAATGGCATCAAAAAGCTTCATTTTATGGTTACATGGTTTAGGTGATTCAGGTCCAGCCAATGAACCCATCAAATCCATCTTCACATCTCCTCAATTTAAAAACACTCGTTGGTCTTTTCCTTCTGCTCCAAACCAACCTGTTACTTGTAATTGTAAGTCCTTTTTTTTTTTTTTAATAAATAAATCTTGAACTTTTTTTATTTGGTTTGTGGGTTTTCTTGTTATGGGTCAGATTGTATGTAATGTATGTATTTAGGGTTTATGTTTTGTTCGTGTCATGATTAGTTTTGAATTGAGTTTGTTTTTAGTATAGTTGATTAGCAAACGAAGACCCGAATTTGACAATGTGGGGTGTGAGTACTTTTCTCGCGCTGTTCAGGTTTTGATTAAACTAGGAGTGAAATATCTGAAATTTAAGGACCAAAGATTTTAGTTTAATAGAGTTTTTTAAGTTTAATGATAACCCCGTGTAATCACATTTGTGAATTTTAGTTACCTTAGAAAAAGGTAATCTTCGGTACATGTGTATTTTCATGTTTTAGGGTTATTGTTTTGTTGCTCTCTCAAATTGGTGGTGTTTATCTGACATGTTTTGAGTAATGCTACTCTTAGTATATTTCATATCAGTAAAAAGCGCTAATTAGAAAGTAAATGTGCTCATCTTTGTGCACTTACGTAACAAATAGAGAGAGAACCAAAGATGTTTTAATGGGAGCGTAAATACCCAAGAAACGTAGTTTTAATTACCAAAGAGGGAACAATAAATAAACTTTTAACGACCAAAGTCGGAATAAAAGTAAGTAACATGACCAAATTGGAGCAAAAATATTAGTACGTTGTTACTTTGTTTGTGCTGGCAATAATATTCTTTTCCAAGTTACCTGCTTTATATGTTATTTGTAATTGTAAGTCTGATTGTAGTACAAAACATCATATTTACACACACTCTAATTTAGTTTAATCTACGGGTCTCCGAGAGTTGGTAAATGAACTAATGATCTTATACTTGCTTCGGTTTGTGATAATTATGCACATTTTAATAAACGAGTGCCGCGTGAAGTATCTTTTTTGTTGCTCTATATTGAACTCATTACCTGAATTTGGGTGCCAAGTGTGAAATATTTGTTGCCTGACCTGCCATTGTTCGTTGATGGTTAATAATGTAGCTGTATTCACCGAACTAGTTATTGGAAAGGTGGTTATAGTTAGTGGCAGATCTGATTCTTTAGTTTGTGACCCTTTTAAACTATATATTTTAGCATATTTAAAATCTGTTTTTAGGAGGGTGGGGAGAAAGGAATCCAATTGGAGGAAACCAGTTTTTTTCTTGAACATTAAGTACTCACAAACACATGTCGTTGATGGGAATGGAGGATACCAAATACCGATAAGTTTATATAGGAGATTTGTGTGGTAATGTAGGATACCAAATACAGTACCAAATACCAGACACTTTTACTTATTAAAAAAGCATATTTTCATCGTGTATCATAAAACCGGATCGTATAAGTGAATAATGCTACAACATAGATGTTATATGACAGACACCTGATTAGGTATGGTGCTGGATATAGAAAGGGTCTTAAAACACCTACACTAGGTGGTTGAAATCGACTGAAGAGATGATGTATATAGGGAAGGAGGGGGGTGATATAAACAGAAGAGAAGCCAGATAAGATAATAACATGGGCTCTTTCTAGTTTTCGTGTTCTGTAGTATGTTCATGAGAACGAAGAAATATGTTGACTGTCGTGATGATGTTAAGATATGCTTTGCTTGTAGAATCAAAGTGCAAAAGTGAAGATGAAAAAATGAATTAAAAAAGTAGGTTACGATTGAGGGGTATGTAATGAGTTTCATTTAGTATGAAGAACCATGTGTCACCATTATATGCTTCAATATTGCTCTAACATGAACATAAAATCATTCTTGTTATTCTATAAATACCATAGCAGTTATCCTATTGGTGATCGTGTAGTAATAGGTTTATCATCTGACTCTGCTAGTACTTTTTTCTCTATCAGCACACAGTTTCTTGATAGTTTTTGTGTTTAAATGTAGTGAAGTCTGTCAGATGATGAAGGTGTGTAGTGTATACTGAATTCTCTTAGTATTCGGAACTTTTTATATTGTATTTGATATCTTAACTACTGTTTCAGATGGTTCTGTGATGCCTTCATGGTTTGACATTCATGAGATACCTATCACATCTGTAAGCTATTTTCCTCCCGTATAGATCTTAGTTATTCTTGTTAACATCTACACTTACAGATGGCTGTCACGTCATTTTCCATTCTTGACACTTCTCATATGATATGTCACACAGTTCTAAGTTGTGTCAGGAATTTTGTATTTTAAATTTCTTTAAACTTGAGAGTCTAGATACTTTATAGCTCTTCCTCCACAATTACGGACTCGGCAATCTTACTCCTTACCTATTTAATAGTATAAAATGTTGGAGCTGATGAGGAAGATGCCTAAGATATATTACTCCATTGTGTTTAGAACAAAAAAGCTTTGTTTTAAGTATTAGATTGTAATATTTTTCAATTGTTCTTATTTTATTTTTCAAAGAGTAGAGACAAGCCTAATTATATCTACCTTTTGTTTTACCTCTTGTCTCATTCTTAGGCGTATAAGTTAGTCTTCTCAGTCATTTTCCTTTTACAAAACAGGATATATGATCATTTTATTGGTTTATCATATCTGCGCTTAATAAAACTGTCTTAAAATCACTTGAAGAATTTATGTAGTACTTAATACATTTTGAAAGCCAAACGCATGATTGATAACTTCATCTGTTAGCAACTTTGCTTGGAGCCTAAATATTTTATCATTTATTTGTATATTAGGTGACTAATTTTGATATATATGTATAAATTTGGACTTGCTGGTATGAGTATGATTAGCATGATGATAGTTTTATATGTAAGTATGATTTGCATAGAATGAAAAAATTCAACCTATGAACTTCCCGAAAGAAAATGTGACGATGGAGGTAGGGAGTAAAAGGTTCATAACTGTGTATATATAATTCACTGTGTTGTAATTTACAGAACTCTCCCGTGGATGAAAGTTCGTTGCTTAAAGCAGTTCAGAATGTGCATTCAATGATCGACAAGGAGGTGGCTGCTGGAGTTGATCCTAAAAATGTGTTTATTTGTGGATTTAGTCAAGGAGGTATCTATCTCTCTCTGTCTCTCTTTATCTCACAAACACAAACTCACACAGACACAGAAACACACATACGAGTGATTGTTTTTTAAAATAACATTAGCTTAATTATGAATGTTGCAGGTGCGTTGACCTTGGCCAGTGTTCTATTATATCCGAAAACTCTAGGTGGGGGTGCAATCTTCAGTGGATGGGTACCTTTTAATTCCAGCTCTATAATAGAGCGGATCACACCTGATGCAAAAAGGGTATGTTCTTGTAAAAAACTAGTGTTTTTTGAGATGTAACACTTCATAGGACTAGAAGGGGCAAATGCGACCCACTTACTTACTAACAGGTTGATTTGGTTTGTACTTTTATTTATTTTAAACTGGTAGAAAGAAAAGTTTAGGCATATAACATTGTAACTTATTTCATTGCATTGAAATATTTAGATTATTCTTGTACTTATATTCTAACTATAGTTAACTCATTAATTATTTTTAACTTTTATAAAAAAGATAAAAGAAGTGTTTGCTGTTGAATCCAACCCTGCCGCCCCATTCCAACGAATACTAAAAATGGAACAATTCAACCTTTATCTGTTTTCATGTGTTACTGAACCCACCCATCTTGCCACAATGCCACTTCTATGTACGAGCTTTACACAAACATACAGAAGTATTTATCCTTCTCACAAAATTTATTTTATAAACGTCTAAACTGTTCTTCAGCAATGATAAAATATCGATAGCTTGTGAACTCCTTATCAATATTACATGCTTTTACAACAGTGTTGAGTAGCAGATTTGGAACTTAGAAACTTTCTAAAAAGAAACACTGAAATTTTTTGAATCCTAAAATGGAATCTTTTGATAATTTTAAGTTAATTTATAATACCCAGAAAACCTAAATTTTAAGTTAATTTATAATACCCAGAAAACCTAAATTGTTTGTACTACTAATAAACATTTTGTTTCATGTGCAGACCCCGATATTGTGGTCTCATGGTATAGCTGATCAAACAGTGTTGTTTGAAGCTGGACAAGCAGGCCCACCGTTTCTTCAACACGTTGGCATGAACTGTGAATTTAAGGTACTACTTGCTCTATCACTAGAAAGTTTCAACACATCTATTTTTGGAATGTTACGAGCATTATAACTTTTCACCTTTTTGATAGTTTCAAATTTGGAACTTTTTACCCTTTCTTGAAAATAGTAGATTTGTTCACTGAACTCATGATCTTGTACAAATAGCATCATCATATACCCACCAGACTTATTATAACTTCTCACATTTTGATCTACTGAATAAAAAAATAATTTATCATATTTCGTAGTCTCCTCGATCTACCCTTTTTGAATTGACTGTAACTAAGCTTCCTACTAATAATTAGTCTCTTTCTATCTTGTCTTCCGTGGCCGACATATTACTTGTTATCTCAGTCTCAAACTCTTTCATTTTACTCAATACAATGCTTTGCCAATTGCCAATATATCTTATTTGTCCACATTGCATACTAGTCGTCCTGGTAAGCATCCACTTCGCTGCACAACAATTTAATTTTCTAGTCCGGTACCATTCTGCATATTGATCGTGGTTCATTCGTTTACAACAAAAACCAAGTAATACAGAGGTCTCACCAAACATCTGACCCATTGGTGGTAAAATTACCACATGGTGAAAGATTTCTACTATCAAATAGCACCCATTTTGGAAACTGCATTATACTTTATCCATAAGACTGCAATCTGCTGAATCCATAGTTCCAGCTTGGTCAGATGCAAGCATATCTCCTATTTTTATAGAACCATTTATGACATCAACAGCAACAGCAACTGCAAATCCCTTGGCAGAATTCAGCTCCTTAAATTTAACAAACAGACCAATGACCATGATTAAGCTGCTGCACATCTTAATCACCATACTAATTATGCGTTGCTTTGCTAGTGAGTCTGTTTACAACCTCACCAAGACATAAACACCAACATCTCTATTTGGCATCACCGTTCATGCAGTGCTAGATAACATGTAGATGTCAAACACCTTAATCTGCTCTCAAGATATAATCCATAATTTGTTTTCTATCTTGGAAGAAAGGCATATTGAAATTTGTCTCGAGGCTAATGTTTTAGCTACATCACCTACTGTCTTCTATATTAAATATCATTACCACGCAAAGAGATAGGACAAGAGTCATTAAGCACCGGTCTGAACAAACCTTTTCTAGAATGAACGTAATGAATGACGCCTTTTCAGTTTTCATGAAGGCGCCTCATTTATCTATTGCTTTCATTAATTTCATCATCTCATCACCTATTACATCCGAGTAATCTTGTATAAACTTCAAGTCAAAACCGTCCAGTCCCTAGCGCTTTATATCAGTAACAGTTCCATACAGCCTGTTTCACTTCCTTTCTTGTAAAAAGAACAATCTAAATAGTCCTTTGTTCACATTTCATAATCCTTTAAAAGCCCTTTAGTGTTCGAATGAAGGGCCAGTCTTCCATTGCAAAGTGGCTTTAACATGACTTGCTATTTCTTCTTTCATCTTTGATTCTCTAACCACTTTCGAGAAGACACAAGTAAATCTGTTGTGCGTTTGCATTGCCGGATGAAAATATTTAGAAATCCCATAGCTGAAACCATTTTACCTTGAATGTTCTTTTTGTTCAGATGGTTACTTTCTTCTTAACAACGATAATATACTCATTTGATCTCTAATTTCAACCACAACTTTCGTTCTTTCAGATTCCCGATCTCTCAGCTTAATTTTTATGTCTTTCTTTTCCAATGCCTTCATTGCCTAACTGGTTCTCAAATCCCAGGTCAACATCTGCCTCATTTGTTACTGACAAAGTTTACTTAAAAAGCTTGCTACAAACTGCTTCCTCAGATATATGACTTCTGAACCTGTCTATCTTTTCTGCCGTTTTGAACTTCTATTTGCTCTTTTTAATTCTTAAGAAAAATGTCCTTGATTTTTATTTCACAAGACTTTTTAACCTAATTTTGTTGATTTTCAACGCCTTCATTGCCGCTGACTGGCTCTGAAATCCTGCCGCAACATTTTCCTTATTTGTTGCTGAAAAGTTCACATATGGGACTGAAAGCACGCTACAAACTGTTTTCCGTTTCTAAATTTCTAGAGAAAGGAATGGTTTTCCTTCTCTAGAGAAGAGTTGAGAAATTTGAAAACCCGTTTAGTTGAGGTTCTATTTTTCTTTTTTTTTAAATGATGGAAGGTGGACGAAGGTAGGCGTGATAAGAGTGTGGTGAGAGGAAATGGGGTTATTATTTTAGAAATGAAAAAAGTGAGAAGGGTGTAATGGTATTTTCATTTTTTCTATTAAGAATTGGAAAATGAGAAATTCCGTTTAGTTGGTGAAATTTTTTCTTGTTTTTCTGTTTTCAAATTCCTAGAGAAGGAATGGTTTTTCTTCTCTAAAAAGGAGTTGGGAATTTAAAAAACCCGTTTAGATGGATTTATATTTTTCATTTATTAAAAAATGAAAAGATGTTTAGATAAAGCTCTTTTCAAACATTTTTTCTTTTTTAAATCAACTTTCTTTTCCATATTGGATCTTTGTACGTTTTTATTCATTTTATACGTTTTTGTACGGTTTTATACGTTTTCATCTGTTTTTTTTCCGTTTTTGTACGTTATTATTTGTTTTTATCCATTTTTATACGTTTCATCCGATTTTATTAAGTTTTTTACGTTTTCGTCTGTTTTTTATGTTTTCGTCTGTTTTTTTACGTTTTAGTCTCTTATTATAGGTTTTCGTCAGATTTTTTACGTTTTCGTCTGTTTTTTTTACATTTTTGTCCTTTATTATGTTTTTTTACGTTTTTGTCCGTGTTTTACGTTTTCGTCCGTTTTTTTACTTTTTCGTCTCTTTTTTACGTTTTCGTCCGTTTCTTACTTTTTAATGCATTTTCGTTTTTTTACGTTTTCGTCTGTTTTTTACGTCTTCGTCTTGTTACTTTACGTTTCGTCCGTTTTCTTACGTTTTTACGTTTTCATCCGTTTTTTTACCTTTTTGTTTGCTTTCTTGCGTTTTCGTCCAATTTTTTACGTTTTAGTTTGTTTTTACGTTTTAGTCCGTTTTTTTACGTATTCAACCATTTTTTATCGTTTTCGTCCGTAAAAAAGACGAAGACGTAAAAAAAATAAACGAAAACCAAAAAAATGCACAAAAACGTAAAAAAAAAGACGAAAACGTAAAAAACCGGACAAAGACATAAAAAAACAAACGGAAACGTTAAAAACCGGGCATAAACGTAAAAAAAACATACGAAAACGTTAAAAAAAGGACAAAAATGTAAACAAACGAATGAAAACGTAAAAAAAAGGACGAAATCGTAAAAAAACAGACAAAAACGTAAAAAAATAGACGAAGACATTAAAAAAGGGAAGAAAACGTAAAATAAACGGACAAAAAGGTAAAAAGAAATGGACGAAATTGTAAAAACACAGATGAAAACGTAAAAAAACAGACATAAACGTAAAATAACGGACGAAAACGTAAAAAAGCATATGAAAACGTAAAAAAAGGGCCGAAAACATGCGAAAACGGGCAAAAACGTAAAAAAATGGACAAAAACGTAAAAAAACGGACGACAACGTAAAGAAACGTATAAAAACGGAAAAACGGATGAAAACGTATTAAAACGGACGTATAAAAATTGAGAATGAAAAAAGTGAGAAGAGTAAAATGAGCTTTTCAAAATTGTAGTTAAAATTTGGAAAATGAGAATTTCACATTTTTGGAAAAGTGTTTGGAAAAAAATGTAACTAAACGGATTTTCAGTTTTTCCCTTTTCATATGAAAAATTTCCTGAAAAAATGGAAATTTTTTCACCAACTAAACGTCCCCTCATATTTTTGGAAAATTATTGGAAAAAAGTGCGACTAAACGGGTTTTCAGTTTTTCCCTTTTCATATGAAAAATTTTCTAGAAAAATGGAGTATTTCTCTCCAACTAAACGCCCCATGTTACTTAATTTTCTTTCATAAGACTTCTTTGACCTTATTGAAGGCATTTATTGTTTATTATATAATTACCTGAACATTTTCTTTAAACTGTAAATTACAGGCGTATCCTGGTCTTGCCCATTCGCTAAACAATCAGGAGTTCCAACACCTGGAATCATGGATCAATTCTCGTTTACAAGGTTCCTCCTGAAGGTTATGCTTAGTTACTCATTCACAGTGGAAAAAAGACTGCCACTTCGATTTACAAGGCAGGGCAGTTGGCTTTTGAAATCTGTTCTAGAGATGTATGAATAAGATAGCCTCATTAAGCTTTGTAAAATGGTTCACGACTTAAGAATATGTCGATGTTGAGTTGGTGATACATGATTGATAACTCGTTTGAGAAGCGTACTTATCTTGTTTAGGCAACACATGACTGATAACTCCTCATGTCATGTGAGCCTTCCATATGTTGAACTCATGGGTCTCATATATATGTCATATCGCGATTCTCATTAACGTAAAGTGTCAAAAAAGATCTAAAAAATAAAGACCAAAGGAGTATAGCTCAATGTTACCACCATATCACTCAACATTTTATTCAATCTAACTCAAACTATTATCATAACAAGCAAATAAAACTCGTAACTATATTCTTTAATTTTGGTTGCAACAGATACATGGCAAAATTTTAATTTGAAATACTTAATAATCTTGACACACATTGCATATTATCGCACAAGATATGTTTGCAGCCGGCACAGAAACTTGTGCAGTGCTAATTCAATGGGTGATATCAGAGCTAATAAAGAATCCAAGGGTGATGAGGAAAGTGCAAGATGAAGTGAGACATGTACTAAAGGGGAAGCTAAAGATTCATGAGTCAGAAATTCAAGATCTAAACTACTTAAAACTAGTTATTAAGGAAACCTTAAGGTTGCACCCACCAGCTCCACTGTTGTTACCTCGAGAGTGTCGAGAGACATGTGAAATTGGTGGATACCACATTCCAGCGAAAACAACAGTTATTGTTAACATATGGAAGATAGGACGTGATCCAGATTATTGGGTTGATCCTGAAACTTTCATCCCAGAGAGATTTAGCGAGAGTTCCATTAGCATGATGGGTACAGATTTTGAATATCTCCCATGCCATTTGGTGCTGGAAGAAGAATATGTCCGGGTATAACATTGGGGATGGCTAATGTGGAGCTTCCTCTTGCGATGCTACTCTATCATTTCAATTGGAATCTCCCAAATGAAGAAACATCTGAAAATTTTGACATGAGCGAGTCTTTTGCAGCCACTCTCAAACGAAAAAACGACTTGCTTTTAGTTGCAAATCCTTACATTATAAAAAATTGATTCTCCAGTGTATGCATAATTTATATTGAAGTCTTTTGGATCTTCTTTTGTTTAACTCTTTTGAATGCAGTAGCAATTTTCTTTACATATAAGCCTTTTTCTATAAATTTACAATTAGCGAAAATAATGTCATTGAATGTTTCATTCGTGACAACACGACTCAGGAGGTTGGCGTAGCCACTGTATCAAATCTCATAATAATAAACTTAGTTCCATTTTGATCTAAGTTTGTATATGAAGTTAATTGTAGCAAATGAACCGGTCGCTAAATGATAAATATGTTGGAAAATGTGGTCAAATGTGGTGAATGACAATTGATTTTGTCATCATGTTTACTAATGAGAATTAAGAATAAAATTAATTAATGGTTTTATTTTAATTCATGAGACATTAGTAAAATTAATTATGTTAATTAATTGTGACCGTTTTTTCCATTCCAATTCCCTATATATCGGAGCTTACTCTTTCATATCATATACACCAAGAAATAATAACTCACTCCTCTCCTTCGTTCACCATTAGTCTTGACCTTGTGTGTATCCGTTCGTAATAAAGGGAAGGCACGATTTTGGTTCGCCTTGATAACCCGTTTGTGCTAACGGGGTTATCCGTTGTTGTTGTATCCTGGGAGATAGACGTTCACGATTCTCAAGCACCGTGGAGAGGACGAATCTGTCTTAAGGAAACTGTGAGCATCACAGGCCTCAACATTTTCCTTACTTGTGTTTTTGTGTCTCAACAATTCAAAGATTTACGGTATCGTTTCTCTACACTTTTACGTTTTATGTTATGGTTTATTTGTCTCTAATAGCAATTCACTCAATATATGCTAAATATTCATGACAAACACTGAGGCTTCGTTTGTTTTTTTCAAAGAAGCTCTTTTTTCCTCTTTTGTCTGCAGGCGCGCAGACATTAGGCTTGAAGACCGTTTGTTTTTTTTCAGACATAAGAGGTTAGAATCACTTCTTTCCTCTTCACAGATGCAGACATAATTTAGGTCTTTTTTTCACTTCTTTCCTCTACACCAATGCAGACATAAGAGGAAAAATGAAAGAAGTACTTCAATAGCACAAAAAACAAACGGTCTTCTTCTTGCAGATGAAGAGCTTAAATGTACCTCTCCTTCTGCAGACATGGTTTGCAGATGAAGAGATAAAAGCTCTGAAAAAACAAACGGCACCTGAGTGTCATTGAGTTGGAGGGTTAATTGTTCATTCAGTTGGAAAGGTTAATGACAAAAAGAGTGACCATTGAGTTGAAATGGCCACTGATCAATGATAGTGCTTAAAAGCTTGCGGTCAAAAAGTTGTTGACATATTCGTAGTCATTGAGTTTGGTGCGTTTAGTGACAAATTAAAAAAAGTCTGATGAGTAAGTAGCAAAGGATGGTGACGAAACTTGATCCATGACATAGTAAAATTTTTACCTGTTTTTCTAACCGTGGTTTTCGGCGTTTTTAGTTGACTAATCCACGGGGCTTAAGCTTATCGTCACAGACCATGTAAAGCTCTCTTGTTGACCAATTACATTGAATATTTGATCTAATCTAATAATGGTGACGATAGAGATTAAAATATAAACATAACAAACAATAAGTGCATTTAATTAGGCTTATAATATTACCACTTCGTTTGTAACATGAATAGATTCTCAACATAAACAAATAAGTCGTCAGAAAAAAATTAAGGCCCATAGTGATGTCCTTTTATAAAAAGGGAGGTGATTTGTACACTTTAAGAAATGATTGGGACACTCCAAAATATTATGTTTGAACATTTATACCCTCACAGTGATCCTTAAACTTTTACCTATGTGAGGGTATAAATGTCCAAACACAATATTTTTAAGTGTCCTAATCATTTGTTAGAGTGTACAAATCATCTAACTTTTATAAAAGGGCTAATTACACGACAATGTATCATACTTGTTATGATTTTCTTTTATACGTATCAAAACAATTTTTTTTACTATTTTATGTACTAAACTTGATTTTTTATATTTTTTGTGTACTTTATGACTATTTTGTCCTCTCGGGATAATAAAATGAGGGGAAAAATGGTCATAAAGTACACAAAAAACAAAAAAAAATCAAGTTTAGTACATAGAATAGAATAGTAAAAAAAATTGTTCGATACATTTAAAAGAAAATCATGACAACTATGATACATTTAGAGGCCATTAGCCCTATGTAAAAAATAAGAAAATCCTTGTTTTAGGAAATGGTTCATCGTAAAATATTAAACTAATATAAATGTTAGAAAATACTAGTGGTTTAATGAGTCGTCATGTTCATGTTTTTACGTTCTTCTATTGCATCAATCATTGGGCACGTACAGGCCGCACCATCCCGCAAGCTCTATGTGAGGTCGCACGTCGCACCAGAATACACTCTTTGTTACGCCCGTTTAAGGAAAAACTTATATTTTGTTATTGTATTAATATTAAAAATGAAACTATCACTACACTATAATCATTAAGTCATTTTAGTGTCAACGCATTTTATGTAATTATTTTTTGTCCGAGACCAAAAGGGATTCCATGCTAAACTCTCGGATTGTGATTCAAGTCGAGCAGTGCAACTGTTGTCTATTTGCTACTGTGACAAAATTACAGGCGCTTGCAGTTGTAATGGTTCTTTAGGTATGACAAATTATGTCAGTGACTGTTGTCTATTTGCTACTGTGACAAAATTACCAGGCGTCGCTTTCAGTTGTAATGGTTCTTTAGGTATGACAAATTATGTCAGCGACAAACATACCGTCACTGATGAATTACCATAATAGAACCGTCGTTGTTCTCACCATACGTAGTCCCAATGTCTATCTCGGTTAGCGTCTCTGTTCGTGTGCTATTCGTAATGCATATGCAGTTCTTTTGATAGTTTGCATTAATAGTTGTTATTCTTTATTTTGCTATTATTAATGGAAAATATTTGCGACAACATTACATCATTGGGCAGTAACTAAAGGTGGTATAAGATAAATACATAAGTCAAGCAATCATAATGACACACTTTCAATAGACTAACATCTACATGGTAAAACGAAAGCTTATTATGCAACCTTTATAGTCATAAGTGACACTGAAGTGAACTGGTGACGAAAGGGTTTATAACCTAGAAGGGGCCCCTCCAGCAACCACAATAGTCTCACCGGTTATATATGAAGCTTCATCAGAAGCCAAGAAAGCCGTGGTTGCGGCCATGTCTTCTGTCGTGCCAAGCCTCTTGAGTGGTGTCTTTTCTTCGAGGGCCTGTCTCTGTTCATGAAATAATTCAGAGCTCAATGAGTTCCGAGTTATGCTATATGCAAAACAAGATAAAATTTCCTAAAATTTCAAAGCTACATCCTATTTGCCATTGTCATCCAATCTAGAGTATTGGGGTTAGTGCTTCTATAATTAAATATTTCTCTAGTTTGTCATTAACCAACATATATAAACATTTGGTTATGGTCAAGCATTGAAAAGTATACCTCATTTCCGAAGTTGATTATCATTTCAAAGTACTGTTTTCTCATTTTTAACTTACACGAACAATTGTTTGTTTGCAACAACAAACCCCAAATACATAGGTTTATAAAAATTAATTCTCATTGCTGATATGAATATTTAATGCATCAAAGGCTCCTCAAATTTGTGTGTTAAACTGGTGTATTAATGATTAAGTTGAAATGTTGAAGGGAGGTAAAATAATGGCTTTAAAAGGAATTTCGATCTTTTGATTTTTTCTACTGTACAAAAGTACAAATATACTTACCATGTCCTTATTGTTGGTGATGAATTCAGCAAAGTGTGTAGGTACAAATCCTGGAGCAACACAATTCACACGAGTATCTGGAGCTAACTCTGTTGCAAGAGCCTAAACAATAACGACAAACAAAATAAGATAAATAAGTGATTCAGCAACATCAGCTAGTGATAAATGTTTGCAGTCAGACTATAGCAGTCCTGTTCAGTGGGTATATTTCATTAACTCTTTTTTTACACAAGTAACGACGATCTAACATCCTACTTAGTAGGAACGTCCAGCGGTTCTGTATGGATCAGAACCCAAAATAGGAAATAACCTGAACTGAAAGCATGACCAACCTTGATACATTTCAATACAAAGTTAAACGAATGTACTATACAAACTTGGGTTTTTGATTTATAAAATTAAAAGCTAAAACAATGATTTTTTTTATGTTTGTATAAACTAATTAAGAAAACACAATTCTTATCTGGATTTGAAACCAGTTCTCAAAACCTCTAGAAACTAGAAGCAATTTGGTTAAGTTTTGTTGGCCCAGACTGATTTCGGCCACCTATATTAAGCAAGGCACCTACTCGTCTTTTAATTACCCTGTAGTTCATTTATGAGTATCTATACTGTTAAAACCAAGACTACAATGTATTTGTGAAACTCAAATATTAATTCGCTTAAATGGATCATGAACAACTCAAAATTATCTAAGCAAAGGTATTATATCAGAAAACGATCATGAATTGACTCAAGTATTGATGCACTTAAATGGGTTGACCTATTGGATCTTGTAAGATCAATGAGTCCAACTTGCGGATCTACTGATCGGACCGAATCGGATCAACATCAAGACCCGACCCATTGAGAGGCCACCCCACATTCCCTTAAGTTCTTGCCACATTAATCTTGTGAAGCAATTTGTTATCTACTTTTTTTCTCACAATCTATTACGGCAGAATCCAAATTAGTTTCAAAAGAAGAAGAATAGACGTTAATACCTTAGTAAGACCAAGAAGAGCAGTCTTCGTGACGCCGTACATAGCCAAGCCAGCTGGAGGATCAAAAGCACTGATTGAAGAAATGAAAACAATTGAGGACCCTTTTGTCAAGTGAGGGGATGCATCCTGTTTAGAAAATGGGGGAAAAAAAGAATAGACTACTGAGTCCATTAAGTATATAAACTTGATGCTTTTCAAAGTTTGGCTATTATGGTCGTGACTTGTGAAAGGAGACGGTCAACAATCGTTCCTTCCGTCAAAATGGTTAAATTGTAAACTACTCTTTTGCAACAGATATTACTAACCATCTAGTCCATTTGAGTAAATGCATTACTTTTCAATTGTGATCAACTGATTATCACTTCTAGAATATACTAATAGTCCATGTCAGATTGAACTTGATGATGAATATCTTTAGACTTTATAGTATATGGTAAGGGAGGAGCAACATATTACATAAATGTATAGAATGATGAAGTATTTGCGAGTTAAATACTGAAATGTTTAAGAAATATGTAAGAATCAAGGGGACCAGACGTTTAATAGCTCACTCTAAAATTTGGTTTACATGGTTGAGAGTGCGAATGGCAACTTTTACCATTATAAGTATATGGGTTGACGTAAAAATTGGTTACAATATTAACGGCTTGAACTCTTAAGGAATCAGCCAACATGTATGATGTATTCATTGTTATAATAATATATTTTTAATCACAATTATAACATATATTCTTGTCAAATTTAAGAAAACAAAAGACAAAAGAATGTATACAGGTCAGCTGAACCCGAACCGTCAAAAAAGCTACTCATTTTGACCTGTTAGTCTGTTACCCAACTCACCATATTGCAATCTCTAGTTCATACAAATAACACGATTTACCTGAAGAAGTAGTATGGAGGTTTTAACATTGATTTCCCAAAGCTTGTCAAGGGCTAGCTCTTTAGTTTGGAGAATGGTGTCAACCGAGGGATTAGCGGCAGCATTTGACACTACCACATCAATTTTCCCATATTTCTGCATCCAAAAAGAAAGAAAATAGTATCAATCAACTAATTTCTCAACTTGAAAAGGCAAGCTGAACGCGACCAACATACAAGCTATATATACATTTTGGGCCTTTAAAGTTATCATATTGTTGGTCTCAATTGGAATACACATGGAGCCTAAGTCACTGACATTAACCATTTCACATAAGTCTGATTATACGATGTTAGATGGAATGGTCGTGATTGCCAATTGGTGCCTTCTTATATATCAAGTCTAAGATTTTAAGTTAGAAAAATTGGTGACTGTCACAAAATTTCAGCTTATATACAGCATAACAATTATCAGAACCTAAAAGTCATTCTAAACCAAGAACTCTTCCAAGCAAATACATAATTACATAGGCTCGCTTGAATAGTCAAAAATAGCATCAATTTCTAGCTTTAACTCAGAGTAGCAATTGCTAAATTCCCAAGAAGACACCAGTCAAAGATGATCCTTACCTGAATCGTCTGGTCAATGAGATTCTTTCGTTGTTGTGCATTAGAAACATGGCATACCAATCCCAACACTTCAATTCCTTGGTCCTTGAGCTTTTTAACTGCCTCATCAACATTTTTCTATAAGAAGAAGACCGCTTGTCAGAAGTCAGTTTGTTTCATAGTGCATACAAATTTCTATTAGCACAGAAGACAAAACACGCACACACACCAAGTAAGATAGACACTAGGTTTATAAGATTAAATAGAGTAAAGTGGTACTTATTTAAGTGCTAATCTACTTATTGCATTTTTTAAAGCAAATAAACACTCCCAAACACTATATTGAAAATTGCATTATCTGCCTATCTTGAAACGAATAAGCACTTGCAATGTAAAAGGGTGTGTGAAATTACTTATTTTAATGTTCTTAGGCAGCTGCTTCTTTTATCCTGTTTATATACTCAACAAATAACATATTAGCAAGTATGAGACAAACACTCACTCACTCAGATACGCACATCTGCTTTAAAAACGCCGTACACGCTACGCACTAACGCACATAAGATTAGCAAAATCGAAAAAACCCCATATAACAATTTTACGAGAATCAAAAAAATCTGTTTATACCGAAATCAATATAATGATATCCAAATAAATAGTAAGCGGGTGTTTGGGATTGCTTACTTTTAGTGTCTATCCTTATTTTTTAAGCAGAAACAGATTTATGTTATCCAAACTCTGCTTATCAAGTTGCTAATCTAAGATGAAACTAAAATTATTTTTTAACCGTCATATTTAACCTAAAACTTTTTCTTCAAGTACTACTAGTCTACTACATCTTATACAAAATAAGAAAATCAAGTATTACTACATATTTACAAGCAGCGGTTTTATTGGTCATTGAATGTTGCAGTCAAAACTGTATTGGTTGTTTTATAGCTTCATATGAGTGTCAATGGCATGTCATTACACTTCATACGTCGCTTGCTGCTTGTAAATATGCTATATAATTTTGTGGTAATATATTTTCACCTTTCACCAAAAAAAACATTGTTTCTTGAAAACCATAGGGGTGGCCGAGTTGGTAAAGTGGCTTGTGACTATCATTACCATTCACCAACGTGTGGGAGCTAACAAGTTCAAACCCTACTCTGTGCGAACAAACCTGAAGTGGCTAGGCTAACCTTAAAAAATGGAGGGCTTCGGTCGGTTTAAATATGTGTGGCGATGGCCTTAAACCCCATGGATTAGTCAACCAAAAGGTCGGAAACCATGGTTATCCATAAAAATAAAACAAAAATTTGTTTCTTCAAATGATTATGTTTTAAGCAACATACAAGCAGGCGGAACTAGGGGGCCTGCGGTATCACGGGACCCCAATGGAATTTTGATTCATAACGCTAATATTCATAATAAATCCCAAATTTTCGTAAATGCACCCGGTCTAAAGGAATTCTAGTACCTACTTAGTTGATCCGTTCATAGGTGAAAAACGGACTCAATTTCAATTCAACTCAATCGTTGCAACTGAAATCACATGTTTTGTTCATTTTTGTCTTTTATATTACAATTTAAATAAATTGTGCACCTGGTCACTTTTAGTCTTGCTTACTAGTACTTACTCAAAAGCAAAAATAAGCAATTTCGAACACCCTCTAAGATAAAGTGATCACAGCAACTTGAAACCACTAGGGGTGGCCTAGTGGCAAAAAAAACTTGCGACTATCCCATAAAATGTGTGAGATCTCAAGTTCAATTTATGGCAGGTGCAAACAACCTGAAGTGGTCACGCTGACCTTCCGAAGAGAGAGGGCTTTGTGGCGGTGGGTTCAAACTCCGTAGATCAGTAAGACAAAAGTTCGGAAACTTGGGGAAAAAAACACTTAAAAAGATAAAATTCAAAACAATTACTTGATCCAAAATGATCATGGAATTTATCATTTCATCCTAAAACAAAAACCATATATCCAACACCCAACTGCAGAAAAAAGATATCCTCGCAAACACAAACACAAGCACAGACACTAAAACCTTAAAAGTTAAAGAAGAAGAAAAAGCAACCTGTCTACGAGATGAGATGACGACAGAAGCACCTTCTAATCCCAATCTTTGAGCAATACTAAAACCAATTCCTTGTGTTGAAGCTGTTACTATTGCTACCTTTCCTTCAAATCTTCTTCCAATCTTTGATTTATCCATTTTTCTACTTTTTTGTGTTCCTTCAGTACAACAGTTTTCCTAGTTTATATAGTACTCGTAGTAGTAACACATTGGGATTGTCGATTGTTGAAATCATATATGGGACCTACTTTCGACTTATCATAAACATTTTTTTTTGGGTATATTTTATTGTTAGCTTTTGATTTTCTAAGAGTGCTAGGTGTGGGGGACGCCGTGGCTCGCCGTGGCAGACGTGGCGTCTCGCCGTGGCTCGCCGTGAGAACGAAAATCGTCGGGACGACGAAGGAAACTACTGACACAAGCATTGATTAAATATTTCATACCGTTGCCTAACGTTTAAAAACGTTTTTTTTTTTTCTTTTTTTTTTTTTTTTTTTTTTTTTTTTTTTAAAACCTACCACCCACTCTATAAATACATAACATTTCATACAAGTTTTTCATATTCAATCAAAACATATCCAATCAAACTTGCTGAAAACATGAATTACGATAGTCAATCATCTTATTCCGGCGATAGTGATATTGAAGAGTTAACGGACTTAGAAATGTTTATTCAAGAGTTCGAGGCGGAGCAAACGTTGCAGGAACAAGCACCCGGTCCTTCAAAGCGTCGTCAATATGTCCCTCGTGAACGTGAAGTTGCTGAAGCACGTCTTGTTGCTGACTATTTTGGCGACAACCCAAAATATTCGGACGCTCAATTTAGACGTCGATTTCGTATGAGCCGTCGTCTATTTCTACAAATAGTGCAAGGTATTGAAACATATATTCAAACTCATGATCCTCTTCCTAGTCATTTCGATTTCTTTAGAATGCGACCCGATGCTAGGGGTGTAATGAGTTTTAGTGTGCTTATGAAATGCACATGTGCCATACGCCAATTGGCTTACGGGATATCAGCTGATGCATTAGATGAGTATTTACAAATAGGTGAACACTGTGCACGCGATTGCCTAGATTTTTTTCTTATGTGCATAATCCAACTATTTATTAAGGAGTTTTTAAGAAAACCAGATGAGGATGACATTCGTAACTTATACTATGCACATAACACTGTTCATGGGCTTCCGGGAATGTTGGGGAGCATCGATTGTATGCACTGGGAATGGAGAAACTGTCCTAAAGAATGGCAAGGCCAATTTCATAGAGGTGATAAAAAATATCCCACTTTAATGCTTGAGGCTGTTGCTTCATACGATTTGTGGATTTGGCATGCTTTTTTTGGGGTAGCGGGTGCGAATAACGATCTAACGGTTTTAAATAATTCTCCGTTATTCGACGACTTGCTTGATGACATCGCCCCTGAGGTTGAGTTTCAAGTTTATGGGTGTAAATTTAAGCAAGGGTATTATCTAGCTGACGGAATCTACCCGGAGTGGGCATCTTTCGTCAAGTCATTTACAGTTGCAACTAATCCAAAAAATGCCGCATTCAAAGCGAAACAAGAAAGTGCTCGAAAAGACATCGAAAGAGCTTTTGGTGTCCTCCAGGGACGTTGGCATATCATTGCCCAACCGGCGCGGCAATTTACTGTTGGCAAGTTACGGAGAATCATGTACGCGTGCATCATATTGCATAACATGATTTTGAAAGATGAAAATTTTGCGATATCAGATATTGCTGAAACGTATATTTCTCCAACACCAAATTTACAGCAGACATGGATTGAACGTTGCCAAGTGCAAAGAAAAAAAGCCAAAGAACTACATGATAAACGCACACACGCTAAGCTTCAACGATGTCTCATCGACCATGTTTGGCAACAAGTTCAATGGGCACAATTTCAACAACATAATCCGGATAATTAGTTTCGTTATAATTTCATGTATTTCTTGCGTATGTTTTTTTTTTCGTATCTTTTTTTTATGTTTAGTACGTTTTTTATTAAGTTGTGTATTGTATTTTTAATTTGAATGAAATGAATTTATTTAGTTTTTATTTGGAAGTGAAAATTGAATAAAAAAAATAAAGTGTTAGTGGTGGGGCCCAAATGAAGAGGTTGAGGTTTGTTATGAGTGAGGAGGGGGTTTGTTGTGGTTAGTTGTGGGAAAATGAGATGCTGATGTGGCGCTGAGGTGGCGCGACGATGAGGTTGAGGCTTGTTATGATACCTAGCACTCTAACAATCGTGTTGTGATTTTTTTGTTATATTGGGGGTTGTTTGGAAATTATTATCGACACGACTCAAAATAAGTGTCAACCAAATGATTAGTCTTTGATTTTTATCTCCTTTGTAGAACAAGTGTTGAAAATGTTCAAAGTTTCAACGCCACCTACTAATTACACTTTTCTACCTATTATGCTTTTGTACATTATATCTATTAACTAAAAAGCGGGGATCGCATGTGGTCATGCCATGTGTCCCCGCATTTATTGCAAAGTTTTGTAACTTGGCAAGAATGGCCCCTCATGTTTAGGTGTCGCTGCAAACTAAGTCCAAACATTAAATGCAAAGTTTCACAACTTGACAAAAACAGTCCCTGAGGTTTAAGTATCGTTGCAAAGTAAGTCCGAACATTAAATGCAAAGTTTCACAACTTGGCAAAAACAGCCCCTGAAGTTTAAGTGTCGCTACAAAATAAGTCCTTAGAAGCCAATCCCGCTGCATCGCGCGGGTTTCTACACTCGTTTTAACTATTAAAATTAAGATACTTAGAGAGCACGGTATTAGATACGCACCACACACCGTTGGCAAAAAAATTCACCAATGGTGTCGCCGTGTGCACCGGCATCATCATCCCGTTCGTAGGGGCGGAAGGAGTAGGAAGACAGGTGAGTGTTGGGTCTCCGCCAACTGTCCAGTTACTTCAGTGGTATTGGGCTTAAGTTTAATGTTTCATAAGATTTTGCAAATGTGAGGGTGTGTTTGTTTTTTAAAAAAAAGTCTTACTAGGCCTCTTACTCTTACCAGTAAGAGGTGGGCAGACGTTTTTATTGTTTGTTTTTTTCTTTTGAGTAAGACCCAGTTAGACATATAACATCTTACTCAGTAAGAGGTGGGGGACTTGTCTTACTGCCTCTTACTCGTTTTGTAAACTTTATACAATATATTTGATTGTTTATTAACTATGTTATATCTATGATAAAAAGTCTTGTTTCATATTTACATTAGTTATTTATTATCGCATTGCGTTGGTTTAATAAACAAATTGCAAAAACGAGCACTTAAAATCATTCGGACAATTATACAAAAACAAACAACATTATTTCGTTCAGATTTAGACCTTCTACCCACCTCTTACCAGTAAGATGTGGTAGTCAGATTCAGACCCAAAACATCTTAATGAAACAAACACACCCTGACTCTTTTTACTCGGGGTAAATAAAAATGAAAGACATTATAAAAAAGCATAAATTCCATACTTACAACTTGCAAGTTAAATACCTAAAATATATTAGCAAAACTAGTTGGATACCCGCGCACAGCGCCGGCGATAAATATAGTTGTATAATAAATATAGTAAATGAATTGCTAACCCAACTCTCCTCGCAATTTCCTACCCGCTTAGTGAATTCATTTCACAACACTCCAAATATATATGTGTTAGTTGTATGTGTTTGTTTGGGTTTTCCGTATCTTTCCCGTGACATCATTATTCCCGCATATAAAAAGACCTTCACAATCTCTTACCCGTCAAACACTTTCCCAAAAGTAAATGATTTTGGTAAACAAAGTTTGTATTGATTGAAATAAAGGTTAAAGTTACAAAAATTTGAATCAAAATAAAATAAACCTACTAAAAATGTAAAAACTAAAAACTCATAAAAATATATCAAAATGTATGTTGAATTAAAGAGCACAAAATTTTAAAAAATATGGTGAAATTAGATCATAAAAAAATTAAACGAATTAAAAGATATTTAAATTTAAAAATAAAAGTGATTAATTAGTTAAGAAGTGACATGTGTCACCCCATTATTTGAGCTCCTTATTTTAGTTTGTTAGAGCTCTTCATTTTTTGTTATTTTTTAGTTAGAAAAGTGACACATGTCACTTAATGATTGTAGCTCCTTATCTTAATTTTCTGTGGAGTCCACAACTTAAATGCTTTATATAGTAACTAGCCGGGTACCCGCGCACAGCGGCGGCGATAAGTATAGTTATATGTGTTTGTTTACCCGTTTAGTGAATTCGTTTTACAACACTTCGAATGTATATGTGTTAGTTGTAAGTGTTTGTTTGGGTTACTCGTAACTTTCCCGTAGCTTTCCCGCGACATCATTATTCCCGCATATAGAAATACCCTCGCAATCTCTTACGCGTCAAACACTACCCCAAAAGTATATGATTTTGACGAATCAAGATTATATTGATTGAAATAAATGAAATAAAGGTTAAAGTTGTAAAAATTTGAATTAAAATAAAATAAACCTATTAAAAATATAAAAACTAAAAACTCATAAAAATATATTAAAATGGATGTTGAATTAAAGAGCATAAAATTTTAAAAAATATGGTGAAATTAGATTATATAAAAAAAAGTAGATAAAAAGATATTTTAATTTAAAAATAAAGATGAATTTTTAGTTGAGAAATGACACATGTCATTTTATATTTGGAGCTCTATATCTTAATTTTTAATTTAAAAATTATAAGGGTCTTTGTATATACGAGAATAATGATGCCAAAGAAAATTACGAGAAACCCAAACAAACACTTACAATGAACACATATACATTCAGTGTGTTGTGTAACGAATTTACTAAGCAAGTAGATAATTGTGGGAGAGTTGGATTAGCAATTAATTCACTATATTTATAATATAACTATTTTTTTTTTCGCCGTCGAGGGTATGAAACTATCTATACTACTTTATAATGCATTTAGGCCTTTTAAAATTAGAAGACTTAAAAATTCAGACTTTTTTATTTGCTTATTATGGAAAGAGTTTTTCTAACCAAACCCGACATCAAAATGAGTCAACTCGTGACTCATGTCACGAGTTTCAAGGATAACGAACTAAAATTCGCGTGTATAGCCCTACCTTTTTCTTTTTCATGTATATAAACCGGTGGTGGTGATAGGGTGGCGTTATGGTGGCGCATGGGTGAACGAAACGGGAGT
>BPTQ01000001.1:155513122-155571441 GCA_019973895.1 Chrysanthemum seticuspe
CTGACTTTGTCAAGGACCATAAATCCCTGGTAAAGCAAGCTAATGAATGTTTTGAACACATCAAAGTTTTGGAAAATCTAAATGATTCTCTCTTCGAAGATGTTATGACTACCGATATCATGTCCATTATTTTGCAAACATATTCTGTTGAAGATCATGAAAGACTCCAGTCTGAGACCTCCGCAATTGTTTCAAAATATGAAAATGCTCTTGCAAAACTTGAAAAAGAAAACGTGTCCTATTTTAAACAACTTGATCGAAAATCTGAGGAATGCAAGTATGACAAACTGTCGTATGAGCGTGCCTACAAGGACATGCAAGAGCAAAATGATCTTTTGAGAGCTCAGCTGGGATGTCTAAAAGGAAAGGCTGTGGATACTAAGTTTGCAAAACCATTGACTGAGGAGAAAACAAATGTTCCCAAACCGGTTTTCAAACCAAAAATGTCTATTTCTCAGTTTCCTCCAAAAGTCAATGAGAAAAATGATTTGTCAAAAACAGTCACTCCACAGACTTTGCCTATTAAAAAGAGAATTATCAAAGGTTTTGAAAAACCTGTTTTTGATAAAGAAAATGTGATTAAACATGGCACTTCTAGGAATAGTACACGGAATGTGACCAAAAATCCAGTTAAAGAATCTGTTGGTTCTAACGACATGGTCAACAATCACTATCTAGAAGAAGCTAGGAAAAAGGCACAGACTCGAAAAGATGGAATTCTAGGTGCAACATCTAGGGTGATGAATTCTACAAGATTTCAAGGCACTGCTAGTAGTAGTAAACCATTACCTAGGAACACTCTACAAAAGACTAGGGATTGACTTGCATCTAAGAGTAGTTGCGCAAAAGAAAATGCTATGCCCTTAGAAAACAACACTAGGAATTCTAAGTCTTTTTCGAACAAGAATCAATTTCCAAAAGACTGTAGTGACAAAGTTAAAGCTGCTGTTTTAAACAAGAATATTGAATTTGTCTGTACTACATGTAAAAAATATGTCTTTTCAGTTAATCATGATGCATGTGCCTCACTATATCTCAAGAAAGATAATTCTCGTTCCAAGGCACAATCCACTAAGACACCAAATAGAAACAAGCCCGTTGATAAAATGTCAAACAAAAAGAAACCTAATAGGTGGATCTCTTCAGGACGTAGTTTTTCAAAAAATGAGTCTTCCGCTGCATCTGATAAGAAAACAACTCCTAGATCTTACCTTAGGTGGATTCCCACGGGCAAAGTTTTCAACTCAGTAGGTCTTAGATGGATTCCCACAGGAAAGATTTTTGATACTTGCTCCAACACAGATAATAGTGAAACTCATCAGGATAAGGAAGTAGAAACCACTACAACCGTTGATAGTGATCACCCTCACCGTGAGGAATCTTGTACTTCTAACACTGTTATTTGTGAAAACTCTTCTTATTTGGTTGCAGGTGAATCAAATATCTCAGAACCCAGCTCATCAGAGGGTTCTAATTCTGTAAAATCGTCTTTTTCATTCTCTCTATCTTCTATCTTTGATTTTCCATTTCTTTTATAAAACCAACAAAAGCAAAATACAAAAATATAAAATTTTTAAAAAAATACAAAAACAATAGAAAATCAAAAATCCAAAAATATTCTTCTACGACATGTCTCTCGTATAATCGATATTCTGTACGTTTCTAGAAATGTCATTCAACAATGATACGGGCATGTACAGATGCTTGAGCGAGAGTTCTTTAAATTGTTTCTCTAAAACATGTCGTTTCTCAAAATTTCTCCAAATAATGGCTTTCGTATACTTCAGTACGAAACCCGGACTTCAACATAATGGCTTCTGAACACATCAGTTCAGGACCCGCGCTTCAAAGAAAGGAAAGTGCTTATCAAAATCAAAGATTTTAAATATTTTTTCAAGCGCTATTCCTAAAAACAATGGCTTGTAAGTATTTCAGCTTGCAACCCGATCTTTAAAGAAAGGAAAGTGCTACGCAAAATCAATTTTCATAAATATCGAGCACTTATCCTAAAACAAATGAAGATTATTCTTCTCGAATATCTTCAAAAGATTTTCAAAATCTTCTTCATCTTGTGTACCATTGATTGGAAATTTTTCAAAAAGATTTTTCAAAATCTCTCACATTTGGTACCAAGATAACTCCCTCTAAACCCTTAATTGATTCCAAATTTTCTATATGAAAAATATGCTTTCATTAAGGGGGAGTATAAAACAAAAAAATTTGTTTCAAAATTCATGCTAAATCAGTTTCTCTCCAAATGCTTTTCGAAAAACATATCTTTTAATCATTGTGTTTCAAAAACATCATGGATATGCTATTTTTGAGGGGGAGAAACGTGATTAAAATGTGATAAAAAAATGTTTAATGATCGTTGTTTGAATCTCAAAAGAGCTCGACTCAGTCGTAACCATTGAATTGACGAAGAATAATGTACCATATCGAGAAACTTTCTATGACTTGACAAGGGCGGGTAATAATTTCAAGCTAGTTCTCTAGTGATGTAAACGTGTCTCGAATCGGTCTTGTTCATTTAAAGTCGATCAATTCAAAAAGTGCGAACTCTACCCTCTATGTGCAGATTTCTGTCAAAACTTATAAGCACATGTGAAGGGGGAGTGTTTCTGAAAATATAAAACTCTTGAAGTGTTCCAAACATGTTTTCTATCAAAAACACTTTGAGAGATTTTCAAGAAAAATGGTTTTATGGCAACAATAGGACAGTCATGGAGTTATAAGGTGATTAAGGATAGGAAATCCGTCCTATGATCCGCCAGAGCCGGAGGGATATACCCAAGGACATCACCAATAGTTTAGAACTAGAAGTCCTTAGGTATGATTGAAAAAAGGAGTAATGTGAGAAAGGAGAAAGAAGGGGTTGAAGAATTAAAAAGAAATGTAATGAAAAAGGGTGAAAAGAAATAGCCCTCCATATTCAACCTTAGGGCAGAAACCGGGTTCAATTCATCTGCTACTGGTTGTCACTAGATGACACTGGTATTGAAGACAAAGACGTCATAGACCCAGTGGCGCACTGCACTAAACCTTCTAGCCACTCAACTCCTCTCAAAAGGGATTTGTTTCATTCTCACTGGGAACCCTACATAATCTATCGACTTTCTCTTAGAGATCGTTGGTATTGAAGAAGGAGACCCTCTCCCTAGTCTCCGCTCAGGAAAACCAAAATGCACTATTGAGTTTAGAGCCACGAGATTCATCAAAAGATCTCATAGGAACCCTTGTCATGACATCGCTTGTTGTTCATCAATAAGGACACAAGTGATATATTCTAGAGTCCTACGTAGATCTTAGCAATCTGCCAAAACATTTATGAGAAGTTTCACATCAGTGATCTTCAGTGATTGAATGGAAACTCCTGCCAGGGTCAACATCAAGCAGCCCTGACAGCAGGTCACTTCGGTAATTCTCCGTGGATTACGCTTAGTGTGTCTCAAACGGTCTACAGTCGTGGGGTGATGCTTCGGTGTACCTCAGCGACTCATCTGAACTGTAGATGTACTTCGGTATATCGTGTTATCTCACTTGTGGGACTCCAGTTCAGGAACGACCTCTGTGAGAATTAGAGATGTGTTTTCACACTATGCTGTTAACACCCTCGAAATTCAAACTTGTAAGTGCCGGAATCCGCTTATTACTAACCTGTTTTATGTTTTCTTCTTATGGAAGCTCCGGAGCGGATGGATCGTGCAGACTCGCCACATGCTCATACCAACAACACATGAAAGTTCTCATCAAAATCAAAGGCAACTCAAAGTCAAAGATGATTCTTCGTCAATGTCAAAGAATCTCAAAGTGTAAAGACTCGAGAACTTCATCATTGGAAACTCAAAGTCAAATAGAAGTGTGAGCATGGTGGAGAAAGGCGTGGAGACACCTAACCAACGAAGTTGACAACGGCAGACAACCACATTAACTGATCACAAAGCATGAAGGAACAAAGAATTAAGACTATTCTATATCTATTCACAAAGTTCAAGCTCAAAAAGATTAAAGACCTATTCAAGTGGAGCATCTTTTGAATGACCACCCCTTAGGTGGAGATTGTTAGCCTTGATTATTTTTATTAGAAGTGATGGTCATTCACGATTAGGAACTTTGTAATGTGTGTTAGATATCGTGATAGAATAGTCAACAGGCTCGTGGATTGGGCTAAGCTAATTGGGCATAAGTTATGTTAAGCTAGCCTTGTCTAGTTCGTGAAACCCAAGCCCAATCCAAGTCCATCTCAAGGCCCATGGCCAAGCCTTAGGGCATCATCCTCTCTTACTATAAATACCCCTCAAGTATGTCATTTGAGGGGTGTGCTTGAGTGTGTGTGTGTGTTTTCCTTTGAAGCAATATAACATCTTATTGTTTTCATCTTTCTTCTCTCTACCTCTCTAAACATATACATACGAATTTATACATTCAAGTCACCATCTCTTTATCTTAATCTTTCTTGTTTAACGTGTTCTTGTTGTGTGGTAAACGTGGTATTCGTTGTGGGAAAGGAAGGTATAAGTGATAAAAGGGGCTTTACACAAACCCCATATGGGATGCAATCACAGAGTTGTGTACATTCTTTCGTGTGATATGATCAAAGGTGTTGCATATATCAGACTTAGAAGAATTGCAAAAAAGTGTTTTATATAACAATTTTTAAGTTGGAAATTTTTTTTCCACCCGGCTTCTTCAACTCAATGGAACATCTTGTAATCCATTTGGCGCGTGAAGCTATTTTATGTGGCCCGGTGCAATATAGATGGATGTATCTCTATGAGAGGTAATTCATCTAATTTACCAAATCTTTTGTATTTTAAGAAAAACAATTTGCTCTTAATTAATTGCCTTAAGACTTGTTTTTTCTAATATTAATTTCCAGAAAGTTGGGAATATTGAAGAGGAGAATTAGAAACAAAGCAAGGGCAGAGGGGTTCATTGTTGAGGCTTATTGTGTAGATGAGCTTTCCAACTTTTGCAATCTATATCTTGGACGAAGAGTACAAACCAGGTTGAATCGCGAGTCTCGGAATCTTGCCCCTGAAATTCCTTGTTCTTCGAAAATTGACAATCGATTAAGCATCTTCAAAGTTCCATCGCGAAGATTGTTTGGCGGGAAATATAAAGTATTGTCTAGTGCTGAGATGCACAAGATTCATAACTACGTCTTGTTGAACTGTGTAGAGGTTCATGAGTCCCTATTTAAGTTTGATGATTGGATTAGAGAAACAGAACCCTCAATTGATGATGGAGAGCTTGACAGAAGAAGAGAGGCATTGTTTGCTTCATGGTTCAACACGAATGTAAGCATAACACATGACTAACAAGCAAAACACTGTAGTATTGTTGCAAGCATAACATATACTCTTTTGTTATAGTAGGTTATGCTTGCTTCAGATGGTACCAATTGATAACGCCTAAAATGAACATGTTTTTAGTAGCGTTATTGTTGGTTTTGTGCATGATAATCGGCTATTTTTACTCATAACTGTTGCAAAAGTGCAAAAGATGCGTATTGTGTATGTATATGTAGCCAGGTATCACGAATGATGAAGAAATGAAGTTTTTATGCACATTTGGAAGATTCTCGAGGAAGGAAGTCGAGCTAGGAAGCTTTTGGATTCAATGATTGGGAAGCACAATGATTTCTAAGTATCTACAGCAAGGAAAGATCAGGTTTTGCCTTGGAAATCATCAGCGAGAGCAAAGAATGAAGCGTATAAGCAGAAAGTCAACAAAAAGTCAAATCAACAACACCCAGCCGATCGGTCGTGACCCGTAACCGGATCCGGCTGGGCATTTGGTCAAAACACAACCGATCCGGTTGCCATCACAACCGATCTGGTTGCATGAACTGCAGTTACACAAAGTTGCATTTATTGTTGCCTTAACTCCCCATAATCATTGGAGGCCGATCATTTCTTGATATTAACTTGTTGGGAACGTTTTTGGTCAGTTGAGCAAGCATATTTGGCTATATAATGAACCTAGTCCTAGTTTACTAGGTGTGACACAACCAAAATTGTATTAGTTTACATCTAAACTAATACCAACCATATTATTCAGCCCAAAAGCTTAGTTCTTACTGAAAAACGTCCAGGAGCAAGGAGGGAACAATTCTCATCCATAGTTTCGATAATTTGGAGTTATACGGTGAATCTAGGTGATTGGAGGCGCGTGGTTGCTACAATCCATGAATTCTAATTCTTGTAATCACAAAAGTTTAGGTATTCTATGAACTTTGTTATGAAATTCTATTCTCTTGAATTATTGGAATTCCTTTGTTATGATTTGTGTTTAGTTATTATTATTATCATAGAGTAGTTTTGGGATATACTTGTGTGCTGGGATGTAGTTAATCATATTAGTGTTCTCAAATGTGATGCATGTATATATGATCTTGTTTAAATGAGTTTGTTGGAAAAATACTAGTCTTGGTTTGATTTGTTGATAAAACATGTTTTAAGAAAAAGAACCGAAATGATTTCTCTTGTGTTTTATTCCAAAAAGTTGAGTGACAAACTAGTATGGGGATATAGTGATTGACAACCACCATGTTTTCTTATTAAAACAAGACTAGGAACATTTTCATCACGAAAGGGTCGAAAGATTCGTAAGAACAAATTTAATAAGAACATGTTGCAAACAAATGGAATTTCTAAAGGATAATCATTAGGATAAGGACCGAAAGGATTACCTATATGTTTTTGTTCTTAGAATGATTTTTACAAACATATACCATGGTTGGGGGATCATTTGCTTATGATTTGTGCATCACATCAAGAGTATACACCAAACCTTCATGAATACTATTTATGATTGACTATAGACTACACACAAGTATATATATTTCTTATTATTGAATTTCACTATAACATCACTATTTGAGAAAGCCTTGACAAGCTTTCTTGTTGGAATCTTTTCATTCAAAACAGTTTCAAACACAAAATCCCTTGGGACGATCTCGACTTACCAAACTTTGCTATCACGGACGAGTATACTTGCTCGTATGTGTTAATAGATTAAACGGTTAAATCGTGTTTATAAATTTTTAAAACTTGCACTACAAGAAACACATCAAGTTTTTGGCGCCGCTGCCGGGCATTTTCTTTGATTTTCTGTAAAATTGGTAGTATTGGAATTGAATTTGTTGAAAAGTAAAAAAAAAAAGTTTTGGTTAAAAGTTAACCGATTCGGTTGCTCTGCAACCGAATCCGGTTATAGTTGCTGAGAAAATTTTTTATTTTTGATTCCATGGTTCTAGTTTACTTAGTTATTTGTGTTATAGTTCCTAGAGTAATTCTTGTCATTTTAGATTTTATTTGCAGATTATGTCTCGTAGTTTAATGATTTCTTAGATTTATTTAGATTTTCTTTACATTTGTTATTATTATTTATTAGTTAATTAGTTTTAGATTAATTTCGGTTTTAATGTTAATGATTAGATAATAATTTTTCAGTTATATGTTTAGTTATCTTAATGATAGATTTTAATTGGTAGTTAATTTAGTTTTTAGTTTAATGGTTTTATTATTAAGTTATTAATTATTGGTTTATGAAGAGTTTTTATTAATTTAAAGTTTAGTACATCTTAATGATTCCTTAATTGCAATTACAATTCTGTTTTAATATATAAAAAAAAATAAAAATTTGTGTCGATCCAACCGATCGGTTGCAACCCGCAACCGGATCCGGTTCGATCACTTGGTCTAGTTATTTCAACCAACCGATTCGGTTGGTGAGCCAACCGATCCGGTTGGTGCTCTCGGTAAATTTTTTATCATTTTTAGATTTTGAGTTTTAACTTATGTTTTTAGTTTTGTTAAGTATCTTAACTTGTTTAGTATATGTTTCTATAGTTTGTTCTTGTTTTTACTGACTCTAACGCTAATAATTCGGATTTTGTTTTGTTTTGTTTTGTCAAGTTTAGCTAGTTAGTATGGATAGTTTGAGCGGAATCTCGGAATACCTTCGTACTTTGGATGAAATGTTCAAGGATACCGGAAGTTCACTGGAAAAGATTGGAGGTATCTTGGAAGAGAGTAAGAAAGATTTGGGGATTGATACGGTTAATATGGAGGAAACGGGTGAAAACAAGGTTCAACTTCCCAAGAAGGGAAGAGTAGTAGTGTTCACATAAGCACCTTTAACGGTGTATGATTCGCCACTAATGAGGTTTGGTACGCCTTGTAGTGTGGAAGGAGTAAGTGCTTGGGATGCGCAACTTAATATGGCTTATGGAGAAAACTACATTTTGGAGAAGGTTCTTGACGAAATTGGTCATGTACATTTGGACTATGAAGCATATGGAAGAAGGATGGTCAAAAATCTTAAGGTCAATATTCATGGACACATTTTTGAAACGGATTTTGTTGTGTTAGAAGAAGGGAATGCTGATGAACCTAATGTATGTTTTGGTCGAGACTTTCTTGTCACGACCAAGTGTCAAGTTGATTTTGCAATGGGAGAAATGAGGATTAATATAACTGATTTGGAAGAAGGAAAAGGAGTGAACGAGATGCTAGTGGAAGTTTGTGCAAACATGGAAGAGAAAGAGGTGGAAGTAGTTAAAATGGGGAAGGAAAATCGAAAGAAAACTTCATCAAACAAACTAACCCCAACCACAACCACCAAAAATGATTACACACCATCATCACCTACCACTACAAATACTTTCAAACCCTTGACCGACAAACAAAAAGAAGCTATTTTAGAAAACCTAGAACAAAAGTTTCTTGAGTTTAATGAAAAGAAACCGGTGATAGAGGTACTCCAAGATTATGTGCTTTACCGTAAGAAGTTGGATGCAGTGATGCTAGCGAGGGCTAGGTTGGAAGATAAGAATCTCACGGAAGAGGAGAGGGATCGAATTCTGTTTAGAGGCATGCCACGGAAGGACAAGGATCCGGGTAATTTTGTGTTGCCAATAAAAGTGAATGGGACTACACCAGTTTATGCTTTAGCCGATACGGGGTCAAGTGTTAATGTGATGCCCTATCCATTGTTTATGACTTTAGGTCTAAGTAATCCGCAACCTAATCATTCGAAGCTTACTATGGCAGATAATTCTCAAGCGAAGGCAATGGGAGAGGTGAAGAATGTGAGAGTGCAAATTGGCTATCAACCGTATTTGGCCGATTTTCTTGTCCTAGATATTCCGGCGGACAAGAGTTTACCACTACTATTGGGGAGACCATTCCTACGAACTTGTGGTGCAATTATAGACATAGGAAGAGGCACAATGACTATTGATGATGGGATTTCAAGGCAAACATACTATCCGAAACCAAGAGGACCAACTTTGGAATTTATGGAGGAGTTAGAGTTGATGGAAGCAGATGAGGATTTAACTTGTTTTGAAGTGGGACGTGATACCCAAGGAAACCCAATGTATGGACCATTAGCTCCGCCTTATTTTGATATAGAGGACGAAATGGAACGTGCATTAGTGGTGGAAGCTTTCTATAACCCATTCAAAAACATACTAGTTTACAAGAAGTTGGCCGACTTTTTAGGTTCTTTACCGGTGCAACTTAAGAATTTGGAGTGGAGACCCGAGGGGTCGGGGACTTACAAGAGGAAAACTGGAGATGGAGAATGGCATGTTAAGTACGATATACTATGTCTGGACGGAAGAAGATTCATGAGAAAGTTCAAAACTTTTGAAACGTTCCGTGAGTTGACCGGAAAATTTCAAAGTGAGGACATCCTAAGAAAAGAGTATTTCGGGGAATTCTAAGGAGAAGACAAGGGACCGTAATAAACAAGCAATTATTTGCTTGAATTTCATGAACTATTTCTTTTTGATTTGATGCATTTAGGATTTTTGTTTCTCATTTCAGTTTTACAATTTTTTATTTTCATAATTGAGGTTATTTGGTTAATGCATTATGACTATGAGTTTTTAGTTGAAGTTTTGGTTTAGTTCATTAGTATGCTGATTTGAGTTTTTAAGATTGGATGATTGTTGAAATTTCCAAATGGTGGATGAATGTTGTGTGAATCTTTAAAAGGATTTTTGAGAAAAAAATTGTTGCTTGGAAGGTAAATGCCTAAGTAACATAAAAAAATGCAAAATTTTGAAAAATGCATACCGAAACGGTTGTGTCCATGACTGAACCGGTTGCATACAAGTATATATACCAAAAATTCACTTTTCCAGAAAAAACACACACTAATTCTCCAGCTGGGTTTTGCAAAATTCGTCCAAGAGAAGCTAATTGAAGATTGTTTAAGTTGTAGGAAAACATAATGGCACCCAAACAAGTAAGCATCTACATTCAATTAACTCAATTAAGGTTTAATTAGAGCATTTGATTCGAATTGCATATTAGGTCACCAATTTGGGGGTTTTTGTTATAATTCGAATTAAGTTGTAATATTTTTGGATTGAGTGGGTAATTGATATAGGAATGCATTGCAAAAAGAATTGTATTGATTGATTCACCATGGAATGAATACTAGATGATTGAATTTTCGGATTTAATTAGGTTGTGCTAGTGAATCAAGATAAGTTGCAATTGGTGATTCCTAATGGTAGATGATGTGTTTTTTATGAGCAATAGATGCCACATTATTGATTAGAACTAATGATTGAAGAATATAGGTTTTATCAAGTTGAGTTCTAAGATGATGAATGTCTGATGATTTGAGGTTTGAAAGGCGAATTTAGAGTAACTCAAGGATGTGGAAATCATTGAGGATGTTAGAATGCGATCTAGGAGTGGATTGGACTTAGAAAATTCGAGTGAATAAGGGTTTAAAAGGCAAAAGCTTTATGCAGATTGCATAACCGATCCGGTTGCGCAGCGCAATCGACCGGTTGGATTTGGCCAAAAGGAGTAACCGATTCGGTTTCTCTGCAACCGAATTCGGTTACAGTTTCTGTGTTGAAATTTTTTGAAAATTTGAAGTGGATCTTAGAGGGTTCCATGAACCTTCTTGTTTGTTCTAACACTCTTATATTGTCTTATATTTATGATTTCTACAGAGAATTGTTGTAGGTAGCTCAAGCTCGAAGCCAGTTCCAACGAACCCGATTGTTACGAAGTTTTGTCAAAGGAACGAGAGGAAGAAAGTCAAGTATAGCTTGAAGACGGAAGCAAATGCCAACTTAAAGTTCAAAGATCTCACCGACGGGGAGAAGCATGCTTTCCGGGAAAGGTTATCGAAATTGCAAAATATGACATGTTTGGTTCAAAGGGTGATTGATTGGGATTTGTTTGCGGAGTGTGATTGTGAAGATGAGTTAAGAAGAATGATGCGGACATCTTATGTGTATCCAGCGGATGGGAATTCGTTCAATGATTTGTCATGGGAAAGAGCATTTAGCGTCAATGAAGAGGTCTATCGAGAATGGTGTATGGAGTTCTTTTCAACCATGTATTTTGAAAGAAAGGTGAATGTTCGGAACTTGATGGAAGAAGTTTGTGTTTGGTTTAGGCTTTGTGGAAGGGATCATGCTTACACTTTGCCAGCTTTTGGCGTGGCTCTTGGTTTGTATGAGCCACATGAGGTTAATCATCGGTTATTTGAAGCTCACTTTTCGAGGCTTCAGAGGTTTGAAAAAGACTATCCTAGTATTCCCACCTATTGGAATCAAGTGGGAGATCCTTCTTGCGCTAGGAGGAATGCCTCGACCATCAGGAATCCATTAATGAGGATACTTCACAAATTGATAGTGACTGGGCCGTTTAATAGGTATGAAAGCAGGGACAAATGTCAGAAACTGGACTTATGGGTTATGATGTTACTAGAGGAAACTAAGGACGGTAATGCAGTTTGGCAGATAGTCGAGTATTTGTCTAGGAGGGCCCCGGGAATCAAGAGCAATAGCCACATTTGTGGAGGACATTTTGTGACAAGGTTGGCGAAGAATCTTGGGTATTATGTTGACGAGGAATTGGATAAGTGTGGAGAGCCAAAGTATAGTTAGATGTGGAGTGCAAATGGTTTTGGGAATGCTTTGAATAGGAGATTGAAAACCTTGGGGTTATGGGTTGAACCTCAACAACAACAACAACAACCACCACAACAGCAGGAGAGTATACCAATGGAGAACGTGCAAGCGGGTACGTCCAGTAGTTTTGATTCAGGTTGGGGAGAGTGGAACCAACATTTAGATGAGATTCAATGTAGGGATGTGTGGAGAGACTCGATGATGTTGAGAAACAACTATATCAATGATTATTCAATGCCTATCTTTCAACACATGGCTCGTAAAGCCAATTACGAGTTGCCACCCTACAATCCACCCAATGTTCCACCATATCCTTTCCCTTACACTTCTTATCCTGGACCCTATCCGTATCCATATCCTGGGTACGCACCATTTCCTGATCCAGTGCCCGCATATGGTCGATTACCTGAGGTTGGTGGAGCAAGCTATGATGTTGGAGGATCGTCATCAGGAGTTGGAGGAAAGAAGAAGAAGAGGAGAGCTCGTTCGAAGATTGTGGACGAAAACTACGTAACCGAAAGTGATGATGATGAGTATGATGATGAAGAAGGGGACGACATGAGCGAAGACGAGGAGTGATCGTGGATCATTCGTGATTTATGGTTTCAAAGACAATGGTTATGATGTGTTAAACAATATTATTTCTATCTCTTTAAACTATTTCTTTAGGATGATTAACATATTTTGCTTGGTTTTATCTTGTTTTTAGTAGCATTTGCATTTGGATTGTTTTGTTTTGTTTTTTTTGTATTGTGTGTTGCAGTTTTTGTTTGCAGGATGGATGTGTCGGAAGCTTATTGATGGTCAAATATTTGGAGTTGGATAACTCACATGCTTTCTTATGACCCAATATGCGTGTTGCATATTCTATCCCGTGGTATCTTTTAACTATTTCTTTTTCCCATTTTCTTTACTTTGAAGTTCATTTTTATTACATTGAGGACAATGCAAAACTTAAGTATGGGGGAGGGAAGAAAATAGGAAAAATGATACGCATTTTTAATTTTTAGATAACTTTTGGATGCAAGAGATAAGAAGGAATTCGCCCTTGATGGTCTAGTTGTTTTCACGCATTATTGATAAATATTAAAAAATAACTTGGGAATTTCAATGGTAAAATGAGGTTTTGGAAATTTTTTTGGATTTGAACCAAATTACGGAAGTAATTCATTTTGGATTCGATAGCATTTTCTAGCATACATAATAGCCTTTTTCCACGCAATTGTGAGGTTTCTTTTTGTATAAAACACATCTTTTGTTTTATATTTGCTATGAGTGTGCCGGTGATTATGTCGATTCTAGAACTTGTACTAGTTATGCATTACGGTTAAAATCACTTTCGAGTGATATAAATTTGTTCAAGTGATAAGAGGCATCATAGGATTTAACCCAAATGGCCTTCCGTTTACATATAATGATATATTAGCTAGCCACATCGGTTAGTTAACCACCTTTATATGGACCCATTTGTTAGTGCTCATATTTAGCACTAGATACCCTTAGTTACACCCTTTGAGCCAATCTTTTCATTTGTTAAAATCCAGAAAAATAAAAAAAGATTTTACACTTTAAACTTTAGCCAACCCTTGTCATGTCTATTGGTTTGTTGCTAGTTGTTTGGAATGTTAGATTGTTTTTTATGATTATGAAGAAGCTACACTTTGTTTATAGTGTGTACCATTCTCCATCATAGATGAAAGAGACGTCTTTCTCGATATTTTTTGTGGTGTATGCTTACACTAAGTGTGGGGGAATTTTGTTATGTTAATATAAAAAAAAATGGTTATAAGCAATGAGCTATATGAAGGATATTGATTAGCCAATGAGCTAAATTGAGTTATACATATTTGCGGAGATCGATATTTGAAGAGGTGAAATAATCATTTACGGGATTGTGGTTTGTATGATGGCTAGCAACATGGAGGTTTAGACTTGACTTTATTTTCTTTTAACACCAATTTCATAAACCATCCCATGCCTTATCCATACCCTTTATGAACCCTTAGCCTTAACGATATAACCCGAATAAAAGCCCTCTTTGATGAATTTATTTTCTTTGTTTTGATACTTGTACAAGCTTATGGTAAAAAGCATTGATCATGACTAGGCATTGAGTGATTTACATATACCCACCAATATATGAGTGTTGAGTGAATTCTTAAAATCATTCGTGAGGTGTTCTAGTTATGTTATCTAAAGTGTTTGGTTCATTTTTAAAAGTTTTTCACATATTAAAAGCAAACCAATAATTATCTCCTTTGGGATAGTTGTTACATTTTTTTGGAACCATGGTGTCAAGACCATTGAAATCAATCTTTGCAAATGTTAGACCTACTCGAGGGCGAGTAGAACTTAAGTGTGGGGGAATTTGATAACGCCTAAAATGAACATGTTTTTAGTAGTGTTATTGTTGGTTTTGTGCATGATAATCGGCTATATTTACTCATAACTGTTGCAAAAGTGCAAAAGATGCGTATTGTGTATGTATATGTAGCCAGGTATCATGAATGATGAAGAAATGAAGTTTTTATGCACATTTGGAAGATTCTCGAGGAAGGAAGTCGAGCTAGGAAGCTTTTGGATTCAATGATTGGGAAGCACAATGATTTCTAATTATCTACAGCAAGGAAAGATCAAGTTTTGCCTTGGAAATCATCAGCGAGAGCAAAGAATGAAGCGTATAAGCAGAAAGTCAACAAAAAGTCAAATCAGCAACACCCAGCCGATCGGTCGTGACCCGTAACCGGATCCGGCTGGGCATTTGGTCAAAACACAACCGATCCGGTTGCATGAACTGCAGTTACACAAAGTTGCATTTATTGTTGCCTTAACTCCCCATAATCATTGGAGGCCGATCATTTCTTGATATTAACTTGTTGGGAACGTTTTTGGTCAGTTGAGCAAGCATATTTGGCTATATAATGAACCTAGTCCTAGTTTACTAGGTGTGACACAACCAAAATTGTATTAGTTTACATCTAAACTAATACCAACCATATTATTCAGCCCAAAAGCTTAGTTCTTACTGAAAAACGTCCAGGAGCAAGGAGGGAACAATTCTCATCCATAGTTTCGATAATTTGGAGTTATACGGTGAATCTAGGTGATTGGAGGTGCGTGGTTGCTACAATCCACGAATTCTAATTCTTGTAATCACAAAAGTTTAGGTATTCTATGAACTTTGTTATGAAATTCTATTCTCTTGAATTATTGGAATTACTTTGTTATGATTTGTGTTTAGTTATTATTATTATTATCATAGAGTAGTTTTGGGATATACTTGTGTGTTGGGATGTAGTTAATCATATTAGTGTTCTCAAATGTGATGCATGTATATATGATCTTGTTTAAATGAGTTTATTGGAAAAATACTAGTCTTGGTTTGATTTGTTGATAAAACATGTTTTAAGAAAAAGAACCGAAATGATTTCTCTTGTGTTTTATTCCAAAAAGTTGAGTGACAAACTAGTATGGGGATATAGTGATTGACAACCACCATGTTTGCTTATTAAAACAAGACTAGGAACATTTTCATCACGAAAGGGTCGAAAGATTCGTAAGAACAAATTTAATAAGAACATGTTGCAAACAAATGGAATTTCTAAAGGATAATCATTAGGATAAGGACCGAAAGGATTACCTATATGTTTTTGTTCTTAGAATGATTTTTACAAACATATACCATGGTTGGGGGATCATTTGCTTATGATTTGTGCATCACATCAAGAGTATACACCAAACCTTCATGAATACTATTTATGATTGACTATAGACTACACACAAGTATATATATTTCTTATTATTGAATTTCACTATAACATCACTATTTGAGAAAGCCTTGACAAACTTTCTTGTTGGAATTTTTTCATTCAAAACAGTTTCAAACACAAAATCCCTTGGGACGATCTCGACTTACCAAACTTTGCTATCACGGACGAGTATACTTGCTCGTATGTGTTAATAGATTAAACTGTTAAATCGTGTTTATAAATTTTTAAAACTTGCACTACACGAAACACATCACCAATGCACATTTAAAGTGTTTAGCACAATTTCCCTAAACAAATGTTGTTTGTTGTAAGGGTTACTTAAATAATGGTTACAAATTCCATATGCAAACAACTTATGTTGGGCGGGTCACACAAAACAGTGGTGTATGTGTAAAAGGGGCTGTTTCTGACCAACAGGAAAGCGATTACTATGGATTGGTGGATGAGATCATAGAAGTCGAATATGATAGCGATTTAGGACGTTGCGTGGTCGTGGTGTTCAAATGTACATGGTTTGATCCGGTTCAAGGGGTAAAGGTTGATCAGAAGAATGGAATGGTTGATATAAAACACACTAAAAAGGGATGTTTTGACGACCCATACATCCTAGCATTACAAGCACAACAAGTATATTATACACCATATCCGTGTACCAAAGATTGGTGGGCTGTTGTTAAGTCCAGCCCTAAAGGGGTTTTTGAACTAGAGGAAGACGCTAGTGAAGTAGAAGATGATGATAATCATGTTGGGGATGATTTCTTTCAAGAGAATGAAAGATTAATATGTACAACAAATGGCAATGATCATATTGAACCCTTTAATCTTGCACAAGGAGATGTAGAGGAAGTTCCTTATAATATTGAAGATGATACGAATGATGAAGATGTTGAGGAAGATGAGTTTGAAGACATAGATTCAGATGAGAATGATGATGATGTTGAGGAAGATGAGTTTGAAGACATAGATTCTGAATAGTTAGTATTTAGTATGTATTTATCAATTTATATATATACAATTAGTGTCTATTATATATTACATAATTAGCTTGCAATCTTTTATCTGAGTATTTCTCTTGTCCTTATATTCTTTATCTTATTTTAAGTTGATCATTTCAGATGTGCTAATTATCAATTTTTATGTTGTAGATTATCATGTCAAGTGAACGGAGACGTAGTGGTCCTAGACATTCACATGGTGGTAGCAGTGGCATTGGTGGTGATGGACAAATTTCGTTGGATAATCATCACATTGGTGATGATAATGACATGGGTGTAGAGGAGACTGAACCAGGTGTTGAAGCATCAAATGCCATGCGAGGGTCGAAAATCCCCACTCCATTACCTGAACCGGCAGATCGTCTAATGATTAGCACATCTGCAGACGAGTAAGTTTATTGATTTTTATTCATTTTATGTTTGTATAGCAGAATTAACTGATAATAATACCCATATTTCAATTATTCTGCTTATAGGTTTGATGATCAAAAGTCTGTTGGACATTCCATCACGTCGATTCTTCAGTTTAGGTTTAGTGAACCTTGGGCAACATGGGGCTGTATTCCACGAGAAAAGAAAGACCAGATGTGGCTTCGTTTTAAGGTTTTCCTTTATTTACAATTTTAAAAACATATAAATATATTTGCGAGTATTTACAGTCGCTTATTACCGAGGGTTTTAAAACTGAAAGTGGTTTTTGAAGGTTTGCCCATTGTCTTTTGCTTAATACCTAGTGTCTTTGCCTGTATATTTGATGTTTCACCTGTTTTATTTTTGCCTAATGTAAATGCAAAATGGAGCTTTTAAGTAATATACTTTGATGTGATAAATGAGTGGATAGTTTGAGGATTTATTTGATGACTTGTTCTATACTTCTATCTTTGCCTAGTACCTAACATATATCTAGTTTATGCATATCTACATGAATGTGTTGCCATTTTAACACAATTCTTTCACTAATATGTTGTTTACTTGCTGCTGTCTATATGTAAATATATGTACTACATCTACAAGTCAATATGTATTGTAATCTATGTACTACATCAAATGTGTTGCTGCAACTGCTACAAATTGCAGCTTGCAAAACTTTTTTTCTTCAGATTTTTTAATAACAATTATCTTATGTGCAACAATCATATCAATGGGATCCAAGAATTGATGAAGGTATTCGAAAACGTTTTGTGAAACATGCCTCATCTCGTTGGAATGGTATGTTGAATGCTGCTAAAACAAGAGCCATACGCTTGTCTGAGAGAAATAGTAAGGTTCCTTTCGATGATGATTATAGTCGACTCACCCAATATAACCCAACTAGGATGAAACAAGATTGTTGGCTACCACTACTACGCGATGTTTGGAATAAGGATGATTGGAAAGCTAAATCAAAACAAAACAAGAAAAACAGAAACACATCAGTTGGTGGTCATCATACATGTGGGTCTAGGAGCTTTAACTCAACCAGGAAATACTTGGTAATTTATTTTCAAACTGGCTTGTACTATATGATATATCAACATGTAAATATTAAAAATATCTTCAATGCAACATGTAAGAAATCAAAAATAAGCGCCCTATACGGTCCACTGAGTTCTTCACCCACACCCATGCTATGAAAGGAACGAAACCGCTGGATCAACAGGCAATTGTGCGCAGGTCTGGTGGTTCAAATGGGTCAGCCAGGGGAAATGGGTCAGCAGGAACAAATGGGTCAGTTGGGGTAAACGGGCCATCAGGGGAAAATGGGTCAGCTGGTGCAAACGGGTCGGTAGGGGCAAACGGGTTAGTTGGGTCAGAAGCGTCAACGTCAACTGGGTTTGGAGAGTCAAATGAGGTAGGAGAGTCAAGTGGGGGTCAGGCAGTTGAGCCGAGGTGGGTTAATGAGAAGTCACGTGAACATATGGTTAGTATCCAAACCTCTTTTCGATTAGCCACTTTTAGTAGATCACTATTAAACTTTAAAACAATTAATCATTTTGTTGGGACTCTTTTATAGGAAAAATATCAAGAAGGTATGCTTGAGAGTCATCGGGAGAACGCTGAATCACACCCACATGATGCGGAACTATGGAACAAAGTCACTCCGCCTAATAAGGGAAATACATTTGGGGCATATAATGCGTCTGATCCCGTATTTTTGTTAACGGGCATGCCTTCTACTTGTAATGCTAGTTCCTCACATCCAGCAGTTGAGAAGGTTAGATGATTATTTTTCATTTTCATTGCATATCCAGTTGTGATGTCTGATTATATGGTCTGCAATTTCGTTTGGTCTGTTTATTGCGTCTACAAATTCAGGTAAACTTTGAAAATAAAATAACCACTGTTGAACTTCAAACCTTTGCATGATGTTTTCTTTCTGAATGTTGAAATGCTTATTGCTGATTTTCAATATGAGCTAAATCAGCTCGCTTATTTTTGTGTCGGTTTTGGGTTAAGGGGGTGTTTGTTTAATCTTATATGTGGGCTTATGAGCTTATTTGATTTCGGCTTATGTTTTATAAGCCTCAAAACAAATAAGCTTATAAGCCACATATAAGCTTAAACAAAACACCCCCTAAATCATTCAGTGTTAGGAATTGCCACCCATACTAGTTATTGGTAGTTTTGCTTTTGTGAGCTTCTGAATTTGCGGTAGAAATATTAGGTTTCAACTAGAAAAGTTATGTCAGGAAAATGTTCTGTTAGCAAGTTCACTAGAACAATATACAGTACTTCGAGACACTATAAATGATTGCGTTTGTTGGACATATTATATGAGAGTTAAAACGAAATCACAAGGTGTTATATTGGACCACCAAGTAGAATTGTACTGATTTGTTAAATGTTTTTTTTTCGTGCTCAAGTACACATGTGCTTGCATCTGATAGACATGAAAGATTGGGGTGTGACTTAAGGTTGTACTGATTTGACAAATGGTTGTATTATTAGTTTTGCTAAAACTGCGCGCTATAAGTATTTAGCATTTTATAAGTTGTTTCATTGCTGGGACTTTTTTTCAACAATAAAGTTTGCTAAAACTGCCACCGTAGTAGTGACTTCACATTGTTTAGAAAATATTGATAGTATTGATACAAATAGAGCAATTTCCCCTTCGTTAAAGTGGATTTTCGATCAAGCAAGTCATACGAATTCTAAGGAAAAAGGTTAGTGTTGTGTCGAGGGTTTCGGCTGTATGGAATGGTTCAGATGAGATGTCTATTATTTTGGTCACATTCATGATTGGTAGTCTATTTTAGGTGCATTTTTTGTTCATGAATACGTAACCTAATCTTCTACTTACAATTTTCATGAGGCTTTTAAGTTATGTTTGTCCTTTTTCCACTTATAATGTAGGCATGCATGTTTTTTATTGTAGCACATGTTAAAGTATGTAGCACCTGTTCAAGTATGTTAAAGTATGAAAATACTTGACAAATATTAAGTTGAAGCAAGTACAGTTGCATCTCTTCTTATCACTACAACACAAGTGGTAAATGTTTAGTTTATTTCTGTTGCCTTTCTAATTGGTTCAAGTATTTTGTTTTTTTAGGTTGAAGTGCTAGAAAAATCCATGAAGGACTTGGAGCAAGCGAGAGAGAAAGACAAGGAACTTTTCGAGGAAGCTATAGAACAAGAAAGAAAGCTTAACGAAGAAAAATTGGATGCATTTAAGGAAGAAATGAAGAAAGAAACAAATGACAAGCTCGCCGAGGCGTTGGCACAATTGAAGGAGCAACCTCCTACTCCCCAATCCGCATAAACATTTGTTGATTAAGGTACACTTCATGTTTCATACACATTTTGTTTTGAAGTAGTACCGCGGATTTGGTAAACTTGGTAGACTATATACATTTTGTTTAGAAGTGGCGCATTTGGTAGGATTTAGTTTGTTACACTTCATGTATAAACACTTGTGGTTTAGAAGCGGCACGTTTAGTATGATTTGATGTACTATGTAATATAATATTTGGATGTTCGTCTAATTATTATTTTGTGTTTCAATTGCGCGTTCAAAATTATTTAGTTTTAGATATTTGTAAATTATGGAAAATATAGCTAAATGCTATTTTTTTCTTTCTAAAAGTGCAGTTTTTTTGTAACGGAATTATAACGGAGTCATTTCAGTAACACTTCGTTGAAATTTCGTCACAATTTAAAACCGTTTCATATCCGTTACAATTGCATACCGTTGCAAAAATCATAGCTACTATATGCCGTTGCAAATCTATTGCAAATTTATGCCGTTGCAATTTCATAACATATTTTTTCCGTTGCAATCTCGTTCCAAATATTATCCGTTGCAATTTCCTTGCAAAATCTCCCGTAACAAAATCGTAGAAAATCTGTTGGAATATAGTCCGTTGCAAAAACAGTTGGTAATTTATGACGGATTTTTCTTGGTTGGAAAACCGTTGCAATTATTTTAACCCCGTTAGAAATCCGTTGCAATTTAAATTTCCATGGAGCATTAACGCTACGGTAGGAATCCGTTGCAAATCCGTTGCAAATGGCCATTTCCAACGGATTCCTACCGTAGCATTAGCCCACTTGTGTTGTAGGAAGTCAACTATTGTTTTTGCAAAATTGGAGTCTTGCGCTTAATGGATAGGTCCATTTTGGTAAACTAATGAAAAAAGCTCATTTTCGAAAATAGGATATGAGACAGGTCCTTTTTGTTATTTGCTTTTTTATTATTCTTTGAGTTTTCTTTTGTATTTTAAAAAGAAAAATATAAGGATGAACACAGTAATGATCACCAGCGATCTTTATTTTGCTTGTCACATTAGTTTTTTTCCTCCAACGATCAAATGCGATTTTTTGCCAGCGACATTCATTTTTTTTTAAATATTTTTAATAACAAAATTAAATTTCATTAATAATTAAAACATTACAATAAAATTCAAATAATATTAAAACATTACAGTAATAATTGACAACTTAAACTAATAATATAAGTCGTAGCGTGTTTTGATTGCATTCTTGATATCCTGCAGCTTTTGTTGTTGGATTAGGGGCAAAGAGGGTCGATTGGTGAATTATAGAATATGATGTTTTTCTCCCATTTTGTTTGTTCAAAAAATACAATTTTTCGACGTTCTAACTCAAGTTTCTCTTTCTTCAACTCCGATGCTTCCCGACGTGTCGTTTCTTGCATTTTCAACTTTTTTTCTTCAACTCCACTTCTTCCCGACGCGCCGCTTATTGGTTTTCCATCTCTTGTTTCTTCAACTTGAAATGTTCGTCTGCTTGCGACTTCTTCTTTTCCCATTGTACCGACTTCAAGTTGAAGAATTTGTCAGCTTTCGCATCAGTAAATGAAGACTTGGATGAGGCAGATGATTTCTTCTTATTTTTCTTAGATTAGTCACGACCAATTGGTCGCACTTCTCTAGTCACTTCCTTAGACTCATCTGCATCTTCATTCAAATTGAAACCACCATCTGAGGTAGTTTTAGAAGTCTTGGATTTCTTTCGACCCTTTTTCGGCTTCTAAAAAGCAGGCATCTCACTTTCCTTCCAAGCAGAATGCTCCCTCAAAATTTCCCAACACTGCTCCAATGTAAAGGGATGTTGGTGCACCACCATGTATTATGCACACGTTTTTTGGTACACATTGAGGTCATTCTCACCACTTTCGTGATTCTCTTGAATATTATTGAAAGGCACAAAATGCACCAACTCTAGGGCGAACCCTAATTTTCCATTTGCTAAGGATCGAGTTGTAACTTCTGTTTGAACTAGTTTCTTTTTCAAAGTAAGTAATAACCATATCCCAAAATCCCTTAACCTTCATATCGTTTCCTAGCTCGCTATTTTCCGACACATCACACCAAGCTCTGCACAACGCCACCTCTTCCTTAGTTGTGCATATCGCCGACTCCTGCTCCTTATTCTTGTCATCATTCTTTTTGGCCTTTGCAGCTCGTTTCGAAGACTTATTAGCTTTAACGGGTGACACTTCTTCGACATGAGAGTCGTCTTCAACTGTAGCCAAATCGTGAAACGAACCGTGACCGGAACCTTGACCCATAGAATAATCTTGAGTCGGATAATAAGCATGACCTAAACCGGTTCCCACAAAAAATTATGGATTATAGTTTAATTGGTCATCAAAATACATATCAAGATTCATGCGGTTAATCGGAGAAAAAGTTTGATGATTTGATTGGGAAGACGTCGACAAATCCATAGTTGGACGATAGAACCCGTTGGGTGATTGAAAAATAGTTTGTTGGTTGTTATTATAGGCAGGGGCGGAGCCATAAATTTTTGTTAGAGGGGGCATATTTTGATAATTTTAAGAAACTACATTACAACATGGTTAATAAGGGGGCAAATTACAAAAAAAATCTAGATATTTTAGAAAATTTACACTACAAATCTTTTTGCTAGGGGGCACGTGACCCCCTGGACCCCTCCCTATCTCTGCCCTTGATTATAGGGTGGGTTGAATGGACTATTATGATAAAAAGATGTTTTGATTTTGTGGTTGTTGAGGTAGTTGTGAATGATACTCAAAACTAGCGGGTAAAAAATTGACGGTTGGATACACCGGTTAACCGGAAATTCAGATCCAGTGTTGAATGCGAAATGGTTTCTTGCCCTTGGGATCTTCGGGTTTTTGATTGGGGTGTTTTCTTAGACATGGTGAAATGAGAGAAGTAGTTTAAATTATAGTTTGAATTGTGGTTTAGGTGAGGTATTTATAGTGTAAAATATAATGTTTTTAAATTTTATTTATTTATATATTTATTTATTTATTTTTAAGCATGTAACGGTAAGATTAATGTTGGAAAGTGGGATTGTTTTGTTTGTTCGTTCGGTCATGCAAAGGACCAACACAAAAGAAAAGCCAACGATCAACATGCGATTGATTAGCCACAGTAAAGGCAATCGGTCATCCGATCGACCGATCGGTCGTTACCATTACTGCGGGCAGCCCTAAGTATCAAGAACTAGAAAATGTGGAATGCAGTCAATGCATGCATAATAGTAGTACGTACTCTAAGATCATAATAAAATCATTTTTTTTAACTGATCGCAATTGTATATGTTAACATAAATAAGCTGTAAAAACGTTTATTTACATTTTACGACCTTCTAATGTTTTGTCGATAACAAACGTAAAATCATTTTAACGAAACAAATAAAATACGTTAATAGTTTGAGCCAATAGTTTACTAACACACTTACATTTCCATATAAATCACTAAACAAGTAATAGTATTTTTCTTGTTATAATAATGCATATGTATAACAACTAGTGTTTACATATTGAGTAGATATATACATACTTAGTATGTATTATAATGAGTAATAGAATGGGTAGAAATTTAAATATTTAACCCGTTGACTTAATACATTGAATGTAGTTGGGTAAAACCCAAAGTCCATGACCCATACCCATGGAGCATGATCCATAATCCATGACCCATTGTATGACATCATGCATAAGCCATAATGGGTATTATCCATGACCCATGGAGCTAACCCATAACCCATTGACTAGATGCATTGCATCTTCTAGATACATTGTATCTACTTGGATACCCATGGTCCAAAGTCTAGGACCCATGACCCATGACCCATGGGTAATGAGGAGCGTCTCACGGATCCCTAGTATTACACTAGACGGATCCCTCAAGCAAGGGATCCGTGGAACAGTAGCATATTTTGTCTATAAATAGTGAGCCATTTCTTTATTGTAAACCACCCCTTTCACACACATTTTCTCTTAGTGTTGTAAACTTTCTAACCTCAGATTCAAGGGATCTTTCTATGTAGTTTTGTGTTTGTGTGATTCTCTAGGTTCCTCTTAAAGGTGAGATCACCACTTCATGAAGTTGAGCAAGCTCAAGTCCATGGGTTGCCAAGCTTCTTCATCATCAAGACTACTGATGGTATCTTGTTGATAGTTCTTTTCTTTCTCATTAGAAGTGTTATGTCGAAGACATAGGTGAAAGATGTCTAAATGGTCAAGACGAAGGCATTAGTGAAAGGTGTCGAAGAGTCGTATCAAAGGCATTAGTGAAGGTGCCAAAGATCTGTGTCATAGGCATTAGTGAAGGGTGCCGAAAGTCCTTGTTGAATGCATTAGTGAAGGGTGCCTAGAAGTCAAGTCAAAGGCATTAGTGAAGGTGCCTAGGGTGTCCATTCTATATGCTGTGTCGATGTACAAGATAGATTTGTATTGGGAAAAGGATATTGATATCCTTGTTGATGTTGTCATAAGGAGTAGATCTCCTTTGGGATAGGTGTTGTGTAGTGTTGGGTAGTAGTTCCTCATTTGTAATGGAACTCGGTATCTAGCCTTGTACCGGATAAAGTGTAGGTAACGTTGTGATAGGTTTGGTTCTACCTCGTGGAAGAACCTGGTGTTTAGCCTTGTACCGGATAAAGAGTAGGCGACGTTGTGAAGGCTTCTCCACCACAAGGAGTTTGTGTTGTGTACTAATTACGAATTCTCGAGTAGGTGACTCGGGGAGTGGAGTAGGGCAAGGAAGGTGTCCTTGTAGCTGAACCACTATAAATACTCGCGTTGTGGTTTTGTGCTTCTTACTCTTTATCTTAGTTTTATTTATTCATATGCTTATCTATCAACATCCAACACACACGTTTAAATAGATTGACATAAGTCGATCTAAATAGATTAAAACCAAAGTTTTAATCGGTAAAACTATTCAACCCCCCCCCCTTCTAGTTTTCCACAGTATAATTTTTTAAGCCCTGCTCTTTGCGGGATGTTTGAATACGAAATTATTGATTTTTATTGCGTTCCGCCGCTGAGCGCGAGGGACTAACTCTGTGATGGATCGATAACCCCGAGGACTATTTTTGTATTTTTTTTTAAATTTGTTACAAAAATTATCCTTACGTTAGCGTTTCGTTGCTAAGTTAGTGGTGAAGGACTGACTTTGCAACGGACCTATAGTATGAAGGACCAATTACGTGAAATATGTGTTGGAATATTTTTTTTAATACTAAAGATAACGCTCGTTATTTAACGGCCGTTAATACTGTTCACTTCACCGATTAGGTGTGTCTTTAGCACCAAAGAAAAAAATGTCAAAAGCAATCCTAGTGAATGTACTTTAGTAGTAATATGACTCGTACGTGTTGAATTTGTGAGACATTGTCTTGAGTAACGTTAATTTTAGTGCTTTTCGAGAAACTGTTATTAACCTGGTCGAGGATCGCAACATAGTTGTTATATTATTCAAATTTTCTAAAATTATGTGCTTAACTGCTCATTAATTAGTACAGTTGAAAACGACACCGAAACAATCAATTAAGATGGTTGTGTTAGAGAAAGATATATAATTAGCTGCCGAATCAATCAATCAAGGTTGTGTTAGACAAATGTTATATTGGGCCGTGTTATGTGAAGAGTTTTGTACAATTGTCGAAAATAACTAGTGTTAATACAAATAAAGCCGTAAAAACGTTTATTTATATTTTACGATATTCTAATGTTTTGTCGATAACAAACGTAAAATCATTTTAACGAAACAAATAAAATACGTAATGAGTTTGAGTCAATAGTTTTCTAACACACTTACGTTTTCACATAAAACACTAAAACAAGTATAAGTGATTTTATGATTTAGTAATATATATGTACAACAACTAGTGTTTACATATTGGGCAAAATATATACACAACTAGTATATATTATATAAAATGGGTAAAAACTACAACCCATGGAAAATATCCATAACCCATGGTATTGACCCATACCCATTTGACTTGATACATTGCACTCATGAGATACATTGTATCTAATAAGAAACCCATGGATCAACCCATGACCCATGACCCATAACCAAAATACCCATGGGCAAAGAGGAGCGTCCCACGGATCCATAGCTTTACGCTAGACGGATCCCTTGTGGGAGGGATCCGTGGGATCCGGGGAACAGTAGGCATTTTTCTCTATAAATAGTGAGTCATTTCTTCATTGTAACTGACTCCTTTCTCACATAGTTTCTCCTTGAGTTAAAAACTCTCTAACCCCAGATCCAAGTGATCTATGTTTGTAGTTTTGTTTTTGTGTGATTCTCTAGGTTTCTTTTAAAGGTAAGATCACCACCTTTGAAGTCAAGCAAGCTCAAGTCCATGAGTTGCCATGCTTCCTCATCATCAAGACTACTGAAGTCCTCTTGTTGATGGTTCTTTTCTTTCTTCTAAGAAGTGTAGTGTTGAAGACATTAGTGAAAGATGTCTCAAATGTCAAGACGAAGACATTAGTGAAAGGTGTCGATCGTCCGTATTGTAGGCATTAGTGAAGGGTGCCTAGAAGTCAAGTCACAAGACATTAGTGAAAGGTGTCTTGAAGATCTAGTTAAAGGCATTAGTGAAAGGTGCCTAAGATGTACATTCGATATGGTGTGTTTCGATGTACAAGATAGATTAGTATTGGGTCAAAGGATATTGTTATCCTTGTTGACATTATAAGGAGTAGATCTCCTTTGGGGTTAGTTAATTGGTGTAGTGTTGGGTAGTAGTTCCTCCATTGTAATGGAACTCGGTACTTAGCCTAATACCGGATAAAGGGTAGGCGACGTTGTGGTAGGTGTGGTTCACCTTGGTGTGAAAGAACCCGGTGGTTAGCCTAGTACCGGAAAAAGAGTAGGCAACGTTGTGAATGTTTCTCCACCATAAGGAGTCGGTGTTTTGTAGTGATTACGAACTCTCGAATAGGTGACTCGGGGAGTGGAGTAGGGCAAGGAAGGTGTCCTTGTAGCCGAACCACTATAAATACTCGCGTTGTGGTTTTGTGCTTCTTACTCTTATCTTTTCATTACATATTTATACTTCTATATGTTTGTTTATCAACATCCAACACACATCCAAATAGATTAACATAAGTCAATCTAAATAGTTTAAAACGAGTTTTAATTGGAAAAACTATTCAACCCCCCATTCTAGTTTTCCACAATTGCCATCAGAGCTTCGTTACCAAGTTTCTTAAAGTATATTGTATTTTAAAAACTTGATACGATCCATGGTTAATTGAAAACAACAAAGAAAGTTTTTCATAAAAACAAACACCATGTCTTTTAAAACTCTTTGTTTGGATGTTGATTAGATGACAACATTTTTCTTATTATTTATTCTTCATTTAATTGCACTAATCCTCTTTGTCATATTGCTTAGTCAAAGCTCATACGTACCAAGCCATAGGAATCGCTTGGTAACAAGAATACCTTCCCTAAGAAGGTATCTTAACCACAAAGGAGCTGGAATTGTCTTCTGACATTTGTTGTGTCATTTGTAAAGACATTCCTAAGTGCATTTGAGGTATGACTTTCCACTTATCTCTAAATGACATTAGCTTGATAAATAAGCATGGTTACCTAGGTATTTATTTGATTATTTTTTGTGCATATACATGTATTACATGTAGCTTCATTAGGAAGTTTTTTCTCACATACGTGTTACTTTTTCGTCTAAAGTCATGGTATATAAAACTTGTGTTTTATTTCACTTAATCCAAAAACCATATCTTTCTAATAATAAAACAAAACACAAATCTCAAAAATTCCTCCTTCCCCATAAATAAATCATCCGTCTTCCACTCTATCAAATCCCCACTTTTTCAAATCTTCCACTTTCAAAAATTAACTCTCATTCAAAACTCCATCTTCCTCTTCATCTCATCTCATCTCATCTCAAACCGAAACCAAGAAGGTGCGTCATCAACATGGTTTAAATCGCTCTCGTGCTCATCGCCTTAACACTCATCGCTCTTGTGTTCCCTATGACGAAGTTCTCATACAGAGACATTTACTTTGTTTTGTTAATCTACATTGGGGTTATATACCTAATCCTTTATATCATTCTTAGCATTGAAATGAAATATTACTAATAGTCTAGTTTATCTAGGTTATTATTATCATAATGTGTTTACCATTTCTTTTTTATTTATTTCATTCTCTCGTGATACATTAGAAGCCATGTATGCATGCTAAAAGAAAATGTAGGCTAAAACACACATCTTGGTATAAAACTATAAGATCTAAAAACCTATGTTTTTATCAAGAAATATGCTTCTGTTACTACAGATCCACGGATCCCGGAAGATATACTAGCCGGATCCTTTATGAAAGGGAACCGTACTCCTGGATAACAGTTTTTCATGCAAAATAAAAACCGTTTTCTTTCTAAAAAGTAATATTCCACTAGAATGTCAAACATTAAGTGAGTTAAGTATCATTGTTGTTAAAAAACCATTGTTAATAAAATCCAGTAAAAAACGTTAGATAATCATTGGTTGACCACAAAACATCACTTTCTATTAACTCATCTTTTCTATAGGATCCACTATGTCGCATGAATATGAGTTTGATTTTTCACTCACTAGCGTCTACACTCCGAACATCTCCCTTGAGCCCAACACACCTGGCAATCATGTCCGTGGGTTCAATAATCTCGAAAACCGTCACTTCCACGAAGGACGTATTGTAGACACCTCTCTACAATTCGAAGAAGGTATCAATACCTCCTTCCGAGCCATAGGACTAGAATGTCTTCTCGAAATCAACGAGAAAATTTGTCCAAGGTTTATGTTGGAATTCTTCCGTCAAGTTGAACTCGTTCGTAACGAGGATCGCTCTCTATCTCTTTGGTTCTGGATCAAAAACCAAAAGTTTGTTTTAACCCTTGGGCAATTTGCTCACATCCTCCGGATTCCAAATCATGGACAATATGCTTTCACTGAAGATTGGTCTCTTGATTCTCTCTTCAACTTTCGTGAAGAAAATAGTCCATATTGTTCTTACATACCCTCCCCAGAAGACTTGAAACGCATAATATGCAAACCCCATCACTCCGATCCAAACATTATCCATACACGGGATATCCGAGAAGAGTACAAGCCTCTTGCACTCATCCTACGTGAAAATGTTTGGAGTCTTAGGGGAAATCGAGAAATCCTCCCCGCTTGTTGTGCTCACATAATGTATTGTTTGCTAACACAACAACCATACAATCTCGCCTACTTCTTTGCAAGGTGAATTGTAAATCTTCAAGGCTCCAAGAATAAACTCATCCCTTATGGAATGTTCTTGACACGCCTTTATCATCACATCATGTTCTTCCATCCACAATTTCAAAGTCCGTTGTACCTACTTGTGAACAAGATGATGGAACCTCTAAACATATCTCTCATGAAGACTTTCTTCATTCCTGAATCGGCAAACACTCATCAACCATTTGATGACCCATCTAGCAAAAACACTCAAGGAATTTAGCCTTCTTCCTAATAGGATCAATCCTTAGTATCCATGTTTTATCAATGTAATGCAATTTCTTTCATGAAATAAAAACATCTTACATTTGATATCTTAGTGTTAGAACCTCTCAAACTAACCTTGAAATATGATGCATTGTCAAAGTCATTGCATACCTTTTGTAAAGGTTCTGGTTAGCAGATAGATGGATCCCAAAGGTTGTGCTATACGGATCCCTACTCTTAGGGAACCGTGGGATCCGGAAAACAGAAAATGCAATTGCAATCATTGTATTTCAAATATGTCCTTAGAACACTTCATACTAAGCTAGACATAATGCCTTAAGGCAAATTAAGTCCTTATCAAGTTAAAGATCTTTCCTACACACACATAACTCACCTAGATCACACTCAAGACACTTGTAGATCTATCGTCTCACTTAAACCCATTACTCTTCCGCTCTCATCATCTCTCACATGATCCCTCATATCTAGCGTTAGAAATCTTTCGATTATGGCATAATTGATCGTAATCATCCTTACCTCAAAATTGGTCAAAATTGATCAAATTCTAGTTTTTCCATCTTAAAACCTTTAGGATACTCTCCAAAACACTATCCTAAGTCACTATCTGATCTCTAGGATCATTTAGCTCCATTTGACACTCTCATAATTTTTAGTGTCATCTTTGGTCACTCATTGGTACTTATGAAAGCTCCAATTTCTTCCATAAAAGGCAATCATTAGCTACATCACTCATTACCCTTAAGTATTTCATCACCTCTTCATTTAAGACACTTAGGTAAACTGAAACACTCAAGAAGAAATATGAATTAGACCTTACAAATATCATTGCTATCCTTTCTCAGCTGCTGAGAGATGGATCCCTAGGATTAGCCTAGGCAGATCCCTCATTGGAGGGAACCGTGGGATCCGTATGACAGATTTATGTCAATTCTAGCTAAAACAATCATTTCAAGCTCATCTTGCTAACTTAAACACTCCATCTCATCTTAAATGAGTTCCTAGATCAGTACAACTCTTAAGTCGACTCTTGTGCATGTTAATCATCACATTCCAATGAATCTTAGTGGCTTAAGTCTTGAATGCACTTGCCAAATCCCTTGCCTTATAAACCACATTGTTAGGACTCCTAAAGTCATCATCTTCATCCTCATTTTCAGCACTTAGAAACCTTTACAAACCTCTTGAAATCATATCATCATGAGGAAAACTCCAAGTAGCAACTTATCCACCAAAGAACCACCCAAGAAAATTGCTCGTGTTGTACATGAAATCTCTTCAACCGAATCATCTCCGGTCAAGTCCACAAATGCAAGGATTTCTCCTCCACCAACTCAACCAATCAAACCAATCCCAAAAAGGATAGTACCCACAAAACTACCTATGCCAAACACCACCATACCTCCTAGGCGAAACAATCCCATCTCAACTAAACCATCACCATTGGTTCCTAGAGCTATCTCATTTACAACTCCACTATCATCACCACACCTCTACAATTTAGAGGATTTGCCTCCTAGGCCGTCTCATCCTCCTCCACCAGCAACATTCTCCTCATTAGGAGGAATAATGGTACAAAATCAAGGTGTTGAATCAACACTAGCTCCGGCTTCCTTTTCGCCGTCACCTTCATATAATCCCATTTGGATTATGAGAAATTATCAAAGTCAACCACCCGAACATATGGAAGTTGACACTTCTCTACCACCACCATCATTCTTGGTCGAGCCATCTTCAAATGTGCCTCCACCAATTCCTCCGTCGTTTGAGGCTCCCCAACCCGCTTCACTTGATCCTTCGCATCAAGAAATTTCATTTCTTCCACCACCACTACCTAGCCATGACAAAGATTGTTATCATTGTCAACACATTGAAAGTTTGATACATGAAGTACGAGAAGATCAACGTTTCATGTTCTATCACCTCCTCGAACGTTTCGACGAGATTAAACCTAAACAAACTTGAGCTAGAGGATGTTTAGTGGTGTCCTAGTATCAAGCGTTACTTAGATAAGTCTAGTAACTCCAAGTCATGTATCGTTCATTTTCTTAGCTTTTGGAGTCATATATATCATATCTCTAGTTTTATTAAATAAAAATACATGCTACCTGCTATATTTCTGAGTATATGATTATGTTGTATAATAAATATCTCACTTTGATGATAACATTATTTGTTATATCACCATTGCTGAAATCAGTCATCAGCCAGACGGATCCCTTAAATTTGCCTAGACGGATCCCTACAAGGAGGGAACCGTGAGACAGAAAACAATTTTCTACTAACTTGACTCATATTTCAGGAAATTATGCATTATACTTGTTTTCTAACCTTTGTTTTGTAGTTATTCAATTTACACATGAAGACTTTGACACTCTAAAGCTAGGGGGAGCTCTGTGTCAAAGCAATACATTGCAAAAATTACTTGCAATTTTAGGATTACATTTCATGACATCCCTATGCAAAATTGCAATCATCAAGGGGGAGCACATTCGTCACATAGACGAAATCTTTTGCAAACTTAGTTGCAAATGAACTAGCTTAGTATTATTTTTTTTTCTTGACGCCCTCACATAGGGATGGACTCGTCAAGGGGGAGTTAAGACGAGATCCTTTCCCGTTACTTGCTCTCTATTTTTTCTTTCTTTTCACATGTTTTTCTTAAAACAATGTGTTAGTTTCCTTTCGAAGCTCTTTTTGTTTCGACAAAAAGGGGGAGAAGAAAGTAAAAACTACAAATTCAAACTTTTACGAATTTTAGCTTTTCCTTAAAATAATTTTATGTTTTGTCATCAACAAAAAGGGGGAGATTGTTAATACAAATAAGCCGTAAAAACGCTTATTTATATTTTACGATCTTCTAATGTTTTGTCGATAACAAACGTCAAAATCATTTTAACGAAACAAATACAATACGTAATGAGTTTGAGTCAATAGTTTTCTAACACACTTACGTTTTCACATAAAACACTAAAACAAGTATAAGTGATTTTATGATTTAGTAATATATATGTACAACAACTAGTGTTTACATATTGGGCAAAGTATATATACAACTAGTATATATTATATAAAATGGGTAAAAACTACAACCAATGGAAAATATTCATAACCCATGGTATTGACCCATACCCATTTGACTAGGTACATTGCACTCATGAGATACATTGTATCTAATAAGAAACCCATTGATCAACCCATAACCCATGACCCATAACCAAAATACCCATGGGCAAAGAGGAGCGTCCCACGGATCCCTAACATTACGCTAGACGGATCCCTTGTGGGAGGGATCCGTGGGATCCGGGGAACAATAGGCATTTTTCTCTATAAATAGTGAGCCATTTCTTCATTGTAACTGACTCCTTTCTCACATACTTTCTCTTTGAGTTAAAAACTCTCTAACCCTAGATCCAAGTAATCTATGTTTGTAGTTTTGTTTTTGTGTGATTCTCTAGGTTCCTCTTAAAGGCGAGATCACCACCTTTGAAGTTAAGCAAGCTTAAGTCCATGAGTTGCCATGCTTCCTCATCATCAAGACTACTGAAGTCCTCTTGTTGATGGTTCTTTTCTTTCTTATAAGAAGTGTAGTGTTGAAGACATTAGTGAAAGATGTCTCAAGTGTCAAGACGAAGACATTAGTGAAAGGTGTCGATCGTCCGTATTGTAGGCATTAGTGAAGGGTGCCTAGAAGTCAAGTCACAAGAAATTAGTGAAAGGTGTCTTGAAGATCTAGTTAAAGGCATTAGCGAAAGGTGCCTAAGATGTACATTCGATATGGTGTGTTTCGATGTAAAAGATAGATTAGTATTGGGTCAAAGGATATTGTTATCCTTGTTGACATTATAAGAAATAGATCTCCTTTGGGGTTAGTTAATTGGTGTAGTGTTGGGTAGTAGTTCCTCCATTGTAATGGAACTCGGTACTTAGCCTAGTACCGGATAAAGGGTAGGCGACGTTGTGGTAGGTGTGGTTCACCTTGGTGTGAAAGAACCCGGTGGTTAGCCTAGTACCCGAAAAAGAGTAGGCAACGTTGTGAAGGTTTCTCCACCATAAGGAGTCGGTGTTGTGTAGTGATTACGAACTCTCGAGTAGGTGACTCGGGGAGTGGAGTAGGGCAAAGAAGGTGTCCTTGTAGCCGAACCACTATAAATACTCGCGTTGTGGTTTTGTGCTTCTTACTCTTATATTTTCATTACATATTTATACTTCTATATGTTTGTTTATCAACATCCAACACACATCCAAATAGATTGACATAAGTCGATCTAAATAATTTAAAACGAGTTTTAATTGACAAAACTATTCAACCCCCCCCCCCCCTTCTAGTTTTCCACAACTAGTGTAAAAGGTTTTTTTTAGAAGTCCAATACTTTTTCGTAATCGTGTTAAACATAGCATTCATTTATAGAATCAAAATAAATACCAAGGTTTTCAAAATCGGGATTCTACTCAGGATCGTTTTGTTTCTGTAAGATCGAAATCGTAAGATCGCATCGGGATCTTAAGATCCTTCTATAATGTCATTTTATTAATAGTCTGTAATATTATTCAAAATCTGCAAACTATTATATATCATAAAAATAAAATTATATGAATGTTTCTTGAAACTATTATCTTAAATTATAAATATGAAATTTTTAATAAGATTAACATATTGTTTTTTAAATTTTATGAAACTTAATCCATAATTTTGTGGTTTTTTAGTTTACGGTTCGAGAAAAGTAAGATCATCAGATAAGATCTTAAGATCCTATGGTCAAGATCGAGATCTTATAAGATCCTAAGCTTGCTAAGATCTTATGTAAGATCTGGATCGTTTTTACTTTGTAATATCGTAAAATTATAAAATTCTAAAATCAAAATCAAGATCTTAATAACTATGATAAATACAGTAGTAAATAAATAACCCGTAGTTGAAGCGACCAACCTGAATTTCACTTTAGAATTTTCAATTTTCACCTCACCAAACTTAACAACCTTACCTTGTTATTCATAGTTTGTTATGTTTGCCAAACTCTTAATTGATTTGTCGTATAACAAAAAGTCAACATTTTGACTGACCAGAAGCTGCTGTAAGCCTGTAACGGCTGTTTGGTTTTACGTTTTTGTAGACTTCGACTAAACACAATCATACTATAGGGTATATTTGGCGCAACGGGCTGGGGTTGGGGCTAGGGCTTTTATTATAAGTCGAAGTTGAAATTTGTATTTTTATATACTTGTTTGGCAAATGGGTTGGGGATTACTATTGCAAAATTACTAAAAATAATATAATTAAATGAGTTTTATGGTATATGTTAGATATTTTTGTGGGTAAATATGTAATTTATGGTTCATAAGCCCCAGAATAAAGTTTTTAGCCCCTTTCATAGGGCTAAAGTTTTAAGCCCCTTTTAGAGGCTTATGATTTTATAAGCTACAAATGAGACTTATTTTATAAGCCGGCTTATTTTAAAAGCCCAAGCCCCATAAGCCTCCATAAACCCCTCCCCAAACACACCCGCAAAAATAAGCATATGCCAACCCACTTTAAACACTATTGTTGTGACTCGAGCTAAATACAGTAATAGACTAGTGAATTTCTACATACCATCGTTGGTTCCCATCACCCACATTGAAATGTTGCGTCTTTTTTCAAGGGTACTACTTCTCGTCAAGAGGACGCCTTTCGACATCGGTATGATCAGTTTGATCCACCTCTTTGTCGTGATTTTCTTCCGACGGTTTCACCGCATCGACATAACCTTGGATCGTCGTCTTCGCTTCTTCCATTGTTCCTACCACTTTATCTTTTGCTCCTTTCGCCATATTAGTAGCTTTATCAGCTAATGTCTCATCCTTAGTGTCTTCCTTTATATCATATATATTCTCCTTAACATGGTTTCTCATTTGTTCTTCTTGAATCTTGATCAGTTGCTTTTTGTATCATTTGACTCACGTTGTCCTTCCTTATTTCTTTACCATCTCCCATACAATCTTTTGGATTTCCACCCATTTCATACTTCATACGCTTTTTCATTCACTTCTCAGGATTTTCCTTTAATACTGTCTTTTCTCCCAATCACACTATTTTTCGCATTTCCTCCCATTTCCGCGGATATGTCTTCATCATAATCAATTTTTCATTAGCATTGTAACCACGAGTTCCCTGGAAAAGCAAAGTTATAGTCGAGACATAAAAAATTAAGAATGAATACTTTTTGCATCCTTTGATTCTTCATCTTTTGGACTTCGAAATTAAAAGTATATATATATCATCTAAAACTCAATTTGTAATCACAAGAGAATAGTGTTTTTCTGGTTTGGACGACAATCAAACTTTCATCCAAAACTTCTAGCAAGAAGCTAGAATATCAAGGAGTTCATGCAAGAATTGAAAAGTTCGTCTAGTAACTAAGATGATAAGCACAACCTAAAAGAAATTAATATTATACCAAGACACATTTAATCATCTTAAGCCAATGTGCAAAAGTAAGGAGATCAGTTTGTGACTTTGCGTAGCATGTCAAAACATGTATGTAGTTAATAAGTTAAATAAGTACCGTTGATGTGAAGTGATTTCTAATAGGTGAAACAGAAGGTGCCCTAACGATCCATGTATTAATTTAGCTAGTTCTACAATTTACTGATGATGAAGTATAGCACGTGTAGCAGGTTTAATAGGCCTGGCCTATGCTATACATATTTAGGGCTCACGCCCAATAAAGATATCAGGCCGCTGCTAAGCCAATTGACTGCTAAACAAATTGACAAATTGGCTACGACCCAGACACACAAAGGCGCACGGCCGCACGCAGACTATCTGAAGAGTACTTCCGCAAGCACTCCCGCGGACCAACCAACAGTCACGGAAGATGGCATGTATACCGTAACCACGATTATTACGGATCCTTACCCGACAAGGGTCTCACTCTGGCTACAAACAAATATAAGAGAAATACTAGGAAACCCTAGTATTAGACTCGCCTATAAAAGGAGACTCTCTAACACAATTATTGTTAGAATTACGTGTAATCAATATAAAGTGTCGGTTATTAGTTTATGTAATAGGTTGTCTTAATTAGGCTTATAAGTTAGCCATTAGCCCACTAGCCATTGTAATAAGTCCATGGGCTAGGGGAATCATCTAGAAACATTCATATGGGGCGTTGCCCTAGTATTTCATGTCTAAATATTCATGTAAACATCACTTGTGAGGTTGGTTATAAAAATGGATGAAAACATATAAAAATGGACTAAAAGTATAAAAACAAACAAAAACGTACGAAAAGATAAGAAAACGGGCGAAAACGTATAAAAACAGACGAAAACGTATAAAAACGAACGAAATGTATAAAAACGGACGAAAACGTATAAAAACGTAAGAAACGTATAATATTCAAAAGTTTTGTCAAAACAAAAAATAAATATATTTTGAATTAAAAAAATTAATACTAATATTAATAGTTAAATAAATAATAAAATAAGGACTAAATTATTGATACCCCTTAAACCATAGAGACCTTACTTTCAAACATAAGAGGGTATTTATATCATTTCAGCCATCTAAACAACCATTTGACGTTCAAACTAACAGAAATAGTGGTCAAGGGATCAAACCCGTACGGGTCAAAATCATAGGGAGAGGATCTGAGAAAAAAAAAGTATATGGACCATTTTCGTTATGCACAACAAACCACATGGACAATTTAAGTAATTAACTCTTATATTTTGGAGAGGAGTTTTTTTTATTTAAATGAAAAGCATAAAATGGGAACAATATATAGAATTAAGCATAATGTTGTTCAAGTTTTGAAAAACAAGCACAAAGTGGGAATTAGGGCTGAGCATCGGGCTGAAACCGACCCGATCCCCACCCATCCCGAAACCGACAAGGCTGAAAAATCCCAACAGAATCCCGACCCGATTCTAGTTCAATCCCGAATCTCGACCCGAGTCCCGAAACAAACCGGTTTGTATGGTTTTCTTATAACATCAAATAGTCCTGAATTTTAAGTGTAAATTTTCTCCGATAATGCTCGAATTTTATATCATTTATATGGATTGACTCTTGTATTCCTTTATATTTCACTTTCAGGTAAATTACGAGCATTGGAGCTTATGAGACGAATTTGGAGATTTTCCTTAAGATTTATGATAGTATGCCTACTGTAAAGGAGCAACGGCGTAACTCACTCTTTCACATTAGGCTGTAGCTAGTGCTTTGACTCAGAAGACCAACTTAACAACAATTACGGTATAACTCCCAACTAATGTTACGCCGTAATCATCTAGGTCAAGAAATATGTTGAGCCTACATCAACTACGTCGTAACTCCTCACAAAGATTACGCCATAGTCCTAGCAAAACTAACATGTATTGAAGATACGGCGTAACTTTTCCCAAGTGTTACACCGTAACCTGCTTAACGAGAGCATTATTTGAGGAATTATTGAAGTGACGGCGTAACTCTCAACTCAAGTTACGCCATAACTAGGATCGTGCCTATAAATACCAGCCCTAATTTATGCATTTCACATCATTCACTCACAACTCAAAGGCAGAGAACGTGAAGAGGGGTTCAAAGGCAGATCATTCAGAGCATACGGAGCCATCTCCAAGGGAGGAATCACTCCATATCGATAAGCGTTAGCGATTATTTTATCTTTTACTTTCGATTCATGTCTTCCATTATGTTAAACATCGAATCATTTGTTTCTCTTAATATGATCGGCTAAGCACCTTTGGTGCTAGCCTAGTTATGATTCCTTGAATGTTCTGTTTATGTTTTCATGCTTCCGTATAATTGTTTCTAGTGTATGCATGTATAGTTCGATGGTAGTTACCCTAGCTTCGGTAGTTTTGAAATGCAGTCATATGTAGTTGCTTAGGAGAATTGACCAACTGACCCTAAGTAGTTAGGTAGAGTTGGGGAGGGTAAGAATTGACCAACTGACGACCCTTCCTCGCTTGTGCAAACTGACCAAATGATCACCGGTCTTCCGGATGAACTTAAGGAGTTAGGGATGAGTGTCTAAGATACTAGTGCCCGGGCACTCATTATTTCGAATCTTGCATATAGGGTACTTAATAACTTGGCTTAGGCGACTAAAAACCACTCGACTATCAAGGGTAAAATCTTGACCTCGCATAGGAGCCTTTGTTGATAGGTCAGGACGAACTGACCAAATGTTGTCCTAGCGACTTAAACCCCCACTTGAATCAATTGGAAGTAATAAAACCTGAACATTACACGATAGGATGAGTAATTAGGTTATCACACTTTCCCTCTATTGATCATAACCTCTATTTATTTTACGCATTTATTTCTTGTTTCTTAGTTTATTAATCATTTCAACCTCAAACCAGTTAAAATAAGTGACACCTAGACTTAATTAGAATCCGCTCACATAGCTCTTGGGACGACCTCGGTTTTACCGATTACTACACTACACACGACCGGGTACACTGCCCGTGAGTGCATAAGGTGGACATAGGTGAACGAGACATTATAAATATTAAAACCTGGTCAGAAAACATACATCAAGTTTTTGGTGCCGCTGCGTGGGAGTTATATTAGGATTTTTATTAAGTCTTTTATTTTTTGCTTTATTTTAATTTTTTTTTTTCTCACGATTTCTTTTAAGTTTCAGGTACCATTGAGGTTGTGGACATTGATAACCTCACTCTTGAGGAATATTTGGCCATGACTAGGGATGAACAAGGGTTGGGGCTTGCTAGGCCAGCTATTTGAGCTGAAGTCAGTTTTGAGATCAAAGAACAGTTTATGAGGGAGCTACGTGCTAACCCTTTCTCGGGAAATAGAGACGAAGATGCTTAGGAGCATGTTGAAAATGTCTTGTACATCGCAAGCTTTTTCAAAATACCTGGTGTTTCTCATGACGCGGTTATGCTCCGAGTATTCCCCATAACACTTTATGGGGCAGCAAGAAGATGGATTGATAGATTGCCCGCCGGGGCAGTTGATATGGGCTCTCATAAAGAAACATTTCATTCAAAGATATTGTCCTCCTTCAAAGATATCAAATCAACTCATGGAGATCCATAATTTTAAGCAAGAAGACGACGAGATGTTGTATCAAGCTTGGGATAGATACAACGATCTACTTTACAAGTGTCCCACTCATGACCTAAACAGCCAGCAAAAGGTCAATATCTTCTACAAAGGTATCAATATTGCTACAAGACAAATGCTGGACTATCAGGGACCAAATCCAGGGATGACCCCTACTCTCGCCATTGAATCCATTCAAAAAATGGTCGATCATTCTCAAAAATGGCACGATGGAGGAAGCCAAAGAAGCCTAGGCGGAAATCTTGATGGTATTGCCGCAATTACAAACAAGCTTGAAAATCTTGGTCGTGACATGCTAAAGCTCAAGGAAAGTGTTCACGCTATTTAAGTAGGATGTGAAAGCTGTGGTGGAGGAAATCTCACTAAAAATTGTCCTCTTATTGATGATGAGAGTAAAATTGAAGAAGTGAAATATGGTGAAGCAAATAGACCGTTTCAAGGGTCGAATGGAAACGGGAATGATTATCGTGGAGGACCTCCGGCATATTACAACCGTGGGCCTTTCAGGGAAAGAAGATCTAATCTGGAGGATACGATCAGCAAGTACCTTGAAGACTCAACTAAGAGACAAAAGGAGCAGGAGGAATGGCTAAAGAACTTCCAAGAAAATACAAACAAGACCCTTTTTAGTCATGACGAATCGCTAAAGAATCTGGAAACCATGATTGGTAAACTTAGCGATGAAGTACAAAGAAGGAATGAAGCATAAGAAAGGAAACCAATAGTATGCAAAGCTATTTTTCCTGGAAATGATGTGTCTAACGATAATTCTAGCATGGTGCAGGAAAATGATGCCTGAAGTGCTGACAGAAACCAGTTACGCCATAACCCCACATCAGAATTACGGCGTAACTAGCATACTTGGTCCGACAGATTTCTTGAATTGGATGAATCAGGAACGCATGTCATTAATGGTTGGCCCGGTAATAGGACCATGGTCCCAAAATCCCCATCCAATAAGAAGAACCACTGGTGCAAGGCAATACCGGTGGACAATGATAAGTGGTACGACCTTTGGGCCTCGTGCAACCCTCATAATGACATTTGCGATGGAGGAGACGACAAAGAGAGGGTTAAAAATAACAAGTACATGTGGTCTACAACTAACGATGATGAAAGGTTGATAAGATTCTCAATCAATGACATAGAGGAACCCTCTATTAAGCACTGCTGCAATCCAATAATGATCGTTGAAAATGAATCTACACGAGCATGGCCTACATGCAATCCATTTTGCGAGTATTATAATGGGGATGGAAATATGAAGGGTGAAGAATGGACATGCCCCCATGAGCTAGAAAGACACGATGTCAAGTTCAGAAATTTATCTTTTCATGATTCGTATATGATAAGATTCGGGGATACTATTATTATCGCAGGTCTACTAAGGAAGCTCAAGCTCGACTACGAAGAACATTGTCTCCAACATAGAGAGTCCATGGATGAAAAGTCAATCAATGATGATACCTCCTACAAGGATGATCCCTCAAGCAACACCAACGACAAGACAACTCGGAAGCATTGATGTGAGAAGATAAAGATAATTGGTGAAGTATTTTAGGTTCCTTGTAACCCGTTTGACGATGACTGTAACGGGGGGAGTAGCATAGCTAGAGTTGGGGATGACGAATTTTTGTGGACCTCAAACAATGACGATGAGAGAACGGAGTTACCTTGGTTAGATAAGTTGGGATTTGTGTTAGGATCGAAAACATATAAGATTTATGTGGTTTTGGGAGGTCTAGGTTGGTGGAAGAAGATGAAAGTCTTCATCTTTTCTAGTGAGAGAAAGTAGAGAGAGGGAGGAGAAACACAAAGATGAGTTTTATTGATAAGAAAAAAACACACACCTAATGCTTAACAACACCCCTCATGGAGAGTCATGAGGGGTATTTATAGGCTCTAAACATTACAACTTTGCCACTTGAACGATACTAGTCCCTACGGGCAAAGTATACTATGAATCTAGTCCATTTCACTAGTGTGATGTTATCTTTATAAAAAATCGAGGCTAACAATCTCCCTCCAAGATATCGTCACAAGTGAATGGTTACAATGAGACCTATAAATACATAAACAAAGTAAATTACAATAATAATAAACAATGTTGACTTTGTTGAAGCGCAGAGTCTTTGTAGTCTAGATACTTAGGCAAACTTGAAGTTCTCTCTTCCGACGATCTTGGCATTTGAACTTTGGTGCTGATGGCACAAATCCTTGTAGCTCTGAACTTCAACTGTAATGGTCTAGTTAGGTTATTACTCCCTCCTAACTAGTGAGCCTTTTTTTTTCTTTCTATGCTCCTTCCTGAACTGACAACTCTCTTCCAACACGCAGCGGAGAAAGTAGACTCTTGATTGTAGCACAATGGTTGTCGTTCTGGGAACATCATAACAACATAACTCACTTAGTTTTGCATCCAAGTTGGTAAAAAGCCCCGATGTACACACACTACTTCTCCTTCTTCGGTCTTAAGCACAATTCCCTTCGTCAATCCAATTACAGAAGATGAAATACCAATGTCTCCCTCCTGATGGTTGCGAGCTATCAGAATCATCATAATGTTGCGTACATGCCATATTACCTTTTTCTTGATGCAATTTTAAACCTTTGTTTGAGCATAATTCAGTGAGAATATGTCGCAAAAATACACTCAATAATTTTCTCTCAAACTAACCTTAAATCGAACATCCTTTGAATTCACCAGCTAATAGTAATGACCACATATGGAGAAAACCCGATACGACTCACTTGAAAAGGAAGTAAACATCCCAACTTTGTAACTTACTGCTTGTTCTATATTCTTGATCAATCCACAACTGCGTGTGACACTGAGTACAACAACGTAACTCCTTAAAGTGATAGTTATACATTGTGAGCACTACAATGTAACTCCTTACATCATTAATAACCAGATTGTCAAATTCATCATCACTTATGAAAAATTGCCCAGACAAGTTATCTTGAGACCATTGACTTATCTCAAAGATAAATAAGTACATCCTTGAAACGTCACTTCAACTTCAAATCAATAATACCGTACAAAAACCCCGTAGCCATTTTTTCAAATTTTCGCTCAAGCCGTGAATTATGTATCCCTCCGTGAAAATTCTAATACCAAAAATACCACTCATTCTCTATATTACAAAATTTGTATCCTATATTTTTTAAATATTCGGATAACAAATTTTGGTATGGCAGTTACACGATTATAACACACGCCCAACATGTGCGTGTGAAACGAGTCCATTACCAGTTAATATTTCATATCATATCCATCCCAAATGACTCAATATACCTATTCGATTTATGAGAAGCCCATGATCCAAACTTGCTTGAACAAACCCTATCCAAACTATCATATCAATACACGGATATAAGTGACTTTAAATCTCTTCATAACCCTAAAAATACTCCCATTAACCCTAAACCACAATCTCAATATTATGCCTACCAAGACTTTCTCCCAAATCAGATCTGGGAAAGAAAAAAACGTAACACATCTCCTCTCCAAATCAAACGCAGATCAGTACTCCTCTCATCTTATCTAATCAAATCATTCATATCCGAACCTCAAAAACAATCCAAATACCACGTATTCTTTTCATTTTTTTCTTTGGAGACACGTACAAGACACACCAAGAAGAATATGTTTCCAACATATGGTAGCTTCAAGATCCGTTATGGGTCTCAGGTAGGTTTGTTTTTGGATGAATTCGTTTTAAACTTCAGTCAATGAAACAAAAGATAGATAATAACATACTTGTTATTTGTCCATCTTTACATTCGGATATAAATAAATAAGGAGCGAGTCTCTTAACAGAAAGATCAAGGATGATAAGGTTCAAAAAAAAAATCTGTAAAAGATTAAAACTTGAACCGTACAGAGATCTCTTGTAATTTATTCTTTTCAGACTTGATAAATTGTAGGTTGATTGAGAGTTGATGGAGTTAGGATAGTTTGAGATGTTGGAGTGGGTATATGTTGCGGATCTGTTGAAACAGCATCGTAGCAACTCGTTTCAAGTTTTGAGAACCATGGGCCAATGATGTATTATTAAGTTCATGGTGTATTTTGGTATATTGGTAATGGCCGTTGGTCATTTATAGTTTACGCATAAACTTTTGTTTTCTGTTCTTGCTCATAAAAGGTTTCTTACGCGTATCAACTTTGAGTCCCTTACTCGTAACTTCTTTCTTTTCCATATGCGTAAGCCAAGTTTGTTATGCGTAAAACAGTGCCTTACGCGTAAGCATAGTCTTATGCGTAAAAAAATCCTTACGCGTAAATTGCCTTATGCGTAACTTTTTCGTAGGCATAAGAATTTTCTTACTCGTAAGCTCTTACGCGTATTCCATACGCGTAAGAATGTCCTTAGGCGTAAAAAACTAGGGTTTTGACCCTTTGACCTTTTTTTGGGCGAGTATTCTGACCACTTTTTCCGTTCAGCTTCAAAAACCCATAAAAAGCATAGAAGCTTTTCATTTTTGACCTATGTTTGACCATAGAAACTGACCAGATGACCATGACACTTCACGGATACGGATTGGTACAAATAGTCATGAAAAGATGAACAAGAATACTGTTTGGACATAAAAATGACTCAAAACAGATATTGTGAATATTGACGGACCATGAGACTTTTTGAAACCAAAAGGATACATACAACTTGTTAAAAAACTGTTTTCCACAATAATAAGAAAAAAAAATTCCGACCAAGAAATAGTACCAAAACAGTTTAAAACAAGATACAAAATCACCATAAATCATCAAAATAAAATAACCTTGGCTCTATACCACTTGTTAGGATCGAAAATCTATAGATTTATGTGGTTTTGGGAGGTATTGGTTGGTGGAAGAAGATGAAAAGCTTCATCTTCTCTAGTGAGAGAAAGTAGAGAGAGGGTGGAGAAAACAAGATAAGTTTATTGATAAGAACAAACAATACACTAACCTAATGATCAACCACACCCCTCATGGAGAGTCATGAGGGGTATTTATAGGCTCTATACATTACAAATTTTCCACTTAAATGATACTAGTCCCTGAGGGCAAAGTATACTACGCATCTAGTCCAATTCACGTAAGTGACGTTATCTTTATAAAAGAGTGAGGCTAACAATTTGACGATTGGGTTAAAATCAAGTATGGAAAAGTAGATGCTTCCACTAAGGAAAAAATTTAGAAGGGGTACATGAGTGAAGAAGACCCAAGTGAAGAGATTCCCAACGATACTAGTGAAGTGATGAATGAGGATAGCAAAGATACATGGGGTAATGAAAAAGAAGAATGCAAGCGTGTGCTTATTGAAGAATTACTAGATGACTAGTGGTTTAAGGGAACTGAGTCCGATGATGGTGACATTGAGGGAATTATGGACTACCTTGAACTACAAGGTCAAGACGGGTTAACTGAGCCAGATTATGAGGCATACGAACAACGGAGGTGCAAACTTCTTGGTATTCTGTACAAAAGGCCGCCACCAATTATAGCTAAAAATTTTGAGATTACAAAGTACCAATTGGGGCCGGACGAAAAGTTTTCCAAGATTCGGAAGATTTAGACAGAGGAGTTTCTCCGCACCGCTACTAATGTTGCATGGGTCAGACACAACTTGATGAAAGATATGGAAGAAGTTGGCCAAGTTCGAAGGCCATCATAAATCCCCATGGCTTTGAGTCTAACTTAAAGACTCGGTAATAAAGAAAAGTGCTCTTTCGGGAGACAACCCGAATTATCCTTTTTTATTTCTTTTATTTCATTTTTTGTTGGGTTTTGTGCTTTTAACATTTTTTGCAGGAATTGGAGAGGAATTAACAAGTAACTAAAACAGGGACCTATTATGTCCAACAGTTACAGCGTAACTCATCCTCTTGGTTACGCTGTAACATATCTTCAGCGTCGATTATCTCCAAGACATAAACCATTACGGCGTAATATCATTCTATGGTTACGCCGTAGCTATTCTCCAGTAGCCGAATGCTAGGTTTTACCATAATGACGACGTAACTTCTCTTTTGGGTTACGTCGTAATTATCCTGCAGTTCAAAATTTTCCTTTATTAACACAATATCCTTGTATTAGTTTTTAAATGAACTTTGTGGGTATGTTCCCTGTAAGCCCTCACGAGACTATACTCGTCCTCTTGGGACACCAAGTGGTTTAAAAGGCTTGTTGCATATGCTAAATGAAACCGTGATTCCTACGAAAGTGAGTTAGATTTCTTTTTGTTTTTCTTTTTCTTTTTAGAATTATGCTAGTTGGTTAGTGTGATTTCAGGGAATGGAGTTTGCTCGTGGATGCTTAAGTGAAGGCATGATTCTCTTCGTGGGCCTTCTTTCTTTTTAGGAGCAAATTTCAAAGAAGTTCTCGCTCTAATTCTACTTTCTCTTCACCTTTATTTAACTCTTAGTACAAGAGGGACTTTGTACATCTCAAGTGGGGGGACGGGAGTAGAACTATTACTTGAACTTAATTTCCCTCATTGTTCTAGTTTATTTTTGAAAAATTATGCCATTTTTAAAATTTTGACATATTTTTCTTAACCTAACTGGAATAGACCTTAGCCGAGCACATTATAACCCTTGATATTTTATGATGAGATTAGCCTTATCTGTTTCCAATTATTTACCCAAATCCACCAAATTATGAGTGTGTCGGTAGCTTGTAAACTTTAGAACTTGGCCTTTGCATCATTTCGAGACCTAGACGAGGTATGTTGAGTTTGCTTAATGTATATGGAGTAATCAGTTTGAGAAAGCAATATTTTTAGGATTATCACCCAAATAGCCTATCCTTGTGTGTCTATCGATTAGTCACCTCGACTTTTCGACCCCCATGTTAAACCCTTTTGTTGCACTCACCTTTAGTGCAAGATACCCCTAGATACACCCATCTGAGCCATTCCTTTCATTTTGATCACCCAATATATATTGTTTCGTTACACCCATTAGCCTTAGCCTACCGTGTAGTCTTAATTTGTGATCGGGAAATCATTGTTTGCCTAAGTTCAAGGTTCAAGTAGAGAGGTTTAGAAATCACGCTTCCGTCAAAGACTATATTTGAAGTAGTTTATTGTTTATTGTAAAGTGCAATGTTATAAGCACTATGATTGGAGCTCATCAAAGATTAAGCATCGAGGAGGCCACCTCGGTCACATTTGAAGAATTGAGTTGGTAACTATTGATCCAACAGTTGAAGAACAAGTAATGTGCCCATCATGACGTCCGCTAATTGCACATCTACTTGATTAGATCATGACCCGGTTTCTTCACCTTAAGGCTTGAACTTTTGATGAACGATAGGCGGTGACAACTTGGTTATAGGTTAAGACTATTTGCTTTGTTACTTTTATTTTACACCAATTATTTCCCATATCTTATCCTACCCTTGAGTCATGAAGCGTGTCTAGGTGATGAAGCAAGCAATCTTTGGTGTCTTGGCGATGGATTTGGTCATGTATCATTGATTTTGTCCACTTTGCCGTGACACGTTAGTAATGACATTTCACCCTTAACCCATGTTGTGTCTACCCGTATTGCCTTCTAGAATTGTTTAGTCCTTAACTCTAGTGGTGAATATTTGTTTAACCGCCAAGCTTATGACAGAATACATGCTATGACTGTGCTTTGAGTGATAACCCCAAAATTGACACTTAGACTAGTTGAGAGAATTTGAGTGTTTTGTTCCCATTTCGTGAGGTGTTCGGCTTTGATTTATTCTAGTATAAGGGATATTTAAACTCATATCTTTCAGGTAATGGAGGATATGTTTTTAATTTTTTTTCTAATAAGGTCTACTTGAGGGCAAGTAGAGTTCAAGTGGGGGGATATTTGATAACATAAAATAGTCCTGAATTTTAAGTGTCAATTTCCCACGATAATGCTCGTATTTTATATCATTTATATGGATTTATGCTTGTATTCCTTTACATTTCACTTTCAGGTAAATTACGAGCATCGGAGCTTATGAGATGCGGATTTGGAGATTTTCCTTACGATTTATGATAGTATGCCTACTGTGAAGGAGCTACGGCGTAACTCACTCTCTCACATTACGCTGTAGCTAGTGCTTTGACTCAGAAGACCAACTTAACAACAATTACGGTGTAACTCCCAACTAAGGTTACACCGTAATCATCTAGGTCAAGAAATGTTTTGCGCCTCCATCAACTACGCCGTAACTCCTCACAAAGATTACGCCGTAGTCCTAGCAAAAGTACCCTGTATTGAAGATACGGCGTAACCTTTCTCAAGTGTTATGCCGTAACCTGCTTAACGAGAGCATTATTTGAGGAATTATTGAAGTTACGGCGTAACTCTCAACTCAAGTTACGCTGTAACTAGGATCGTGCCTATAAATACCATCCCTAATTTTTGTATTTCACATCATTCACTCACAACTCAAAGGCAGAGAACGTGAAGAGGGGTTCAAAGGCAGATCATTTGGAGCATACGGAGCCATCTCCAAGGGAGGAATCACTCCATATCGATAAGCATTAGCGATTATTTTATCTTTTACTTTCGATTCATGTCTTCCATTATGTTAAACATCGAATCCTTTGTTTCTCTTAATATGATCGGCTAAGCACCTTTGGTGCTAGCCTAGTTATGATTCCTTGAATGTTCTGTTTATGTTTTCATGCTTCCGTATAATTTTTTCTAGTGTATGCATGCATAGTTCGTTGGTAGTTACCCTAGTTTCGGTAGTTTTAAAATGCGGTCATATCTAGTTGCTTAGGAGAATTGACCAACTGACCCTAAGTAATTAGGTAAAGTTGGGGAAGGTAAGAATTGACCAACTAACGACCCTTCCTCGCTTGTGCAAACTGACCAAATGATCACCGGTCGTCAGGATAAACTTAAGAAGTTGGGGATGAGTGTCTAAGATGCTAGCGCCCGGGAACTCATTATTTCGAATCTTGCATGTAGGGTACTTAATGACTTGGCGATTAAAAACCACTCGACTATCAAGGGTAGAATCTTGACCTCGGGTAGGAGCCTTTGTTGATAAGTTAGGACGAACTGACCAAATGCTGTCCTAGCGACTTAAACCCCCACTTGAATTAATTAGAAGTAATAAAACCTGAACATTACACGATAGGATGAGTAATTAGGTTAGTACACTTTTCCTCTATTGATCACAACCTCTATTTATTTTATGCATTTATTTCTTGTTTCTTAGTTTATTAATCATTTCAACCTCAAACCAGTTAAAACCAGTGACGCCTTGACTTAATTAGAATCCGCTCACATAGCTCTTGGTATGACCTCGGTTTTACCGATTAGTACACTACACACGACCGGGTACACTGCCCGTGAGTGCATAAGGTGGACCATAGGTAAACGAGACATTATAAATATTAAAACCTGGTCAGAAAACCTGCATCATTTTCTTTGTGTTATCCCGGGTAATCCCGACTCCCGACCCGACCCGAGTCCCGATAAGGCTGAAAACCCAAGCCGAGTCCCGACCCGAGTTAAGATCGGTTTGTGTCGGTCGTTGTCGGGTGTCGATCGGGATTGCTCAGTCTAGTGGGAATTGACTCTTTAAAATGTCAAGTTTTTAATTGACAAGTTTTTAATATTTGTCAATCTCTACATTTTTATCTATTTAAAAGAAAAAATACACAGTTGCTCTATGTATTTTACATATAAAAATTGAATAATTTTTCTTAAAACTTAAAAAACTAAATAATGAGCGATGTGTTATCCATAAAATACCCTTTTATTATTACTTTCTCACAAAGAAATTGGCATGATGTTTTTAATATGTTGTCTTATATCTATCTTTAAAAAGTTTGTCGATCACATTTAATACTTACTATATATATTTATTATTTCAACTATATATACAACACATTATTTGTAGACAAAGCTAGAAATCTTTTTTTTAGAAGACAATAAATGTTTCAATGAATTGTTGTCATGTTTCATTTTAAGTTAATTATCGTATGTTAAATATTTTCAATTAAATCTATAATATTTAATGATTGAGTGGCTTAATTTAATGTGGAAGACGATTTGTGCACAAAAGAAAGTACGGTACATGTAACACCCTCAATTTCGAGATACGCAGCGGAATTCAAACTGAGTGTTACTTCATGGCACAAGAGTCATAACAATAGAAAACGAACTCTAATGGAGTCGTTTTAAAAGATTTATCATTCGATTTATATAAATATCAGAGTTTACAAAGATGAGGTCCCAGATGGTTCCAAGTTTACAAAATACATTAAATTGATTTTCAAATGATAATAAAATTTATAGCCATCTTGATCTAGTCCTTGCGCTTCCGTGCCAGCTTCCGACATTATGGACTTGAAATACATGATTAAAACTGTCAACACAAAGGTTGAGTGAAATTCATAGAGTTTAGGAAATCTGTTGAACACATAATGTTTGTAGTGTGAGTTATAAATTCACACCAATGGTTTGAAAACCAAAACAGTTATTATTAGACTAAGCATCATGCAATCAAGGCGTTAACGTGTTCCAAAATTAATTAGAGAAAATGTGGCGCGTGCCCTATCAAGTAAAATTGCCGTTTTTACCAATGTTACTCAAATATAGTGCGTTCTCATCCATAGAACTTGAGCACAACACGCAGATAGAGACACATTTCAGCGGTTGAAAGTGCAGTGCAATCTTGTTTCTTTGAAGACCATCTTACTAACTTTTCACCCAAAAATTGTGCTCCTCCTTATGTACTTTTTGCTGTAACTTGGTCACCTGCGTGGTCCGCATCTAAAAAGGCGATTAGATCAAATCTGGATTCCTTCGGATACCAAAGTCAAATGTGAATGGATGTCTTCAGGTACCGAAAGATCCTTTTACCTCTTTGAGGTGCAGTTCGGTAGGCTTTGCCTGAAACCGTGCTAATAAGCAAACAACAAAATGAATATCGGGTCGACTAGCAGTGAGGTACATGAGAGAACCAATCATGCTCCGATATTTCTTCGGATCGATGGGTTTCCCAAAGAAATCGGCTCCAATTTTTGGTGAAGTTACCATTGGTGGACCAACCGAATCACAATTATCCATACCATGATTTTTCAAAATCTCAGTTGTATATTTAGCTTGGGTCATCCGCACCGCAAGGACCATGCATCATGAAATCAGAAACTAACTTGAATAAATCCGGATCATTATCTTTATCTGGTATCTCGGCAGATATGTATTTGTCAATCTATTCAGCGTTTGGAACCTTGTCATCCCTATGCAAGAATAAACATACATGCGCGTGCGGAAGTCCTCTTTTTTGAAACTCAACCGTATACACAACTGCACATATTATAAACATTAGGTACATATAATGCTACTAATCTATATGCAGAAAGTTGGTTATGCAAGAAACAATATTAGTAAAGTTTATGTATACTACCTGCTTGAACGCGTCCAAATAAACGCAATTCTTTCAAATCAGTCATCAACTGGTCAAGTTTCATTTTAAAAACTCTTGTAAGCACATCGGGGCGATCTGAAGATGAAAGATTATGCTCTTGCATATATCTTGCGATCTCCGGCCAGTTTGGATTGCATGTTGCCGTTATGAATAAATCCGGACAACCGTACCATCTACATAACACCATCGCATCCATATAGTTTTGCTTCATGTACCTGGGTCCTCCGGTAAATGTAGAAGGCAACACGACCGGCTTTACAAGGGCGGTTGGGTCTGTGTTTTCGGATGCAATGCTTGCACGTATGTTTGAGTAGGTATCACACCTAAGTTTTGACTGTTATGCTCGATTGAAATACAAACGCTCAGTCTCAACCATAGTGTAACCATCCACAAGAAACTGCTGAAACAAACGACCTCCACGCGTAAATAAATTTTCTTGATTAGGATGGTCCTGTATTTGATAGGCAAACCACTGCCGCATTGTAACTGTTTTGTCCTTCTTATCTGTGGCCGGCTGGCCAGGTTTCTTTCTTAGTGGAATATCCAAATGATACCCATCTTACGTACGTGGCATCAACAACGGGTACTGCAAGGGAAGGTACATAGTATGAAAAATATTTATACGTTGCAACCCTTCACTATAATTGTCTATCACAATATCTCTTTGTTCCGCAAATGATTCGAAGGCGCCTACAATAAGGCCAACAACCTCATTGGCAGTGGGAAGATTGTAATTGCGTCCATCTTTTCCTCGCTTTGCAATAAGCTTTATTTTTATATTTTGCTCGTTATCGTGTGTGTAAGAGTCACGCGCCCTTCTAAATGTTTGTACCAAATCACTTGAAGTGTCTAGTACTTGTCTTACGTCGTTGATAATGTTTCTATCGATATGATGGTTTGACTTTGAAGGAACGGAGGATGACTTAGAGTTGCTGCATGTTATAATTTGAACAGATAAAACAAAAATTCAGAATGATGCAAAACTCATTCTTAAAAAACATGGTATTAACGTAAAAGGAAATAAACAAATGTTATTATACCTTAATGCTCGTTCTCTATTCTCATTTTTGTTTTCTGTGTCATATATATACAGCTGTGCAAATTTCGGTCGAGCACCTGCTTCAGGAAGCAAACTACCAATACTATGGTATGTTTGTCCATGCAAGCGGAAAACATATGGAGCACGACCTCTTGTGTTAATTGAATCGTCAACCTTTCCACCCATTGACGTAAAAGCAAACATGCTATTGTATGTTCGAATGTTGTTTTTGAAATTCTGGCTTTTTGCATCCGTATTATAAAACAAATCGTGTAACGGCTTAGGAGCAAGAAGAGGTTGTTTGATAGAAACTTTTCCCTTGCTACAGCATAAAGTATACGGTTTGTGTGTTGGATCACTTCTGTATCCTTTACTGGCTTCCGCTTTCCAGAGCAAAGCATGGCATTCTGTGCACTCAAAAGACGGATGTAGCCTAAGAGCATTAGAAGATGTAGCCAAAGTTGTTTGTTGTTGTGGTATACGTGAAACACGGCCTGTAGATTTTGAGTTAACATTTGTAGGTTGCGTAACATTTGTAGTTACACTCCGACTCAACGGTGACAATCGAGTTTGTAACGTCGGAAGAGTATTGTTGGAAAATATGGGGTTGGTTGTCTATGAATTTGATCCTAAATGTATATAAAAACAGTTTAGCGATGTTCATGTAAGTATAAACATATATCCCTATAATCTTGACAGGTCATGACTTCAAAATACAGTCTAACGTACATAATCTTGAAAGTGGATACCTTGAAAGATAGGTGAACCAAAAAATGTTGTCGAGTTACCAATATTGGGTACGGCATTTAAACTCGGACGAATAGCTGTGTAACATTAAAGAATGAAAATTTTTAAAACTGATATGAAGTACTAATAGTGATAAGAAGTTATATAATAAGTTGTTTTTGAGATGTGATTATGTAAGTAACTCACAGTTAGTAACATATGCAAGCGGTAGTCTATTAGTAGCTCCTGGTTTCGATCTTATCCTTTGCGCAACTGAAGGTAACAAATATAAAAACAAAATATACTATGAGCTTGAAACGACATGTCATAAGAGATTATAGATTCAGTTAACGAAAGCACATGTTACGACAATCATTCTATTTCAGTTAAAGTTGCGATCAAACCTTGAAGATTTTCTGCTTGTTTTGAAGACGAATTCGTTGACTGTGATGTAGGCAATGTTGCAGTCAGAGGATCATCTAATAGATAGAAACATAAAAAGTTAAAATAACATATGAAATCATGTTATAGCAGGTTGTTATAAATACATAGAAACACATACATATAAGTATCTCTGCCAAAGAAACTCTTGTGTTAGAAGGTGGCTTAAATGTTTCTAACAAAGGGAGTCTTTGGTTTGAAGGTTGAGATTTTTTATTGTTTGACACCTGTTTCATACGCTTTCTGGGAAGTCTTTCATTGTTTTCATCCATGGTAATAGAGTTTTATGACTTTTTGTGATTTTTAGGAGACAAAGAAAGTTTATAAGTGTGATGTAAAAGGCATGATAATCTATAAATACTGATTAGTTTATGTTATGTTGTGTAAATATTTTTTTGAAATTTGAATTTATATAGAAACGTATATCTATACATTTAAACATTTGATATGCAATCTTTTTTATTAATGCTAACATTGAATGGCATTTATCATTAACTATCTCATTAATGGTAATATTGATTGAGATTAAATGCAGATTTCATACTAACATAAAGGCATTTATAACATAAAAACGTTTCATAAGTCATTCAACAAAATATCATTCAAAGATCGTGTTACATAAACGTAAGTGATGAAACGAATCTCGTGGCCGAATACATTTATTATTGAAAATTAAAGAAACTAAACTTGCGAAGAATAGTGTGATGAGGATATTTCAATCGTCGTCGCTAAAGAAGTTCAAATCCACAACGTAGTCATCAGTTAACTCATGACCCATTGAGCGTATTTCATTGATCATAGCATCTACTTTTTGGATCTTCGACTTAACGCCGTTGAGAACTTGTTGACACTCTTGAGGATCTCCAACATTTATTTTAAGCCAGTTGAGAAGAATTGAATCGTCAAACTCATCTGTTAAACAAAAACAACATGCATGGAAACATAATCTTAATATGAAAACATATTTCTGTATATAAAACATTGTATAAATCTTATATGCGATACCTTTATTATTTTGAGAAGGTAAACCTTCTTCAAATACTGAAGCAAGAAACCTCAATGCTTCATCGACTTTGGTTTTTGTATCTTTACTGGCTCGATCACGTACTCCATCCTTATTCTTTGGTTGAGTCAATTTTGGTTTCTCGTCAACGAACTGATGGTCGGACTTTGAATCAGGTTCAGGCGATTGTGAGTTTCCAGCTTCAAAGGTTTTAGGGTTTGATGAAGCCATGTGAAGATGATATGTCGTAATATGTTTCCCAACTTCCCATTATAATGTGGTTGTGATTATTAATTAGGCTTTCTTACTTGGTTAATGGACATATTTTCATGGGCCATGTTTTTTGTACAATAAACTAAGTTGGGTTTTTGAATTTTACACTAAGTTGTAATTGCTTCTACTTGACTTGTCTTGGAGAGGAGATATTTTGGATTAGTAGTTATTGTTATTAAATATGTAAATAGAAAAATTTGCCGTGGAAAAATGCAATGATCCACATTTTAATTATTCCAAATTTATTTTGTTAAGAAACTTGACTTAAAATTATAAACTTTTACAATACATTAAAAATAAACTATATATTTGCCTAAGTACAAATAAAATAACAAACAACCAAGGGTACAGTAATTCATCTATAATTCTTATACAAAACAAAGAGACACAATGTGTTATTAAAATGTGTATAAATACTTGATCAAATAAAGCGTTTTGATAAAAAAAAAAAGTGATAAGGACTCCTCAATCACAAACAATAACATATTTCATAATGGTTTAAAACAAAAAAGTACTAAATCAGAAACGAATACTATTGAAAAAACATAAATCATGTTGAATGACGATATTGGCACACATCAATCATCATCTGTAGATTTATCATCGGTAGAATAATAACCTTCAAATTCGTCGTTAATGAAACCGTCTAAGTCTTCTTCGGCTTCATCATCAATATCCGAATCTTGTAACTCTTCTTCGGATTGATCATCAATGTCCGAATCTTCTAACTCTTCTTCGGCTTCATCAGGCACCGATGAGACGCTATGGATATCCGAATTTTGAAACTCTTCTTCGGCTTCATCAGCAATGTATGTGTTAGAATAATGAACATCAAGAGAAGCGTAATCAAGATCATTGATATTAGTCCAAACACCATCTTCACTCGTAATATTCTTGTTATTAAGATCTTCATCGGTCTCTTCATCAATGAGAGCGTACTTGTTTTTTGTGGTTCCCGAAGTGTGTTGTTCATTAACTAAAGGTATGTCATCAACAAAGTCATCCAAATGAAAATTCATATCCGGAGATTGATGGACCGGTAGTTTATCCTCTTGTTCAAATTTTTTGCCTTTTTCGTTCATGTCATCAGTGGTTTCATCAATAACTGCAAAACGCCTTTTTTTTTAAATGGAAGATTGTGTAGAGTTGTTGGTGCGCTTAAACCTAATAGGGCTTTCATCATCAGATTCCTATTTCAATATTGGTATAAAGGACTTGAAAGTTAGACAAACACGGTACGACATTCCTCTTATTAAAGACGGTACAAAATAAATAACTATAAAAGTAATAAGCATATGCCTCCCTACCAAAATTTTGGAGTTTTGAACATGATCGTCAACTATTTTCTTATTTGGTAAGGGTAAAACGTCATCATCATCTGAAGAATCATAATAAACAACATTTTTGTTTACAACATCATCATGTTGCTTTGTAGCTATTTTGCTATTTTTGTTGATGGTCAAATCCTGTATGTATATATTAGAAAGCAATGTTATAGAAAACCACAATATGTTGTAACGAATTTTGTAACCTTTTGACCACCTACCAAATCATCAACCGATATCTCAGTAACGTTTGTATCTTTTCCGGTCAGATCCAAGGAATTCAATGGTTTACTGTCTTCTTTTTCTTTGGTTACCTACATTAAAACAAAATTATTTAGAAACTAAAACTAACTTATAAATCAAATTAAATTCATAATGAAATTCAAAAGTACAAATGCATTTAGTGAGTTGTTGGAGCTTATAAATAAAATAATAGATAAAACGCACCTTGGGTGATTTGTTGTTCTTCATAATGTTATAACTATAATCTTTGCTTATGATGAAAAAAACTTTCAAACCTGCAAAAACAAATAATGCAGATATATTAGGATTGTTTAAAATAAAGTACAACATATATTAGGTAATACAATATATTTTACTTGTATGTTAGGGTGGTTAATTTCTAAGGTGATTCTACCAAATATTTTTTATATATACAATATATTATACAAAATAAATATATTTAAGAAAATTTTTATCTTAGAATTGAAAGTAAAAGATTTTGCAAAACATGACGCTATTAGAAAAAAATATAACGTTATGAAACGTATTAAACTCGTTTTTGTTGATTTAAGTATATTTACAAATTGGATGACTTGTAGTAGGAGTAGTAGATACTAAAAAGTCATGATTACAAAATACACTTGGTGTTGAGAAATGTGAGAATACGGCTTGAATCAGACATACCATTACTTTCGGTCAACAATCTTCTTTATCTTCCTGAACACACCATCATCATCAGGTAATGTTAAAATTTATTTATTATTTTTTTTAACCGATCATTGTACATGTAAACTGATTGAACTTGTAAGATATAACTTTTCACATACACATCAAACCATAACACAAGGTGGCGAATAAGATGGAATTCTAGAGAGAGAAAGTTAGAGGTTTAGGGAACTTAGTGAGAGAAAGTGAAAGATATTATTATGAGCTCCAACTCTCTACCTTGGAAGGTAGAGAGTATTTATAGTCTTACATAATTCGCCACACTACGGGCTGTGGATCAGGCATACAGTGGGTAAAGACCCGTCCGTCCTCCACGGTGTTACTTAACTAAATAACTACTTAACTTAAAAGACCTATGACTACGAGCTTTCTAACGATTACATATACTTGAGGTGATCGACTCTTTAATACCTGGAATTTCTAATTCCTAACAATCTCCCCCTAAGGGAGGTCACCTCAAACATGTATCAAAATTACAAAGAATACAAATAGATATAACATTAACAAGTGATCTAGTATTCTTGATGTAGTCCTTTGCTCTTGAGTTCGTAGTCATTGATTCTTCACATTGCATGTTTGGTTATTCCAAGTGGAGGTCTTTTACTGATCCACGTGATGATGAGTTTGAGCCATCTTTGGAGATCATCGGCTATCAAAAATCTCTGAGACCTCCATTGTGGTGTTGTGACTTTGGGACCGACATGCTCACATTCTGGATCATGATATCTTCTCATCAGAGTAGCGGAAGCATTTGTTGAATCATGATATTGGCAGCAGCGTAGCAGAAGCCAGTTGTTTACGAAGGCGATGAGACTACTCTTCTATAGTACTAGGTCTTACACTCGTACAGCCAGGGTTTCAGTGTTGTGGTGTTACCTCCAGAGTCTCTAAAAACTATCGGCTACTAGAGGTTTCTACCGAGTTTGAGTAGTAGTGCACCTAGTCATTTTCTGGAGGTGAACCTTATTGGTTTGTACGTTACACTTCTTAGTTACTGATGCTTGAGTTCTCGTTTCCTGATGTAGTTCTTATGATCTAGTGAACAATTACAATATAGATAAACATAAGAAACATTAAAACTATGTACAAACTCCACTGGAGGGAATCCCCCTCTAACAATCCTTAAT
>BPTQ01000001.1:155582098-155617084 GCA_019973895.1 Chrysanthemum seticuspe
ATCACCAAAAACGTAGTAAACCAACTAAAGAACACAATTTAATAACCTTCACTTTTCAATCCAAAAACAACCCAACCAAGATGATTCAAGCTTACCAAATGAAAACCTAAACACTTTTGATGATTCTAAACATAAAAGTACCAACAAAATTCAAACTTTAACACAAGAAATCAACCAAATGATGCAAAAACCACTAAACTTTTTCAAACTCAAAACCACCTAAAAACCACTATAAATCCAAAGATGTGCAAGATATGATCTAACCATGGCTCTTGATACCAATTGTAAGATATAACTTTTCACATACACATCAAACCATAACACAAGGTGGCGAATAAGATGGAATTCTAGAGAGAGAAAGTTAGAGGTTTAGGGAACTTAGTGAGAGAAAGTGAAAGATATTATTATGAGCTCCAACTCTCTACCTTGGAAGGTAGAGAGTATTTATAGTCTTACATAATTCGCCACACTACGGGCTGTGGATCAGGCATACAGTGGGTAAAGACCCGTCCGTCCTCCACGGTGTTACTTAACTAAATAACTACTTAACTTAAAAGACCTATGACTACGAGCTTTCTAACGATTACATATACTTGAGGTGACCGACTCTTTAATACCTGGAATTTCTAATTCCTAACAGAACTGCATGTTACTTATATGTTGATGGTTACAAATGCATGTTTGATATTTTTTTTTCAATGTTTACAATATCCTGAAGGCTATTTTATACTTTGATCACACTATCGCAAAAGGTTTATTTTTCAATATATGCGATTTGATTCTTTAGAATATTGTGTGACATATAACTATAGGCTGATTTGAATATTAAGAATCAAGGATATTTGTCTTGATTTTAGGGATACTTAATTAAACATGTTTAGAATTGATTTGAACATATGTATTTCCTGATATTTGATATTTGTACTTTAAATACTTACATAGGCTATAATTACTGTAGAAGAAAGAAAAGGATGAAAACCATTTCAGTTCCATCCCAATAGCCGATTGGGAGTAGATGTTTAGTCTATTTGTAAAGTTATTTTCAGTTTCTTAAGTTATTCCATGTAGAATGATCATACTCATAAAATGTTTTTGTAGTATAAATTGTTGCTGATCCTTGAAGAGAAATATGTTATGTTTAATGGATATGTCTTAAAAGGATGACGATGTTACTAAGATACGTAATTACATGGTGGTTAATGTTACGATTGTTAGTATAAAGAACATGTCTAATGCAAAGTATAATAGTTGTTACATAAGTTAGGATTGATTTATTGCTATTTGGTTTAGTAGTTAAGCAATAACGTGTTACGCATATTATTACAAAAAAAAAGAAGTTAGTAAAAAGTATGTAGAGAAGGTTGGTTTGGTAGATTGTAGATTAGTTGTTAATCGTGAAAAACGCTTTACATGGTATAAGATGGTAAACTTCAATGACAATACAGATACGTACTCTAAAACGACTAAATGATTGTAGGTAGGTCAAACACTTCTGTATGAGTTCACATAATGTGTCAACAAATTTACCTATCTATTTTTGTTGATGATCCAATTCTTTACAACTATGTTAAATTCATGTCAAAAACGTATTCACCATTTACACGTTTGTGGTTTTCTGAAATAGAATGACGATGCAACTATTGGGGGAGGCAAACCAAACTAACATTCGAACACTACAGGTACTTATTATCTAAAAGACTTATATAACTTATCATTTTATTCAAAAAAATTAACATTAATACATGCACTAAATGTATGAATTTCAGCTTCTTCCTAATCTGTTTACGGAGATGTTGAAACCTAAGAAAAACTGGCTGTACTTAATCCACAATAGAGGAACAAAACATAAGGTGTACATAAAGATAGCTGGAGGGAATCAGTTTAAGCTGTATGGATCTGAATGGCGCGAATTTTTAGATGTCAGCAAATACACGAACATATCGACATTCCATTTCATCCTACAGGAAGAAGACTGCTACTACGTAACACCGTACAACAATTCTGGATATGAATGCAATGGATACGATCTCGCTCGGGTAGGCTACAGACAGCGTAGATGCTTGCTTACTTTGGAACAACTAAACCAATTCCCGGTAATTCCGAAACTATACAGTTTACATTCTATATCTTTATTAGAAATCTTTTGAAAACCAATGAATTTGATTTAACTTTTTTTGTTAATAACAAATAAATGTTTCGTAGGATATTCCTTGCGGTTTCCTGACATCAACTGAGAATCCTAAATTCCGTGTTTATGTGAGTGGCACGCTGATATCAACAGTCACTCACCGTGAGATTAAGCTTGTAGATGAAGACAAACATGTTCATGTGTTCGGAGGAATGGGATGGCATATTTTGGTTGAAGTTCAAAACCTCGTTGCTGGGAGAAGACTGGTTTTCACAAACTTGCTAAACAATTCAGTATCCATGATGCCATTTTATTCGTCTGGTTTGGAGATGCGTCATGATGTGGTAGAACGTATGGTACTGAACTGGAGAAATCCATTCCAGAAAAGCCCTATAGACGGAGGTATGTTACTCATAATATACGCATAATATCTCTAACTATTGTTGAGAAACCAAAACGTTTGCACATGATATACTTTTTTGAAATTTGTTTTACACGATTTATGTAGATAAAAGAATGTCACACATGTGTGAGTGGGAAGGCCATACAGAGCATCAGGATGAGAAGAATTGTTTTTATGCGCCAATTCTTGCGTATGTGACAAAACGAAGTCGTTTGGTAAGCGGTCCATTCAGATTTTCATTTCCGTTATTATTCTTTAAATTGATGGACATATGTAATGCAAGTGAGTTTAAAGTATTCTGTATAGAGAGTATATTGTGATATATCTTAACACATATACGTGACTATTATGAGTATGAAATGTTTATGGTAGTGATAGACCAGTTAACGATAAGACTTCAGTTTTGAAAAGTAGGAACTGCGATTAGTTTATAAGAACTTGCCTTTCACCGTATTGTTTTTAAGAAAGGATTCACGAATGGCATGGAAACAGTGTAGTTGGCTACAAACTAATCTATCTGGTATGCTTAGTATAATTGATCTTAGGCATAACATCATATTACGTATAGTCATAAAATACCTTCTTATTGTATAGACCAAAATTTTAATTAACATCATATGGTAGGAGTCTTTACTGACTTTTGATTTCATATTAATACAGAACATACCGCATGACTTTGTGAAGGCACGTAAAATGTGGAAATACCAAAATGCAATTCTACGATACGTTGGAGGTATGGAGTTCTATGTGGATGTTGACATCGAACACCACAGTGACAGACCAAAGAGCAAAAACCATGTGACAATGAAATGCAGGTGGAAGGACGTTGTTCATAACTGTCAATGGAAAGCCAATAAAATGGTGTGGTTCAAGCTCGTTGATCGTGTGCCAGACATCCGTGCTTCGTTGGCTTCCAGAAATAAAGTTGTAATCCCTGTATTTCACATGTGCTAAGACATCAGATAAATGCAACATGGTTTGTGTCATTGTTTATCACTATTAGGTGATATGGTTGGACATGTTTAAGACTATCTATTAGGAGTTTGATATTTTGTGTTTTGTAATGAAGCTTTAGGCTGGCCTTAGATGCTATAGAACAATATTATATAATAGTATGTTAGTAAGCTAATGTTATAACTAAAACTTCGTTATGAAGTTAATTATAAGCTTTTTTATGTTGTGAATGTTAAAAAATATAGTGTAGAACAACGTATTCGTGACTTGTTTATAAACGTAATCATCGGAGGCTTTAATGTTGTTTATAGTTAGTATATGTTCGTTTTTGTTTTTATAGTTTAAGTATAAACATGTAACAAAAACGTTTGAGTTTAAATATGCTGAATAGTATAAGTGTAAAATATAGTGTAGCGGTATATATACTGTTTTACTATTTACAAAACTAAATTAGTAGTAGTACTAAATATAGTGCCAACGTTGGAGAAAGTTTGTTTATTTATAGTTTGGTATGCACTTCATTCCTCAAACAAACACATTTAGTACCAACATTGGAGATGATCTTATCTCAACATAAATTTCTATCAAGTAACATAATAACATCGAAAATATAAACACATGTAGAATTAATCATGTAACAGCGTGTTAGTAAACTAATGTTAACTAAACCTCGTTATAGAGTTAATTTGAAGGTTTTGAGACTTGTTTACAAAACACTTTTTAGTTTTTTAGTTTTTTGTTTTTTTAACTAAACTGTCATAACTACAAATATAGTGTACAAAAAGTGTTTTGTGACTTGTTTATAAACGTATTGTTCGGAGACTTAAAACAATATAATCACATCCTAAACATAAACACATGTCGTTTAACTCATGTATTATCTCATTGTTTAGCTGAAATATGAATGCAACATGTTTGCTTCTTTTATTTTCTTTTTATCTTATTTTGTTGTTCGATTAAATACGTCCTACTTCAATGATCACCATAATTTGATGATACGAAACTTGTAAATTTTACGTTCGCAATATTTTACGAATGAAAAGTGGAATTTGTATTCTATTTGTATATTACCCATCATTTTGTAAGTTACAAAATACTACTCAAATTTAAAAGATGTATTTGTGTTATTAGTGTATGTTTTAAAACAATGGTACATAATACACAAAAGAAAATATATTCCTGCTATCAATGCATATCATCATTGCTAAAATAAGTTGATATTCGCGTATACAAAGATTATGGCTATGGTTTTACTTTCCATTGTAGACCAAGACTTTTCGTTTACTATCTCCATCACACCTACTTCTTTCTTCTCGAAGAAACACTCAAGAACAGGTTAGGTTTATTTGTAGGTTAACAAATATGTTTTTTTTTGTAATTTTTTGTTGTTGTTGATGAAGTACTATTACTTGATCTATCAATATTTGAATGATTATAGCATTGTTAGAATAAATATTAAGATGATCTGGAAACTGCGGAATATGTGCCGATTCAGAATGCATGTGTAGTAGAGAAGTAAAGTTAAAGAAGTTAGTTATCATATTTATGCCTACTCTTCAAGAAACAGGGTTTTTAGTAATAATAGGCACGATCAATTGATAAGTTAAGATATTGGGTTAAATGAATATGTATAGTCAATTTTGTAATATGACTAATGATATTTTCGTTGATATTATGATTTGTTTATAACAACTTGTTTATTTTAGTATATGATGTTAGTTGAAGCAAAAGATCTTTTGAATGAAAATCAATTAGTGGTGAAATTACATTTCTTATTAGTATCATCAGATGATGAAACATGTTTAATGAGTTAATGATTATGTTAATGGTGTTAGATGTTTCATATGGTTAAAATCAAGTCAAAAGTAATTGTTATTGTTAGTTAGGTTTTATTGAAATGAAACGGATTAAGTCATTATATGATATAACTTAGAATAAGATTTAACATAGTTATTGATAAAGGTAAAAGGCAGTAATGCGTTAATCCGATGAAAGAAAGATAGATAAAGTATCATACGATATGGGCATATAGATTGCGTAAAGCACTGTGGAGTATAATAACAGTTTGAAAGTTGTATTTCATGCAGAAAACTAAAAACCTCGTGATCTACAATTAGCTGAATACTACTTGTGTTAGTAGCCTGATTTGTAAATTAATACGAAAACAGTTTTTTGGATTAAAAGGGAAATGTTCAGAAATAACATTGTAGTATAAGATGGGTTATTGAAGCATGCTTGTAGTTTTGCTAAGTTTTTGAAAACATGAAAGTTCCTTCTAATAGACGTTTCTTTTTTGATTAAATAGAATGACGACTCAATTTATCGTGCCGGCGAACACACGAAACTTTAGAACAGTGCAGGTAATTTGTAACCATTGTTACTTATAATATATATGTTACTAAATTTACCAATATGGATATCACGAAACTGAAAATAAATTTACGTAATGCGTTGTTGAATGCAGATTCTACCAAGTGTCTTTACGGATGAGTTGTACACAGGCAGTCCATGGTTGTATTTAATTCACAACAGATGTACAATGCACAAATTATGGATCAAGAAAGTACCCGGTAACCTTTATGCACTGCACTCGGACGAATGGAAGCAATTTGTTGTTGACATTCGTTACCGGAACGTGGCAATACTACATTTCATACGTCAAGGAGAAGACATGTACTATGTAACTGCGTATGATAATGTTGGTGCTGAAATTGGTGTGTATCTGAATGCTGATACAGGATCTCGTAAAAGGCGTTGCTTTGGTATGTTGGGAAACCTTGACCAGTCAGATGTAAGTACTTCATCATTAATTTATTGATGGTCATACTTTAATGAAAATTGTATATACTCTGTTTAATACATATTTACTCGTTATGCAGCTCCTTCCTCATCAATTTCTGCCACAAATTAACAGAGTCAGAGTTATGGTGAGTGACCTGCTAACTGCGACCGTCACACAGAGTCGCATTGCTCTTCCTGGTAACACACACGGACATGTTTTTAGTGGAACGGGATGGGATTTGCTGGTTTTTTTGGAAGGACTGAAGGTTGGATCGCGTATGGTGTTCACTGAAATTGAAGAAGCTACTGTCTCGATGATCTCATTTTCGGATGCTGGTTTAGGAATGCGTTTGGAGAACATATCGCGTGTAATTTTGAACGACGATAAACCGTTCAAAAAAAGCCACATAGACAAAGGTATGTTTATTAGATTCTAATTCTCAAAAACATGTGTTTCGCTATTTTTTTAAGATTGATAATAATATAGTTGCATCTTTTAATGTCATTGCAATCTTCCAAATGTAGATCCTCGCATGAAACATAAATGTGGCTGGTTTAATCACTCCGAGCATGATGATGAGAAAGACTGCTTTTATCAAGATGTTCTGGATTACGTAACTGGAAGAGGTCGGCTGGTAAGCATTTGTTATTTTTCATGCAACAATGTTTTACATTTGCATTTATAGTATCATGTTTTTTTTGGATAGTGTATTTACTTATGTTGTGTATACGGAAATCATTTGTTAAATGCAGACAATACCATGGCATTTTGCGGGGCCTTATGAAATGTATAAGTACCACAACGCAGTTCTGATACACCATGATGAATCTTTCTATGTGAACGTGGACTAGGAAAAACATAAAGATAGGCCTGACAGTAAATATCATGTCACCATCAAAACTAATTGGAAGGATATTGAGAAAAGGTGCGAGTGGGACAAATACAAAACGGTAAGGTTCAAACTTATGAGGATGGTAAAGGATGAAAAACAAACGGTGAATGCACGTAAACCGGTGATGATTCCCTTGTTCCATATGTGTTAGAAGAAGATGCTTTGGATGGTAGAATATATTTTGGTACCGTATCAGACGAAACTGTTATGATGTTGGATGGGAACATATTTAATGACTTGTTTTATTTGCTGCTTTAGGTTTAATTTCTGGGTGTTTGTGTCTGTGATGATAGTGTTTTGAACAATCCTACATGATAAGGCGGTTATAAGTTAATGTGTCGTATGTTTGGGTCAGTAAACTTTAAACTATGGTTTTAAATTGCCACAGACATCAGTTCTATGTATCTGGATGATCTATATTATCAGGTAGTCGAAAATATATTATGTATATGGATATATTATGTATAAGGATTGACCTTGTAAGAAGTTCCAGTTAGTGTTTACGTATAACTGCGTTGTGATTTTTATTATTTATGGATGCATTTATCTAAATAAGTTTTTAGAAAAGATAATACACGGTGGATTGCAGAATGTTATCATTCGTCATTATGAATGGATTACTGAAGCTAAAAATGTTAACATACAATTTTGAAAAGTTTCGTAGGAGTTGGCTGATGAAAAGTGAATTTGTGGTACTTATACTCATCGAAAAAGTATCCGGCTTGCACTTCGAATTGCATCCACATGACCACTTATCATTCTGTTTCGTTCCCAACGTCTTTGGAGCAATGTTTGACGATTTGGGTCAATAATAGTCGGATACGTACGATGACCCAAGTAAATATCCAATGCATGAACATCTTGAATTTGAGATAGCCATGAATCTATATGCCATTCATGGTCTATCTTAAGAAGACTATATTCTTCTTCCATTTGGACATTCGAAATACGCAAGTAGTATGATCCTACGTCAGTGTAATTAAATAAATGTTGCGCTACTAATCATCTAATGGACGTGTATGTTATATTGTCTATTGACACATTGCATATCATAAGTTCATCGCCACCCCAATAATCGTAAAGAACATTTGAAGTTACAACTCTACCACCATGATGAATGCAAATGTCAATGGTCGGAGGAGCTTCACCCCATTCACTGTTAGAAGGAAACATAATAGAATTATATAAGATGCAACATATGCTAAGAGAGTGAGTTTGTTTGTGGAAAAACGATAACTTACTTGTCAGGCATAATCCTACGATTACCAGTGTTCAATCGTAGGGGCATTCTTGTGTAAAATAGATTGGTGAATGATAACGCTCAGATTGTGCATGTTTTTAGTAGCGTTATGTGTGCTTTTATATATGTTATTTGGTTATATTTGCGTGATTATAGTACTTAAATGCATCAAAAGATGTTTGTCTAGTGTTTATAACCAAGTGCAGGGAAACGGAAGGAAAATAAAGAAATGTTCAGCAAAATGAAGATTCCCGTTTCAGTAAGTCTAAATCAGTATCTCAAGGACCCTTGAAGACCATAGTGATTGAAGAACCAAGTTCTATAAGATAAAGAGAAGAAAAGATCAAGTTTCCGTAACTCAGGAAATCCAGCCGGATCGGTTACAACTGTAACCGGATCGGTTGGAAAACGTCCAGAAATATCACTATGACCATCACCAACCGATCGGTCGCAACCCGCAAGCGGATCGGTTGGCCACCTTTGTAGAAGACCAACCGGATCGGTTGGTCGTATAACCCATTCGGTTGGAGAAGCTGCAGTTGCCAAATATTCATCACTAAGCTTTCCCTTTGCATCCAAACGATTCTAGGTCCTTCTCTTGGTGTATTCTAGTCCCTTCCTTGCTCCTTGGAGCCCAAGTTCAGCAATTAATACCCTAGGCTTTGGAATTAGTATAAATAGAGGCCAATTATGAGCATATGAGACACACCTCAAATACAAATCTCTCCACTCATCAAACAAAGCCTTAAGCTCTCGAAAATTCGTCCTTAGAAGTCCAGGGAAGTTTGGAGTTCCAGAAGTTCCACATTTGGAGACCAAATCGCCAAGAAGTCTACCTCAATACTTTGGGAATCATTACTACACCATTTGTAATCTTATTCCAAGCATTGTAAGACTTTTAATCATGTTTTCTAATGTTCAAAGTTCTGAGTTTGTGTTCTTGTTTGCTATGAGTGGTTAGTTTCTTTATACACTTGCTTAAATGATGTTGATTATCATATGATTAGTTAGTGATTGTGTTAACATGTTTTAATTCAATTTCAAGTTGATTCTAAGATCCAATTGTGCTAAAGTTTCATAGTGACATTTGTTAATCAAGTTTGGCTAATTGATAGTAATCGTTGGGGTCGAAAGAACTTATTGTTATTCAACTAGTCATAATCATTTTGTCTATTGATGATTGTTTTTACCCATTATTCTTGATTATACAAAGGAACTAAGGTGTGGTTGTAATAGAAACGCTTTTTGATTATCAAATTGGATTGGTTGGAAACATCTAAAAGGTCGTAAGATTAGTTGTGGAGAATCAATTGTAGCCTTTTGTCTATGATCGGTTACCTTTTGTATTGACCATTTCTTAAGCAATTTGATGAACAAATGGATGTTTTTGTGTTTAAGTTTATGTATGTAGACTTATGAAACTTGAATTAATCTTGAATTGATTGGTTAAACGTAATGCTTGTTTTTATGAACTAAAATCTTGACGAAGGTTTAACTTGTAAGAACAATAGATTAGTCTTCCAACTAATTATCATAAACAACATGTTAAGAGGTTAACACAATCACATTAATTTATGATATGAAACTAGTTTAAGCAAGTGTAGTTTTTAATCATCTGAATTTCATTATATCTATTTGCTTTATTATATGTTTTGGATAGACTCTGTTAATTCAAACTTGTGTTTAGATTCACTCAAATCCCTGCGAACGATCCCGACTTACCTTCATAATCTTGCTATAACGGACGAGTATACTTGCTCGTATGTGTTATTGGTAATATTGGTAATTCACCTTTTATAAATTTAAAACTTGTACACATCCAGCACATCAAGTTTTTGGCGCCGCTGCCGTGGATTTGATTGTGTTTCAACAAGTTTTTGAATTTCCCTCAGTCGATTCAACCCAAAAAAAAAAAAAAAAAAAAAAAAATTCTTAAAAACCTTAACCGGATCCGGTTGTCCCTCAACCGAATCGGTTACAATTTTACCCATCAATCAAATGGTCTAACCGATCGGTCGCATTCCGCAACCGATCCGGTTACCCACTCTGTCCCATAAAAACTGTTTTCGTTGTTTGTCCGTGTGTTTAGATATTGCCTGGATTCTCTAGGACATTGTGTGAACACTCGAGCAGCGGGAATAGAACCAATTACACCTCTTACCAACCCCGAACGTTTGATTTGAAGAAGAAGAAGAACACTTTTCATACCATTGGAAAATCGTGTACCAAGAGTACCAAACCCACCATTTGATAACCTCATAGAAGCCAAAGTTGTTTACAATCCTTTCACCAATTTACCTTTCCCCATGGCGGACGATCAACCCATGTGGGGAACCAACCGAACCGTAGCACCAACCCCCGAAAGTGCTATTGTTGCTGTCAATCTTGGTGACAACTTCACCGTGAAGGGACATCACCTTTCTATGATCAAAGACCGACAATTCGATGGCCGTGCGCGGGCCGATCCGCACAAGCACATTGCCGAATTCATCGAAATTTGCGGCATGTTTCGTTATGGCAACACCGATGCCAATGCCATTAAACTCAAACTTTTCCCATCATCACTCGCCGGAGATGCTAAAGTATGGTACAATGAATTAACCCCAGGAATCATCAACACTTGGGAGGAGATGAGGCAAGCTTTTGTAAGTCGATGCTTTCACCCAAAACCCAAACGAATCACTTGTCGAAGCTTGGCTTCGAATGAAAGATTTGCTTCGTAGTTGTCATGGACATGGATTATCAAAAGGAACCATTATCCAAATCTTTTACCATGGACTAGATGAAATCTCTCAAGGCATCCTTGATGCTGGAGGAATTTTTCTCTATAAGACGCCCAATTATGCACATCAATTGCTCGAAGATCGAGTACTTCTCAAACTTGATTGGTCCAAAGATTCCAAAACCAAACCTCTCCGAAAAACCGTTGCTTTTGTCGAAAACACCGATACCTCAAAACTCATGGAGAAGATGGAAGCGTTAACCTCAAAAATCGACTCGCAGTACAAAGATATCAATGAAGGAAATGCGAGACGGATGCAACAATTGTGGAGGAAATCATCCATCGTCCGTGTGCGACGATAAACCTATGGGTGGACCAAAGGAAGGAGAAGAAAATTACGCTCAAGGAGGATACCGTGGAGGAGGATATCATAGTAATTATTATGGTCGAAATTCTGGAAATTGGCAAGATCGCCGACCAAGGGATGACAACCGTGATTCTCAACCACGAACTGACGATCCACCACCACCAAATCCCGACAAAAAGATGGAAGAAACCGAATTCGAGAAAACCATGAGAGAATTCGTGGCTGGTCAAAAATCCGCAAATGATTTTATCAAAAATCAAATTTTCAATCTCAAAGCCAAAGTTGAGCAAGGACAGAAAAATCATCAAGCATCTATCCAAGATCTTGAAAACAAGTTTGGCAGACTTTCTGACCAACATTCCTCTATACCATCTGGTTCATTGCCAAGTAATACCCAATCCAACCCAAAACCATCAAATGATAAGACTTACCGTCCACCACAAACAAGGAATGATCATATCAATGCTGTCTTCACAAGAAGTGGTCTCTTATACGATCCACCATCAAACCCTAATGAGAACACTCCTGTCACCACTGATAGTGAGGATGAAACCGAGGAACCAAACACAACTCAAACCACCAAAACGAAAAACATTCCATCCGTCAAGGCATATACACCAAAGATTCCTTATCCTCAACGCCTAAAGAAAGAAAAGATGGAAGAACGTTATAAAAAGTTCATTGAAATAATCAAAGAGGTTAGACTCAATGTTCCTCTCGTTGATGTCTTAGCCGGAATGCCCAATTACGGGAAATTTTTGAAAGAACTTCTTAATAACAAAAGCAAGCTTGAGCAAATATCAACTACTTTTCTTAACGAAGAATGCTCAGCCATTGTCCAAAACAAGATCCCACCAAAGCTCGGAGATCCTGGGAGCTTTCTTATTCCATGTACTTTCGGGAATAATGTTAAATGCAATGCTTTAGCCGATCTTGGCGCAAGTATCAATTTGATGCCTTATTCGCTGTATTCCAAGTTGTGCAACAACAGCCTGAAACCAACAAAAATGAGCATCCAATTAGCAAATCATTCCTACCAATATCCTGTGGGAATTGCCGAGAATATGCTTGTTCAAGTCGGTAAATTCATTTTTCCTGTGGACTTTGTAATCTTGGAAATGGAAGAAGATAGTAAAGTTTCACTCATCTTAGGAAGACCTTTCCTAAATACCGCCGATGCAATCATCAAAGTGAAAGGAAAAGAACTCAACCTTGGAGTTGGGGAAGATCGAATCACTTTTCTAATCGATAAAGCAATGCGCTACCCACATTCCAGTGATGACACTTGTTTTAACATCGATATTATTGATGAAGTCACTGATGAAGAGTTAGACGCATTACTTAACGAATCCGACCCATTCATGACTACTTCTGAAAAAATCACTGAAACAGACTTTGATAAAGAGTTTGATGATTTCATGAAGGTAGAATTCGAAGGAGATAATTCAGAAGAAGAAGAAATGGAGGAAGAGGATGAAAATTTTGAAGAAATAACTTTCAATGACGAGATGCGAATCAAATCATCTATCAAAGAACCACCCACATATCTCGAACTCAAACCTCTCCCAGATCATCTTGAATATGCTTATTTGGAGGAAAACTCTCTTCTTCCAGTAGTCATATCTTCATTGCTCGAGGATAGTGAGAAAGAAAGTTTAGTTTCTGTCCTCAAAAATCACAAACAAGCTTTTTCTTGGAAAACATCCGACATCCCAGGAATTAGTCCCAATTTCTGCAAACACAAAATCAATTTTGAAGAAGGGATTAAACCTGTGGTAGAACGTCAACGTCGACTCAATCCCAACATGAAAGAAGTTGTTAAAAAGGAAATCATAAAACTTCTCGATGCTGGAATCATTTACCCAATTGAGGATAGCCCTTGGGTAAGCCCTGTTCACTGTGTTCCAAAGAAAGGAGGAATGACGGTTGTGACTAATGAGCGAAATAAACTAGTTCCAACTAGAACTGTCACTGGTTGGCGCGTTTGTATTGACTATCGTAAGTTAAACAAAGCCACCAGGAAAGATCACTTTCCACTCCCATTCATGGATCAAATGCTTGAAAGACTGGCAGGAAATAAGTTCTTTTGTTTCCTCGACGGATTTTCAGGATATTTCCAAATTCCTATCGATCCTAACGATCAAGAAAAGACCACTTTCACTTTTCCTTTTGGAACCTACGCATATCGGCGTATGCCTTTTGGTCTTTGCAATGCACCTGCGACTTTTCAAAGGTGTATGATCGCCATATTCCAAGATATGCTAGAAACCTCCATGGAAGTTTTCATGGATGACTTTTCAGTCTTTGGAGACTCGTTTGAAGATTGTCTTTCTAATCTCGATAAAATGCTCGAAAGATGCGAAGCTGCACATCTTGTCCTTAACTGGGAAAAATGCCACTTTATGGTAACCGAAGGAATTGTGCTTGGCCACAAAATCTCCAGTGCAGGAATGGAAGTAGACAAAGCAAAGATCAATGTTATCTCGAAACTTCCACCACCAACTAACGTCAAAGCCGTTAGAAGTTTTTTAGGACATGCTGGTTTTTACCGCCGATTCATCAAAGATTTTTCCAAAATATCTCGTCCGATGACAAAACTTCTTGAGAAAGAATCTATTTTTTACTTCAATGCAGATTGCATAAAAGCTTTCGAAACACTGAAATCTCAACTTACTAGTGCTCCGATCATGGTTTCACCTAATTGGTCACTACCTTTCGAACTTATGTGCGACGCAAGCGATTTTGCTGTTGGAGCCGTCTTAGGCCAACGTGAAGGAAAACACTTTCGGCCTATATACTTTGCTAGCAAGACACTGAATAGTGCTCAGCAAAATTATACCGTCACCGAAAAAGAATTATTGGCCGTCGTTTTCGCATTCGACAAATTCCGATCATACCTCGTGCTCTAAAAAACAGTCGTTTTTACCGATCATTCAGCGCTCAAATATCTGTTTACCAAGCAAGATGCTAAACCACGTCTTATTCGATGGATTTTGCTACTCCAAGAATTTGACATCGAAATCAAAGATAAGAAAGGAGCAGAGAATCTTGTTGCTGATCACTTATCTCGTCTTGAAAACCCCAATCTTAAGGAGTTAAAAGAAGAGGAAATCGATGATTATTTTCCCGATGAAACTCTCATGACCATCGATGGAACTGACGATCCTTCGTTTGCTGACTTGGCGAACTACCTCGCAGGAGGAATTCTCAGAAAAGGTCTAACTCATGCTCAAAGAAGCAAATTCTTTTCGGAACTTAAATACTATTTTTGGGAAGAGCCATATCTTTTCAAAATGTGTCCCGATGGGATGATCCGAAGATGTGTTTCTGGTTTCGAAACCTGAAAAATTCTTGACGAATGTCATCATGGCCCAACTGGGGGACATTATGGTCCTTCCACTACAGCTAAAAAAGTTTTTGATGCTGGATTCTATTGGCCAACAATATTCAAAGAAGCACACACACTTGTTCAGAACTGTGACGCTTGCTAAAGAACCACTAATCTTTCTCGAAGAGATGAAATGCCATTAACAAGCATTCAAGTATGTGAAATATTCGATATTTGGGGAATAGATTTCATGGGACCTTTCCCTAAATCCCACAAATTCGAATACATTCTCGTTGCTATAGATTACGTGTCCAAATGGGCAGAAGCTGAAGCTTTACCAACAAACGATGCTCGTGTCGTCGTTAATTTCCTCAAAAAGCTTTTTGCTCGTTATGGAATTCCAAAGGCATTAATAAGCGATCGAGGAACCCATTTCTGTAACCAACAAATGGAGAAAACCATGAAAAGATATGGAGTTCATCACAGATTCGCAACAGCCTATCATCCACAAACCAGTGGTCAAGTTGAAAATACCAACAGAGCTCTCAAAAGAATATTAGAGAAAACGGTGAAGGACAATCCTTCAGTATGGGCAAAGAAACTTGACGATGCTCTGTGCGCATTTCGTACGGCTTATAAAACTCCAGTTGGCACAACTCCTTACAGACTCTTGTATGGAAAGACTTGTCATTTGCCGTTCGAAGTTGAACATCGTGCTTATTGGGCTCTCAGAAACTGTAACACCGATCTCAAAATAGCTGGAGAGAAAAGATTCCTGCAATTGCAAGAACTCGATGAATTAAGACTCCAAGCTTATGAAAATTCCAAACTGTATAAAGCTAGAACAAAAGCTTATCACGATAAAAAGCTACGAATTCGAAAAGAATTCAAAGCCGGAGATAAAGTTCTGCTTTTTAACATGAAATTCAAATTCAAAGCTCCTAAATTACAACCAAAATGGTTTGGACCATATGTCGTTAAACATGGATATCCATCCGGGTATGTCGAACTCTATGACAAACAGGGTGGAAGTTTCATTGTTAATGGGCACCGAATCAAGTTATATTATGACAAGGAGCAAACGAATGAAGTTTTGGTTGCAACAGTTTCTCATGAAAATGAATTCGAAACTATCACTTTTGTAGCACCATTTCCAGGAAGAATCCCACAAATTGTTCCATGGAAACCATCTGCTGAATTCGTCTGGGACGATATTGAAGCTACTGGTGAAGAATTCATGTACATCCCCGAACTTTTCAAAATGTTCAAAGCTGCCCTCGCGGCTAAATAAATTCGGGAAGATTCGAGTCAGGCTGATGACTCGGTTATAAAACAAGCGCATCTCGAGAGGCAACCCGTGTGCTTTGATTTTTCCATGGTCACTCCCCAAAGTTTAAACCTTTGGTTAAACTTAAGTGTGGGGGGGTGCCACCCTTTAATAAAATCTTTTGTTTGTTTATAAGATTGTGTGCAGGTGATGATTTCTCCAGTGGTCGCTAGGAATACAGAAAGAATTTTAAGCGGAATAACTCGTTGACATATTTGGTTTCATCTCTATTTTCCCTATTTCTATACTTTGAAGTTCGTTTTTCATTGAGGACAATGTCTATCTTAAGTGTGGGGGGGGTGAATAGGAAAAATTAGAGTTTTCATGCTTAAATTTAAAATTTTGTTTGCCCTTGTGATCTAGTTCTTTTCACACTTTTAGGATTATATATTAAAATAACTGGATCATACCTCTGGTAAAGCTGGTAATATTTGAAACTTCGAGATGTGTTCCGATTATTATTGCAATCCATTCTGGGATCGATAAACATTTGCTAGCACATATTATACCCTTTCCACTAAATTGTGGGGATTTGAGCCTATTTCTTATTAGCATACACCTTTTATGCTTAGATCTTTTGCTATGAGTGTGCCGATGATTTTATTTATTCTAGAACTTGTGCTTGTAAATCATTACCAAACCGCAGTGAGATTGCATTCGTGCGATATAAGTGAATTCGTATGATAAAGAGGCACCTTAGGATTTAACCCAAATGGCCTTCCATTTTACATTTAATGATATATTAGCTAGCCACATTGGTTAGTTAACCACCCACATGGACCCATTTGTAGTGCTCATTTTTAGCACTAGATACCCCTAGTTACACCCTCTGAGCCATCCTTTTCATTTTTGCTTCACCCAGAAAATACAAAAAAGATTTTACACTTTTAACCTTAGCCTACCCCGTATTAATGTCTAAACGGTTGGTTGCTAGTCGCCTGGAAAGTGAAGATTGTTCAAATGATTATGAGTACCACATCCTATGAGATTGATTGAGCCATGTGTTATGTTAAAAAAAATAAAAAAATAAATAAAAAATAAAATAAAAAAGTATGAGAAAATAATAGCCAATGTGCTACGTTCGTGGAACAATTGTCATGGCAAAGCAAAAAGCTGTGGAAAGCGGAAAAGAAGAAAGCAAAGCTATAATCATTTATTTGGTTCGTGGAATGTTTGGTAGCTAGCAACACGGGTATTAGACTTGAATTCATTTTTATTTTAACACCAATTTCATAAACATCTCCATGCCTTATCCATACCCTTAACCCTTAGCCATATCATTACAACCCGAATAAAAGCCCTCTTTAGATGTTTTTACTTGGTGCTCACGCCACATCGGTGGAGTTTTGTTTCTTGTACAAGCTTATGGTGATAATCTAATCATGACTGAGCAATGAGTGTGATTTATCTTGTTACTCCACTAAAATGAGCAAATGAGTGAATTATATTTCGTTCCTTTTTCGTGAGGTGTTTTGAAATGTTAATCATGCAAGAAAATCATTGGATATTGTCAAACATCTTGATGTTTCACCCTTATAAAGCATAATTGATGAATCCTCTCTCGTATTTATACTTGGTTGATTTGCATCACATTTTTCATAATCACGATCGTGTACCAGTGGATGTTTTTCCTAGATTTGCTTGAGGGCAAGCAAAGTTTAAGTGTGGGGGAATTTGATAACGCTCAGATTGTGCATGTTTTTAGTAGCGTTATGTGTGCTTTTATATCTGTTATTTGGTTATATTTGCGTGATTATAGTACTTAAACGCATCAAAAGATGTTTGTCTAGTGTTTATAACCAAGTGCAGGGAAACGGAAGGAAAATAAAGAAATGTTCAGCAAAATGAAGATTCCCGTTTCAGTAAGTCTAAATCAGTATCTCAAGGACCCTTGAAGACCATAGTGATTGAAGAACCAAGTTCTACAAGATAAAGAGAAGAAAAGATCAAGTTTTCGTAACTCAGGAAATCCAGCCGGATCGGTTACAACTGTAATCGGATCGGTTGGAAAACGTCCAGAAATATCACTATGACCATCACCAACCGATCGGTCGCAACCCGCAACCGGATCGGTTGGCCACCTTTGTAGAAGACCAACCAGATCGGTTGGTCATATAACCGATTCGGTTGGAGAAGCTGCAGTTGCCAAATCTTCATCACTAAGCTTTCCCTTTGCATCCAAACGATTCTAGGTCCTTCTCTTGGTGTATTCTAGTCCCTTCCTTGCTCCTTGGAGCCCAAGTTCAGCAATTAATACCCTAGGCTTTGGAATTAGTATAAATAGAGGCCAATTGTGAGCATATGAGACACACCTCAAGTACAAATCTCTCTACTCATCAAACAAAGCCTTAAGCTCTCAAAAATTCATCCTTAGAAGTCCAGGGAAGTTTGGAGTTCCAGAAGTTCCACATTTGGAGACCAAATCGCCAAGAAGTCTACCTCAATACTTTGGGAATCATTACTACACCATTTGTAATCTTATTCCAAGTATTGCAAGACTTTTAATCATGTTTTCTAATGTTCAAAGTTCTGAGTTTATGTTCATGTTTGCTATGAGTGGCTAGTTTCTTTATACACTTGCTTAAATGATGTTGATTATCATATGATTAGTTAGTGATTGTGTTAACATGTTTTAATTCAATTTCAAGTTGATTCTAAGATCCAATTGTGCTAAAGTTTCATAGTGACATTTGTTAATCAAGTTTGGCTAATTGATAGTAATCGTTGGGGTCGAAAGAACTTATTGTTATTCAACTAGTCATAATCATTTTGTCTATGGATGATTGTTTTTACCCATTATTCTTGATTATACAAAGGAACTAAGGTGTGGTTGTAATAGAAACGCTTTTTGATTATCAAATTGGATTGGTTGGAAACATCTAAAAGGTCGTAAGATTAGTTGTGGAGAATCAATTGTATCCTTTTGTCTATGATCGGTTACCTTTTGTATTGACCATTTCTTAAGCAATTTGATGAACAAATGGATGTTTTTGTGTTTAAGTTTATGTATGTAGACTTATGAAACTTGAATTAATCTTGAATTGATTGGTTAAACGTAATGCTTGTTTTTATGAACTAAAATCTTGACGAAGGTTTAACTTGTAAGAACAATAGATTAGTCTTCCAACTAATTATCATAACCAATATGTTAAGAGGTTAACACAATCACATTAATTTATGATATGAAACTAGTTTAAGCAAGTGTAGTTTTTAATCATCTGAATTTCATTATATCTATTTGCTTTATTATATGTTTTGGATAGACTCTGTTAATTCAAACTTGTGTTTAGATTCACTCAAATCCTTGCGAACGATCCCGACTTACCTTTATAATCTTGCTATAACGGACGAGTATACTTGCTCGTATGTGTTATTGGTAATATTGGTAATTCACCTTTTATAAATTTAAAACTTGTACACATCCAGCACATCAGTGAAGATGCACTTTATTTTCTCAATTTATATCATAGACAATCAATATTAAACTTAGAAATGATTTAGCTTTAAAGATTTTATTGGAAAAATGATTTGGTAGTTGACCATCTATTTCAATACCTAATATCAAAATCACAGCATATTTTCATTTAACTGATTTGTGGGGATGTGAATAAATTTAAAATTTAAAAGATTCGGTTGTTGTTAATTTTAATGTATTCTTACTTTGTTGTTGCATACACCAAAAATCCCTATATGTACGTGGCCTAAAATAACAAAATAAAGATGATTGAGAAAAGTGTAGTTACAAAAAGGGCATGGATAACATCATTGATTGAGAATTCATAATTTTTTTACAACTTACACAAATAGGAATTGTAAAGATATAATGGCTTGATAAATACAAAATAGAATGCGGTTGCTACAATCTAATCGGATATCCAAATAGCTCTATGCTCATTCTAAACCCAATGTGGTCTTTCGTTGTCATTCACAGCCAACTCTTCTCAACCAAAGCCTTTTAAATTTCCCTACTGTTTCCACCTTAATCTCATCTTTAAACTTGAAAAGTCAGTGCCTGTTGAAAATGAAACAAAAAAAGAATACCAATTCTAATACATAAATGATTAGTATGCAAAGACAAAAAATAGTAACCAATTCCATAATCCAAAGTGGTGCAAACAACTTAATGGGACTCCCCATTAAAAAGACAAACCAAAAGTAACTGTTGTGAATGGGACTCCCCATGTCACAAAATCTGAAGAACATAACTTATTTAAATGAAATGTTTGTTGCTTTAGTTTACTGTAAAGCATGTTTCTTTCAAACACTGCATCAATAGTCAAGTATTTTTCTCTTGTTTAATGTCCAGTAGTTGCCTTTTGGTATTATGAACACTCGGTGGCTGCTTCCGAATCCGAAGGACGTTTACCGCTATCCTTTTTCGCAGGATGGCTTGTGGCAGTACTTTTCAACAGGTTGATTGGTGTCACATTTTCATCGGTTTGAGATTCAAGATCCTGCAAGTAATATTGTAACATGTAAACAATGCTTTGTACACGCATTTTATACCATTGAATTGCATATGTAGTTGAGGACTTTACCAATGAATATATCCCAACAACCTTACAACTTGTAGCCTCAGTGTCCTATTAATACAAACAAATAAATAAAGAAGGTTATAATATGTCGTAAGAGAAGGTGTGAAAGAATCTGATCAGTGATACCTTTAAAGGTGTAACCGATGCGGTGAGCGAACTGATAATTTCAGTATCATCCGATAGACGCAAGACAGTGAATACATGCAACATCTTTTTCTGATTGTATTCATCAATAGTGACTTTAAAGGCAAGCCGTTTACCAACCAATCCAGTTATCTCACTTGGGAAGACTTGTTGCTCAGCATTCTAAATTCCAAGTTGTACAATATTAGGTATTCAAATAGTTTGATATGTTTAAGAATAGTTATGGATGATTCATAAAACAGATTACTAAAACATTACCTTCAACCCATACTTTTCGCAAAGTTGGTATGCTGATCTACCACCCAACAACAACTGGACTTCGTCATTAAACAAAGGGAGCGACATCGTGCCAGAATCATCTTGAACACGCACTTGCAGAAGAAATCTACAAATGTACGTATATGATAATTATCAGTTTAGCATCGCGTACTGTTGGAATCACTCCTAAACCATAATCAAGTGTTAGTAATTAATATGTAATAGTTAGCTTTATTATGGCCTTTATGTTTGTTATTAGCCTTAAGCTTATGTAGAAGGCCCATGAGCTTAGGCCCAAGCCCATTAAGGAAAGGATGGAAACTAGGAGTGTTGCCCTAGCTTTCCTCCTATAAATACTCTATGTAAACCTTCATTTGAAGGTTGGTTGTTAAAGTTATTTCTTTCACATACATCCTACGCATAACCGGTATTAGTATAACGAATGTGTGTGTTTGTTTACTTGTTCAATCGCCTTATCTCTTTCTCATGAACTTGTGTTTGTAAAACTAGTGACCTAACAGTGGTATCAATCGCCTAATAGTTGGGTGAATCGTATTGTTTTTGAAGTGGGTTTTGGTCCTACGCGTAAAACAAACGAGTGATACTTTGGTTCGCTTAAAAACTTGTTTTTTACACTTTTTAATCCAAGATTCTTGTACTTTCAATGTTTTGAGGTGTTAAAATACTTGTTTTTGGCAAAAAGTTTCAAACTTTACGCGTGGATCTACGTTTTTAAGCTTGTTTTTGTACGAGGGTTTCATCCTACGCATAACTGTTTTAGGAGCTTTGGATCATCAAGTTTCACACTTTTGTGTTATCTTGGTGTTATTGAAGCTATTTCATCACACAAAAATCTGGTTTAGAAACATCTTTGGGCAAAAGTCATTTTACGAGTAGAACTACACGTATCGAAACCCTAATTCTACTCGTAACTTTATCTTTGGTTTGATCTTCAGTTTCGTGGTTTACTCCGTGTTTTCTTGCTTGGATAAGCCTGAAAATACGTCGACTTTGGATATCTTTTGCACTGTGAAGTGTAAAAGATCACTTGGGATAAAACCCTAAACTTACGCATAAGCATAAGCTTACGCGTAGAAAATCCTACGCATAAGATTCATCTTACGCCTAAGCATAGTCTTACGCATAAGGTAATCCTACGCCTAAGTTTCTACGCCTAAGTTTCTACGCCTAACTTACTGTTTACGCATAACTTTAGTGTCTTTTCCCTGCTTACGCGTAAGCTAAACCTACGCGTAACTATTGATTGTTACGCGTAACTTTGGTGTTTTCTACGCATAAGTGCTACTTGGTTTATTGTGATTTCTACGCCTAAGGATACTTCATCAACATCGTTTCATTCGACTACAAAGATTCATCAACACAAGTTATCAAAAAAAAATAAAAATAAAAAATTAAATTTGAGTAAAATTTAAATTTTCAGGGAGACTAAACGTTCAATTTTTACGCGAGATTCAAATTTTGGTTTAACTGTGAAAGTTTTGGTCAAAAATTCAAATTTTTGGGTCCAAATTCAAATTTTTCGGGTAAAATTTGGCGTCAAAATTGTCATAACTCAAATTTTTCTTTCAACCTTAGAATTGGATTTTATAGTGAATTTCAAATTTTTGAGAGTCAAAATTTTTCAAAATTATTTTTGGAGGGAAATTGCAATTCACTATATCGACCTTCTGTGTGCTATATCGACTTTGCACCTTTTCTTCTCTTTGATTCTTCTGCAGGGGAGTGAAATGGATTATGATCATCAAGATCCATTTGTGGCATTGAAAGAAGGATTCACGGCTATTAAACTGGCATTGAAGCATCAGACATCATCAAATTCCCGATATCCCGCAGTCGTGCAAGGTGAAAGAGTTGATATACATGAAAGGAATGCTCAAATGGACGTTGAGAATGTTGTGATTACTGCAACTGTCGGTAATGCGGATAATGAGGTTGTAGCATTGGAAATGCAAGATGACAGCAGCAGATCTGGAGAAGATATCATACTTAACTACGACACCGAGCCCAACTGTGACGAAGAACAAATGGTTGAGGAAGATATCTTACCCACCTATGACACTGACACAGAACAGATGGTCGAGGTACAATCTACTGTTGATCATATTCTGCCTGCAAATGCGACACAACATACTGCGCAACCTGAATTTAGTAATAAAGGAGAGGTTGACCAGTGTGTTGCACAATGTCCAGACAACTATCTCATGTCTGAGCCCTTACTTGTTAACAATTCAACTAAAACGTCAAATCAAACTCTTGAATCTGAAATCATTCTTCTCAAAAAGACCATTGCTCAGTTTCATAAAGATTTTTCAAAACTAGAGGCACATTGCATCTCTCTTGAACTTAAACTACAAAACAAATATTTTTCTTCAGAACACAATGGTCAGTTTTCAAATGAACAAAGTAATCGTGTGGATACATTAGTAAAAGAAAATGAGCATTTAAAGGCTCAAATTCAAGCAAAGGGGCTTGCACATGTTGCTTTACAAAACAAACTGAGAAGATTAACTGACAAGAGTGTGGATACTAATTTTGCTAAACCAACAATCTTGGGGAAATCGTCTCTACAACCTTTCAGAAAACAATCTGTAGTTACACAACCAACTGCATTTAAATCTGAACGTTTAAAATCTTCAAAACCACGGTTTCCCTCCCAAGTTGTTGAGAATAATCATTTGATAAAACCAGTCACTCCACATTTCTGGCCTAAGAATAATGCTTCTGTTTCTGTTAAACATGTTTCTGTTAAACCTGTTTCTGTTATACCTGTTTCTGTTAAACCTCAACTTGTGGCTGCTCCTGGCAAATCTAGGATTAGTTCGAACACTGTGTCTAAACTGAGCATTAAAAGTAAAGTTTCATATGATTCAAATGACACGTACAAGAACTGTGATCTAGAAAAGGCTAGGAAAAGGGCACTTCTTCAAAAGGATGGAATCTTAGGTTCACGACCTAGTGTATCACCTTCGAGTGTATTACTGAACACTGCTTGTAGTAGCAAACCAAAACCGAAGTTAACTCAAACAGCTAGAACTAAACCCGTTGATCTAAACGTAAAATTTCATAAACCTAATAGGTGGATCAATATAGGACGCAAATTCTTCCAAAAAGAAGTTTCAACATCCCTTAGATCTAACCTTAGATGGATTCCAACGGGGTAGAGTTTTCAAAACTGTTGGTATTAGGTGGATTCCTATAGGCAAGATACTAAGTAGTTGCACCAAAACATGTGTGATACCCACAACATCTATCCCTAAGGCAGGAAAGGAAATCATCAAAATTGCATGTTCAGGTGTCAAGAAGATAATTGACACTACATCTCTATGCCTCTAACACCTGGAACCCAGTTACACTTGGGGATCCGTGTTTTTTTCTTTCTTGCCCCCCCCCCCCTTCTATTTTTCTATGCAGGTACAACAGCTATGGCTCCTACTGCAAAACAGCATAGGACCCGTTTCTCACCGTAAAAAATATCATGATCCATCAGCTGTTCCACCATTGTACTTAATCGTCATGAATTGGAAACATTGCTTGCTCCTCTGGTTAAAGATGCTGCCAAAAGTCGTGCTTCAGATGTATCGAATGTTTTCGCTGCACAACCGATAATACTCTAATTTCAGATACACCTGAATCTACAACAACAACCGAATCTTCTATAACAGAAGATCAAACTGCTTCCAACAACAATGACACAGCTGATGATCAACATTATGAACAGAGAAGTTTTATCAGCAGTTGACTCTCTCGAAATATTTTTTGGTACTTCACACTTGTTCAATCAATTGGACATACATGGTTTCGCTGTCTCCTTATACATGGTTTCGCTGTCTTCAATTCATCATCAACATACGTGGTGTATGATTCTGATTCATTGAAAACATCGAGGGGGAGAGAGTGTAGGTGTCCCTTGCTTCTTTTGTTTGACCACATGATTCCTTGCGAAAACCCAATGCTTTCCAAAATTTCTTCCATAAGGGCGAAGAAATGAGACGATCTGTGGTTCAAATGTCTTAATTCAGTGTTATCGTCTCAACTTTCACGGGTTATCTTGTGTGAAGTTACCCAAATATAATGTTAAGATGCCTCACACACGGTCTTGGTATCGAGTTATTGCATATTCACAGTGACTAGTATTCCGAAAGACCACAACACTCAGGGGAAAGTCGTTTCATTTCGTCTTTCGTGGTTTGTTTGATGTGATGTGTCTACATACGCGAGAAGATCTTGTTGATTTCTGGCATGTTTCCCTCGAACGAATCTTCCGCAATTAGTCAGATTTTCTTTGTATGGTTTATTGCTCATCTACAAATTCCGCTGCATACTGAAACCGTCAAAAGTTAGAGGAAATGTAGACTTCATCAAAAGTTTCAAATCTGCTAAAGACAGTTGTCAGTTCAAGGGGGAGCTATTTCTGAAACATCGTCAATTGGGGAAAGGTTAATTTGTTTCATACTTATTTCATCTTTTCCCTAATATGGCTTGTGCACACATAACAGTGTACAACCCGTTCTTGTCAAGAAAGGACCCTGTGGTACGCTTCAGTGCCACAATCCTTATAAAATGAGCGAAAGCTTCTTATTTTTTGAGTAAAACCTATCAAACCTTTCATTTTTCAAGGTTTTGCTCAAAAAGACAAGTACTTCCCCATATGATTCTCAAAACCTCAACCGTTTATATCACTAGTTGAGGGGGAGTATTTGAATTAAAACTTTGTTCACAAATTGTTCATAGTGGTCATCTTCCCGCAACACTCGAAATGGTCATATTTATTGTCAACATTTCAAAAATAACATTTTATATGCCATTTTTGAGGGGGAGAAATTGTGTGATAAGAAATATGTTGTGCAAAATGCAAATGAATCTATGTACTTCAGACTTAACCAACGAATTGACGGTACTAAACTGTTAGTTACTCGAAAAAACTTGTCTTGGACGGGTAATAATTTCAAGCTAGTTCGCTAGTAATGTAAACGTGTCTCGCAAAGGACTTGTCCAAATAGAAAGTACCATTCGAGACACTCTTGGTAGACATGAACTCTGACGGGTATGACAACCTTTCGAGGTTTGTCTACACCTTCAAGGTAGTTATTAGAGCTAGTTGTCACCTAAAAGCTGACAATGTAACTCTTTAACTATGCAACGTAACCGTGTCTCGCTGGGGATTGTCTATCTCCAGTGGATCAATTCAAAATGTGCGCGCTCTTTCCTCACTGTGCATTTAATCCATTAAAACTCTTAAGCACATGTGGAGGGGGAGTATTTATGCAAAATCTTATCTATCACAGTGGTTCAAACATGTTTTTCATTTACAAACCCTTTGAGAGATTTTTCACAACAGTGGTTTTAATGGCAACATAGGTTAGTCATGGAGTTATAAGGTGACTAAGGTTAGGAATAACCGTCCTATGATCCGCCAGAGCCGGAGGGATCTACCCAAGGACATCACAAATAGTTAGTACTTAGAAGTCCTTAGGTATGATTATAAAAAGGAGAAAATGAGAATCGGAGAAAGAAGGAGTTGAAGAATTAAAAAGAAATGCAAAGAAAAGGGTGAAAAGAAATAGCCCTCCAAATTATTCAACTTAGGGCAGACACCAGGTTCAATTCATATGCTACTGGTTGTCACTTTGTGACACCGGTATTGAAGATGAAAAGTTGTCATGGACCCAGTGACGCATGCACTAAACCTTCTTAGCCACTCAAGTTTCTCTCAACAGAAGCTCGTTTCATTCTCACAGGGAACCCTACGTAAACTATTGGCTTTCTCTTAGAGATCGTTGGTATTGAAGAAGGAGACCCTCTCCCTTGTCTCCGCTCAGGAAAACCAAAACGTACTATTGAGTCTAGAGCCACGAGATTCATCAAAAGATCTCTTAGGTACACTTGACATTTTATCACTTGACGATCACCAAATAAGATCATCAGTGGTTCATATCGAGTCCTTCACAGATCTTAGCAATCTGTCTAGAACATTTATGAGAGGTTCACAACAGTGATCCTCAGTGATTGAATGGAAACTCCTGCCAGGGTCAACATCAAACAGCCCTGACAGCAGGTCACTTCGGTAACTCCCCGTGGATTACGCGGAGTGTGTCTCAAACGGTCTACAGTCGTGAGGTGATGCTTCGGTGTACCTCAGCGACTCATCTGAACTGTAGATGTACTTTGGTACATCGCGTTATCTCACTTGTGGGACTCCAGTTCAGGAACGGCCTTTGTAAGAATTAGAGTTGGGTTTTCACACTATGCTGTTAACTCTCTCGAAGTTCAAACCTGTAAGTGCCAGAAACCGGTTATTACTAACCGTTTGAAATGTTTTCTTCTTATGGAAGCTCCGGAGCGGGATGATCGTGGTGATTCTTCTCATGCTCACGCCAACATCATCACTAATGGAAGTTCTATTCAAAAGCAACACAACAGTCAGAATGATTCTTCGTCAAACCAAAGAATCTACAAAGTTAAAGACTTAAAGAACTTCATCAGTATTGAATTCCAACGTCAAAGAGCGTGTGAGCATGTTGAAGAATGACGTGGAGACACTGGAGCAGCGAAGCAGACCTGAGGCAGACTTGATGCAGACAACAACATACTATCACTTTCACCACAAAGAAAAATGATCAAAGAACAAAGTTAAAGATGACGTCAAAGCATAACTGTTCAAAGACAACTATCTCTCTACACTGGGGAGATTGTTCGAATCAAGGGAATTCTTCTCACAAGAAGGAAGAATGTCAGAAGACGTCAGAGCTACTATTACAACAACGCCTTCACCGTTCATCACCAACACTTGAGGGGGAGATTGTTGGAATCACTCCTAAACCATAATCAAGTGTTAGTAATTAATATGTAATAGTTAGCTTTATTATGGCCTTTATGTTTGTTATTAGCCTTAAGCTTATGTAGAAGGCCCATGAGCTTAGGCCCAAGCCCATTAAGGAAAGGATGGAAACTAGGAGTGTTGCCCTAGCTTTCCTCCTATAAATACTCTATGTAAACCTTCATTTGAAGGTTGGTTGTTAAAGTTATTTCTTTCACATACATCCTACGCATAACCGGTATTAGTATAACGAATGTGTGTGTTTGTTTACTTGTTCAATCGCCTTATCTCTTTCTCATGAACTTGTGTTTGTAAAACTAGTGACCTAACATGTACATTGGTGTAATATGTTAGGGTTACAAAAAATGTAGATACGTACATTGATTTAATGTGTTTGACAATCTCATGGCATTTAGTGCATCTCCACCGATCAGCAGTGTTTGCTGACTTCATTGGTGTATCAACATCGAGATCAACAAACTCACTGTCTTTCACCACTTTCTTGTTACACTTTTTGCAGCCCAGATACCACCAGCCCTCCTCTTCTTGTATGGTGATTATCGTTCCAACAATAACAGAAGCGATGTTCTGTATATCAGAATTTCAAAACAAATTAGTATGGATATGGTGTACCAAACTCGCGTAAACTGTAGGTTCCATTTACATATGCTTTAATAACATGGTTAAATACTATAATCTGTATGGATATGGTGTACCTTTTCAACATCAAGAAGCTCAACAATGCTTTTTACGGGATACTTATTGAGGAAATCATCCTTGGTTGAGAATTTTGAGCCAGTAGAAATACGCGATGCTGTGTTCTCAGACGCATCCGCATTTACAGACGAAAACAACCTACAATCACAGTATATACAATCACTGACCTTAACCTGTATATATGTATAACAAATTTTTTGTATTATATAAGGGTGTTGCATAATTACCTTTTGCGATAGGCTTCGACCTCTTTAAATTCATCTTTCTCAATAATTTCACAGCCATTGAAAAGAAACAGTTTTGTTCCATGATAGCCTTTTTGGACACACATTTTTCCTGTACAATAAAATACATGGTTTAGACTCCCAAACTTTCATCATTGCCAACTGTAGAACAATCATGATTTTACCATGATCTTTGTTAGCTTTCAAGAAATCATTAAACTGTTGTGCAAATAAGCCCCACAACGTACACTTAAGCTCATTCCCCCTACATAATGTATGCATATATGACATCAGATTAAATTGTACTATTAACAGCTTAAGAGAGTTATTTGTAAATATAATCAAGCTATGTACTGATTTGGTACTCACTCAGCATCATTAAGAGTCAACGGTTTCTTTTTTCCCTTGTTCCCGTTCTTATCATAATTATCCAACTCTTCACAGGCAGTGACATGACCAACAACATCTGATCACATTCAAAGATGGTATTCAATTAATAGTACTAAAAATGTATATAAAGAAAGCCATTTTAACAATCCATATATAAAGCAATTTTAACATTATAATAAAAGGATGAATCCAAGTACATACCAAACTGACCATCTTCTTCTATCTGTAAATCAGTTATGGATTTGTAGTTTCTAAAATCAAATCCATAGACTGACCCACCAAAATCAGTACATGGTTCAACCACTGTATTGCTCAAGAAGCTGAGACGCAGAGCATTGTTAACCATCCTATATTTGGGTTGTATTTCCCCAAGCGAGTATCTTTCAATCGTGACGGTTACGCCTTCAACCAACTTATGCTTGAATTGATTCACCAATGCCATCCTGCATGTGGCCTGCATTTTCGTATCCTGTAACAACAAAAATGTACCAACTGTCAATTACATATGCAACAGCCGAATAACACAAACTGTTTCTTAATCAAACCTACTACTTACAGTTTCATCCATAAGGATCATTTCCAGATTTTTCACATGAGGTTTATTGTACCATTCTTGAATCCAAGCTCTTAAAACTCGGACTCTCAAACTAATGTTATCTTTGAGAGCGGATAGATCTTTGATATATCCTGAAACAAAGACAGCCATAGCTTGGTGAATTGGAATGAGACAAAGAAGAAATAAAAGGTTGATGTATGTTTGGAAAACCTAATCCATGGCCATTATATAGGCTGAACAAACCGTGTTATCATTCCTAAACCACAATTTAAAAAAGGCAATTCATCAATAATTAACAATTTTTATTATTTTCCAATTTTTCATAAAAAATTAGCGATTTTTAAACGGATTAATGAACCAATAAAAAAAATTAACAATTTATATTTACAAATTATGATACTTACATAGCTGTATCTGACCCATTTAGGTCAGATCTGTACCCAAAAAAACATGAAACGCTCCGAGATAGCTAACAACTTCTCATAACCGATTGAATCACAATCAATGATAACAATATCTTTACAAAAATAACTGAAATTCCTTCTTGGATGAGAAGACATAATCCGCAACTTTAATGGGAGTAAATACCTTACAAAAATAAATCAAAAGAGGAGCGTATACATTGATTTGCATCGCGTTTTGATTTGAGAGGAGCGTACAGCGAATTGAAGAGAGTTATTACTCTCCGAAAATAGGGCAAAAGGAGTCAGAGTTTCATTGTTGACTTTCTGTGTGTGTGTTTTAGGTGTGTGTTAAAAGCATTTAATGTACAAAGGTGCTTTAGGGTGTTGTATTTTGGTGCTAAATAAGGTAGTGTTTTTAATAATAAAATTTAAGGTGTGTGTTAAAAGCATTTAATGTACAAAGGTGTTTTAGGGTGTTGTATTTTGGTGTTAAATAAGGTAGTGTTTTTAATAATAAAATTTAATGCGCTACTTTAAAGTGCTTGTACAAAACCTTGTTTTATAAGTTAAAATAGATAGTTATTTTTTATCTTTTTTATTTTAAGGATTATTTTCATTTAATCCTTAGTTATCTATATTATATTAAAAAACACATTTTTTTAAAACTTAAAAAATAAGTATTTTTCTTATACTAAAATACTTCTGCTTATAAAAAGCAATGTAATCTATTAAGTATTTAAATACTTAATTGCAATTTAAACCACTAACTTTATTAACTATTACTTACTCTACACTCATATATTAAAAAAAAAATTGCACACGCAAATTATTAATACTATATACTTCCGTCGCTATGCGCAAATAGTTATCTAGTAAAGAAAAAAAGTCAAACTTTGATCTTGCTTAAAGCTTACAAAATAAGTAATGTTATTTGATTAAATTACAATCTCATCTACAAATACAATCTCACATACATTCAAATATACCATTACTTATTTCGTAGGGTGACCAAAGTTGCGCAGCGTAAACGTGTCAAGTACGGAGTCAAATGTGCGGACATTGGGTATGATTTTCTCCCCTTCTTATTACTTTTTTTGGGGAACTTGAGAAGGATGCGGTGACCTTCTTTAAGCGCATCCGTGTTTTCTCGATGACTCAGGACATTGACGCACGTGCTGCTGATCATATTTTCAGTAGGATTAATTTTGCTATTGTTAAAAGAGTGGGTGCCCAATTAGTATCTCGGCTCTCCACTAATTTTTTGTAAATCCTATAATTTTTTAATAAAGTGATGCTTAGATAAAAAAATAAATATAAATAAAAAAAGTAAATAATAATAATAATAATAATAATGGAATAAATACACACGCCAAACAAATTGATACCGCTATATATTGTTGTTTCTATAACGTCTAGTTTTCTAATATTCTTAAAAATATTAGATCGATAAAGAAACTCTAACTCAGTATATATTTTGGATGACAATACCATCTATAAATATCATTAACATGATATGTAAAAGCAAGCTCTTAGGCTTTTTTATCTTGTGTAACTTACGATATTTACTTTAGTCATTGTACTAGAACTTTCACCTTTTTGTTAGTTTTTTTTACAAAGTTGAATTTTTCTAAAATGACTTCTATAAATTTAAAACATAATTTGAACCAATGTGTTTTACGGTGTTGTTTGAATTTGACTTAATTTATTTAATATAAAAAAAATCGAATACAAAAGTTATATAAAGATTGTTTGTTTTTGGCTTACCCCCGAAGCGATCTTATTCTAGTTGCGGGACGAAATCCGACAGCCAATTGCCGGCAATAAATAAGGGAAGGGATTCAGTAAGAAGAAAAACTAAAATGAGAAGAATAAGAATAATTTCTAACTATACATTTCAAATAAGGGAGAGACTTTTAAAGGATCTGATATGTGTGATTGTGGTTTTTTCTTATCATTCTCATTTTAATGTTTCTTCTTATTCGATCCTAACTCTAATAAATAAAGATGAGTCAAAATATAAAGTGGTAAAATATCTCTTATTTAAACACGACTTAATACAAATTTAAACAAAGAAGCCTTTGTTTTTCCCATCACAATAACTGACTACAGTATTCCGACACTACATGCTCTTCGACGAAGGAATATTTATGTGGGAGAGGGTATGTGTGTTTTTTGTAGAGAAGCGGAAGAGACCTCGGATCACTTATTTTCGGCTTGTAGATTGGTTGACGGAGTGTGGAATGGAATAGCGTCGTGGTGCAAGATAAATCCTTTCTTTGTTTTTTCGACTAATGATGTGCTCCAGATTGTTAAACATGTGGGGGGATCGAAGGCCAAGCAAGACATATTATATAGCGTTATTATTTTGACATGTTGGCGTATATGGAAAGCTAGAAACGAGAAGGTTTTTACAAGCAAAGATACGAATGTGGCTCAAATTATCTCGGATGTTAAGTCGTTGGGTTATCTTTGGTTTAGAGGTAGACATAAAGGGGGGTCGATAGAATGGAAGGATTGGTGTAATTTTTATTTTCCTATGATGTAACGTTTGGTTTCGCGGGTTATCTCTAGCTTGGAGATGCCCGTTTGGTTTGCTTAATGAAATTCACTTTTCAAAAAAAAAAGTAACCAACTACAGTAATTATTATAGGGACTTACGGTCAGTAAAAAGGATTTCAAATCTCATCTCATAATAAGAAATTCTTAAAATCCATAAGAATAAAAACGTATAGTATAAAAATCTCGGACGTTATGACACATTAACTGAATTTGATTTCTTAACATCTTTTTCAACTCTAGTATCCTATATATACCGTTACCATAAAACCTTACACTCCATCAAAAATACATCACAAAAGTAAATCTTCTAGTTTCTTGAACTAATGGATCGAAAAATGACTTCATTGGCTACTGTTTTGATTTTGGTTTTGCTCTCACTGGTTATGTTGTCAAAACATGTAGAAGCACAAGTTGACTGTAGTAGTATTATTGAAAAGTTGTTCAGCTGCGAGGCTTTCTTGTTTAAGTTCTCGAATGTGCCTAGTCCACAGTGTTGTGCCAGCGTACAAGATTTGGTTCGTGCAGCCAAAGCTTCCAAAGATGTTCTAAGGGGCACTTGTCGTTGCCTCAAGGACGCGGTTCAAACAATTCCTGTTGACTTGACCAATGCAGCTAAGCTCACACCTTTGTGCCATCTCGACCTCAACATACCCATCAGTCCTTCCGTTGACTGTGATTCGTTATGAAGTGTTTGACACTTTGACTCTATTTTTAGAGTTTTAATAATATATTGTATATTTCAGTTTGGATTAAGAAATGAAATTTTGATGATTAAGGCTTAATGCTTTTTTTTGTCCCCTTAAATTGTTGTTTTGTAGTCTTATAAATATCCATCATACCAAAACTACTAGCAAAGGTGTTAATGGTTTGGTTTGTCTGGTTTGAGGCCTTACAATCTCGGATAAAGTCCGAACCTTGGTTTAGAAATTTTGTGAAACAAAGACGGCGTTATTGGTTCTAGATCAAACCAGCCAAACTGATCAAAGCCTGTTTGGTTCGACAGGTTTGATGATTTGGTCTAATGTATATTTTAAATGAAAAACATATGCAACTTTGATGAAACACAAACAGAAGGTTGAAAAAAGTTAAAAAGACACTTGTTTACCCAAATTTTTTTTTAAAAAGACATGGGACGTGGTACAAATCAGTGTCCTTCCAGAAAATGGCACTTGTCTCGAACTGTTGTGCAAAATTATATTGTTAAAACTGGAATTTGAATAACAGTTTGATCAGCCAAAATGGCAGGTTAGACACCTCAAACGGTCAAACCACTAGCCTCGGTCTAAAATTCTTCCAAGCAAGTGGGTCGAATAACGAGTCTTGAATCTGCAAAATATCTTATGTTTCGTCTAAATGGATTCAACCACACCATAAGCACCCGTATTACTAGGGATTAGTAATACGAACGTTCATACATATAACATTTACTCAAACTAGTAATTCGAACATTCATACATAACTCGAACTAGCTAGTAATACCTGTTGGTGTCGTGAGCCCAGCAGCAGGGTTAGATAATCAATTCAGCAGAAACAAATACCACTAGGTGGTTACCGGATATCACTTGGAATCGTGTGATCACTTTCCAAAGTAAACTATTCGACCCTAATGCCTGAGTTACACGAATATCTACTTGGGATAAGACCAAATGCAGTTATGGAATTAGGCACAATTCTATATGTTGAGTTTATGATATATAAAATATACTAAAACATTAAAGACATCAAGAGTACACAGCGGAAGACTTAAGATCATAACAAATAAATTAATTAACTGAAAGTATGCGTAACGTACCTCTTGCGAATATCAAATCCCTCGAGCAAAGAAAAACCACCATCGAGCAAAGCAAACCAAAGAAGTACTTATTGGTGTAAGAATAATGTCTTACAACCACGTTCTTGTACACACGAATTAACCAAACGAATCAAGCGATTGCTAGATCTAACACAAGTCCTCGTTTAAGAAAAACGAAACCAAACTCCCTTACTTGGGGTGTTCGGCCGAATATGGACTAGAGAGAGGAGAGGAGAGATCTAGGGTTAATTCAATGCACAAGTGTATGAAACCCTAGAACCTACCCCTCCTTATATACTAGTAGGTAAAACTTAGAGGACAAGTTAGGGGAACTAGGGCCTTGGAGAAGCCTATGGCCGGCCACCATGAAGAGCCCAAAGCCCATTCCTTAACTTTCCAAGTTTTCCATTTCCAACATTCTGTAAT